>OY740795.1:22235801-22568883 GCA_963514005.1 Raja brachyura
TTGCAATGAAGTGTTTGCAGATGCAGCTAGCTTACCCGTATCTCGTTCCTCCTGACCTCCAGGTCGCAGATGCTGTGGCCATGGTGGCTGCCCATGTAGTAACAATAACGGCACACAGCCACCTGGTCGGTCTCGCAGTGCAGCAGCCGGTAGGCGTCGTGCTGAGCGCAGCTCCAGGCCCGCGCATCCCTGGCCTCGATTAGCAAGTGGCTGCCGCTGACCGAGGCGGCCTGCAGGTGCGCGCCGACGTGCGACTGGCAGCAGCCGGTGTCGCAGCGCAGGCACACCTTCTGCGCCGGCGAGTTGCGGCAGTAGCGGCAGCAGAGCGGGCTGTAGGCCGAGTTGGTGGCCGCCGACGAGGCCGAGTTGGCTGCGGCGCCGGTGTTGCCGGAGGAAGCGGCTGCAGCGGCCGCGGCCACGGCGGCGGCGTCGGCCGTGAAAGTGTTGAACTTCTCCACGATGTTGCTGAGCTTGAGGTTCTTCTCCAGCGCCGGCTTCTGCGGGTAAACGTTGTTGCATTCGGGGCAGCGGCTGACCGACTCCTTGGCCCAGGCCTCGCCGATGCAAGCCCGGCAGAAGTTGTGCTTGCACGGCAGCTGCACCGGCTCCACGAAGACCTGCAGGCAGATGGGGCACAGAAGTTCCTCCTCGAAGCAGCTCTTCCAGTTTTCAGCCATCTTGGAAAAAAAGTCGTTATTTTTTTTAATTCAAACCCAACGGCCAACCACCCGAGCTCAGCGGCAAAGGTAGGGCGAGATTATCATTTAAAAATAAGGGGGAAAAAAGTGTTTGTAGGCAGGAGAAACAAAATAAACACGACCCCAGGCCAAAAAACGACAACAAATAAAGCTCTTTCAGCTCACACGCCCTCTCTATTCTCGCCCTCCTTTCTTCTCCACAGCCCTCAACTGTCTGACTTCCTCACTGCCATCCAGCTCATGAAAGCCTCTCTCTCTCTCTCTCTCTCTTCCAAAAAAATAGATTTAAAGGGGAAATTCCAATCTTGTTTCAAGATTTTTAGAACGAAAAAAAGAGGCGTTTTGGTTTCAAATCCAACACATGCACTCGTTTACAGCCATCTTGAGCAAATTTGTCTTTCTTTTCCAAGTTGGTGCTTATTTTACTTTTTTTCCCTCTTCCCCCCTTTCTCCGAGGATTTTAAATCATTTATATTTCTGGCACATTTTCTTCTTGTCGTCAGCCACCCCCTTTTTCTTCCCTTAGGGTTTTTTTTCGCTCTCTTCTCCGTTCTTCGCTGCAGTCGAACACCACCCTCTTCTGTCAAGTCCAAACTATTCGTCTCTCCTCCCCAAGTCCCAGATACATCCGAGCATGTATATAAAATAATCACTCAGGGGAGACGAGAATCCAATCTGCTTGCTGGCTCTCGCAGCATTTAAATCCGAATCTAACACACACACACAAATCAGTTTGCAGCCATCTTGCCTTCTTCCTTGCCTCTGCTTTCTCTTCCCACCCCCTCTCCTTTTCTTCCTTCGTAAATCTCGAGTGTACCTTTTTATGTTATCTGCTTTCCTATTTTGTTTTTCACGCAGCCAAATGCAAAAAATAAAAATAAAGAAACGCCAAATCAGAGGAAGGCATTGATCCTCCGGCAATGGACCATAGAGCTTCCTCAAATCATACGCAGGAAGAGGTGTAGGGGTGGGAGAGTCAAAAGGAGGAGTTAAAATATGGAAAAAAAATCCTCTGGTCTTATCACCAAAATAAAAATCCAGTGTACTGCCCAAATTGAGTTTAGCTCCCCCTTGTTTTTGGTCATGTGATAATTCTTTTTATCTATAGTAGGAAATGCAATTAAATAGGAAATGCCTGCTAAAACTTTGTCATAATTCGAGTCTTACATTTATATTTTTAAATCAGTTTTACAATCGACACAACGTAAGTTGGTAACGGGATTGATTCATACAAGATATTTTAAAACGTGTAAGAATATTTTAAAACGTTTGTTTAAAATTTAATACGATTCCATTCTGAAATATTATCAAGATTAATAAATTGTATGAAAAAAATGTGTATATCCTCCCTCGAAAAGATTTGTTAGAGATTGTACGGCAATTATATTTCACGCGGACTCGACCATGAAACTATTCATGCATAAACTGATGTAGCCTTTGTGGTCCCCACGAGATTGTAGAATTTGAGAATTTTACATTTATGTTTACAACATATTAAAACACATTTGCTTCTGAAATGGGATGAAGTTTGACTCAGAAAATCTCTGGGGGATTTATGTCTAAATTAGATCACTAAAGATGTGTAATACTAATTTGAATCAGCCCTTTAAAAAAAATCACTTTGAAATAGGGCCATGATCCTAATCTTGTAACCGAAGTCAGAAATGCGTGTGCAAGGCTGGTGGTATTTGTAGGACCCACCACAGTCAATGTGAGGAAAGAATACCTCGTTATTTGCTGTTACCACCCTTGCTTGGCTTCAAAGTGTTTCTTTCAGTGATCTAAGATCCCAATTCCACGCTCGACCTTCTTTACGAGATTATTTCCCCATTTTAAACAGTAAATTCTTAATAAAAGTCCCTGGATAATAGTTTTTTTTCGTTAAGCTTGTGATTTTTGGATTTTCCAACGATATGGCTTGCTGAACAGTTTACATATTTACATTGCGCAATAATAAATTTTAAAATAGGTGGATAGTGAACTCAATATCAACCCCCCCAAAAATCACCAAAAATACAAATATCGTGTGATCTTATTGCACCGTCATAAAATTAGAGAACAATTAGTCAACGATGAAACATTGTTTCCTTGCAATTGGCTAAATTGATCATTTCAGGGGTGCGGATACAGCCTGTTTCCAATCAGTCCTAAAAATGACAAGGCGGATATTAACACACATCCACAACACAGGGGAAAAGAGAATGCGAGTCATTTCCTGCTCAAATACACCACTATTCGCCCGGCAAGTTTTATTGCCTGGCTCATAAAACTTCTCTCCTATTTTCACTCGTACCATTTTATTTCAAAGGTCTGTCGGAAATGAATTAGGGTTTTATTCCTCTTGGTGCTAAAGGGCCGAACGTGTAGAATCAATGAGGCTTGTTACAAGATTTCGCGAAACTATTGTGCAATTGCTGGGCGGAGTCTCTGTTAAAGCAGTCAACACAACGTCGCAGCCTGCATCCTTACAGGAATCGGGTGTATTCTGTTTTCCATAAATCCCGACTAGTCTTTGTATAATTTCTTCAAATCTCCTTCATTAACGTTGCTCTTCCACACGTGATTCGTTATTGCCAACAGAACTAGTTCAGCTGTTAGTTTAAGGATCAGCATAAAACAGTCTGAAGGGTCTCGACCGGAAACATCACCTGTTCTTTTTTTCCCTAGAGATGCTGCCTGACCCGCTGACATACTCCAGATTTGTGTGTCTATCCTAAATATTATCTGTCAGTTGTATTAGGGGAAACCATCCAACTTCCAATATTCATGGTACATGGGATAGGAAATGTTTAGAGGGACACGGACCAAATGCAGGCAGTTGGGTTTGGTCAGATGGGGCATCTTGGTTGGCATAAGCAAGTTGGGCCAAAGAGCCTGTTTCTATGCTGTATGACTAAATTAAAGACCCAGTTGGTGTTTTAATATGTGTGCAAAGAATATCCAAACTCCAAAGGGAGAAAAGATTTTGGAACTGGGATATGTGAGGAGCCGTTGAGATTCTAGGCGAGCACAGGTCTCAGAAATAAGGTCTGAAATCACGTGTGGCCTTTGAGAAGGGCTTCTCAGCGGCTCCCTTTTATCTGACGCAGTCATTTGGTTGTTTTTCACAGTCTATACCATTCTTAAGAAAGTTAGATGTGGAAGAGTCGCAACCTAGTTTCTAAACTATTTCTATAGAAATACAATCACTCCCAAATTGTAATCAGCCTGCAGTGCTCATTAAATAAATGTATAATTTAAATATAACTGGACCAAATGGGACATGTTGGGCCCCGTTCCCCCAAAGCAATATTCCATCACTCACCCGTTCGCCCAATGCAACCCTTTTCCACCACTTACCCGTTCCACCAACTCAACCCATTGCCCCAATGCAATATTCCACCACTCACCCATGTACGCAGGCACAGCTCATTTGCCCTCATCTCCTTCCTCCCCCCCACTTCCTCTTCACCCTCTCTCCCCTATTGCACTCCCCCACTAAACACAATGTTTAAATAACATTTTCCCTCCCCCGTTCTCTTTACAACATTGTAACAAATCGCTCATTGCACTGGGTGGAACACTGTTGATGAGCAGTTTATGTAAATGAGGTCCCATTGTGATGTAATTATCGGGTGGAGCACTGTTCACAGGCAGTTTATGTAAATAAGATCCCATTGTGATGTCATAGCTGTAACTGCCAGCCACTGCAGTGCTCAAGTCATTCGTTCTCAAACTGGATTTTATAAAGTTGAAAGGTGAATAACTTGTAAAATATAACATTATTCTGAACGAAACATGATACACCACAGGGCAATTGTGAGTAAGGTGGTCCAAAAATTGTAGCACTATCGGGCATGAATCGCAGACACGCACGCATGCTCACACACAGACAAGATGAGAGTTTTGTACTTAGCTAGGCCTACCTTTACCCAACTGAGGTTGCGCCTGAAGACACATCATTCAAATTATCTTCAGAAAGGACATATGCTTTTTTAATTTCCTGTTTTACAAGCTTGTTGGTATTTAAAGAGATTCCAAAAAAGTCCAACCCAAGTGTTCAAATGCACAAATTTCTGCATTGGGATGTTACCTGGGCTTGTTTAAAATGTGCCAGAACCAGAACCTGCAATTCTTTTTTAACAGATTTTTTTTTGCACATTTAGATACTCCTCTTGGAGCATTTAACATTTTTATTTTGGTATAACGCTATAGAAACAATGTTACGGACCAGGTTAGGAGAGGCCCTTCTAAGCTGACCATTTAATTGATCGTAGGATGGAGCTTTATTCACAGTCACTTGACTCAAGCAGACAATATAGCAGAAGACAAACCCCACCTCTATTCAGTTACCACCCTTTTGCTTCCATGGAAGCTGCTTGACCTGCAGAGTTCCTCCAGCAGATTTATTTGCTTCAAATTCAATTTTGTTGAATTGAAGGGAACTGATTGTAAGAAGATAGATACAAAATGTGGAGTAACTCAGTGGGTCAAGGCAGCATCTCTAGAGAAAAGGAATTGGTGATGCTTTGGGCAAAACCATTTCTCAGACTGGGAGTCAGGGGTGAAGTAAACCGGAGGCATGAAAAGATTCAGGACAAATCAGAGCCAGCATCAATGACCAAGGAAAGGTAGAGCCCACTATGGTCCATCGTTGGCTGTGGAAGGGGGGTGAGGGGGGGGGGGGTGCTTGGAGCTTACAATCAGGAATACTCTACCTGAAAAGGGGGTGGTCATAGGTTCTCCCATTGCATCTAAGTAGCATCTGGATGAGTACATGAATTGCCACAAAGTAGTAGGTCTCTATTATTGAATTGTTCCAACCTATCATAGGTATTGCGGTTTGTTCCCTTTCCATCTCTCGATTATCTTTACCAACATTGACACACACCACTGGATTATCTGGTTTGGCACATCTGCATGAAAAATGGTGCTCACTCAAATGAGGAAGTCACAATGGAGGAAACAAAGGGGAAAATAAAATCTGAACAATCCTGCTGCTACAGCATCCCTACACCTCTGTCGCCTGAGTGAAAATAACTCAGATTGGTCTATTAGCCACCTTTATACATATCGCAACATTCTAAACTAGATAGACACAAAAAGCTGGAGTAACACAGTGGGTCAGACAGCATCTCTGGAGAAAAGGAATAGGTGATGTTTCGGGTCGAGATGTCTGAAGAATGGTCTCGACCTGGAGCGTCATCTATTCCTTTTCTCCAGAGATGCTGTCTGATCCGCTAATCCAGCTTTTTGTGTCTATCTTCAGTTTAAACCAGCATCTGCTGTTCCTTCCTACACTATAAAACAAGATAACATGGTCTTCTTACTCGAGAACAATTAACAAACAGTAAATCTCTCCACAAATGCTGTCTGAGTATTTCCAGCATTTTCAGTTTATGCACCAGTTTAATACCAGAGTGACCTCAGTTACACGAGACTAGGAATGCTGGGATTGTTCTTAAAGTAGAGCAAAAGGATTTGTTCTAAACTAAGAGGGATTTTGACAGAACAGACAGGGGAAATGTGCTTCCAGTGGCAAAAGAGCTGGTGACCAGAGTACAGAGATTAAAACATGTACCAAAGGAACCAGGGCAAATGAGAATGAAATGAAGAACATTTGCTATAAATTGGAATGAATGGGCTGTTACAGTGTATTTAATAATAATTTTAAAAGATAATTGAATAAATACTTGAAAAAGGAAACATTTACAGGGCTATGGGGAAAGGTTGAGAGAGTGGAATTAATTGAATGGCTTTATGAGAAATCGGGTGCTACAGATTGAATGGCTTCTAATTCTATACCTTTTGTCAGTTCTATGGGAAGATTAGCTAATTTAAAGATTTTTTTGGCATTAACGTTAGATAATGTCTCTATGGATACCTGGATGGTAAAATATTCATTGAGATTCTGACTGTAATTGAAACACTTACAAGATTTCTGTATACCGGGAAGAGCTGAGAAAAATAATGTAAATGGACTCCAATCATTTCAGCATTCAGAGAAGCTCCAGGGTCATAAGGTATTTAAACATAAATGGCATCAGCCATAATTGTCAGTGGATCCCATGAAAAATGTTGATGAAAATTACATTTTAGGCCCCATGGCTGTAATAATTTGAAATGATACAAATTAAAAGACGTGTCAAATAAGAAAGTCAAAGTCAAAAAGAGTTTATTGTCATGTGTCCCTGACAGGACAATGAAAATCTTTCTTTGCATAGCACAACAGAACATAGAAGGCATTGACTACAATTTCATTTCGGAGTCACGTGAGTGACTTCGTGAAGAACCCGCCAGCACGCATGCGCGACAAATCGTCGCTCGCATTTGCAGTCGACGGCTGGAGGAGGAGCGCGGCTCACCACCAGCCCTCATAAGGACCAACTCAGGTAAGTATAATCAACCTTGAGCTGGTTGGTTTTGTCTGTTAGTGTATTTTTTCCCTACAGAGAACCATGGACAAAAGGAGTAAGGGCCGCAGGACATCCGCAAGGACCTGTCGGCCACCAAGCCCGGAGCTCCCTTCTACAGCACCCGCTGGAAGGACCGGGAAAAAGGCGCGCAAATCGGGGAGCCCTGTAGTCACAGGACCCGAATCACCGGCACAGCTGAGCTCTAGCGGGGTTCCCGCAGAGCAAGAAGTCGGTACAGCGCCGGAGCAGGTGGACTCTGACTCCATTTCTCTATCGCCAACAGAATCGTTGGCAGAGGCGAGCAAAAAGGGTTTACGTGCTGCTGCACGGCCCTTCTCCCTGAGCCCTCATAGCAGAGCCAGGGATAGAGCTCGAGAACCTAGCCCTTTTCGGGCAGAGGTTTCACCAGGAGCCGCTAGATTGCGGCCTGGTGTATCAGCGAGACCTGAATCCACTGGCAGACCAAGGAGGGCCAGTAGAGACTCACCACCTAGTTGGGCCAGGAGCAGTCACACAGGTGGGGTCTCGCCACGGTCACCGCTTCCCCCGCTGGGGGCTGGACGGGACCGTACGCCGTCTGGGTCCAGGAAAAGGACAGTCGGCAAGCCCGCGCGGATGTCGGGTCACCACGCTGAGGCGTCGGGTGCCGACTTTTCACCGCACATGCCCTCAGAGGCAGCCGGATGCAGCTCAGCCAAAAGAAGGTGTATGAGCAGATCCGTGCGGGAGTCGTTCAGTATCGCTGAGGCGGCTGGTAGCGACTTATCGTCACGGCACCGACATTACCTCGACGAGGTACGGGCCGATGATAGAAGCCTCAGAAGTTCCTTCGGGCATGAGGATTCTAACCGCCCATTCATGCACGATGAAGGGCGCATAGATCGGATGGAGAGGATCATGGAACAGCTCCTGCTCAATCAAAGACAGTTAACTCACAGTTCCAGGGGACTTATGAACATATCCCCATCATCTATGGGTAGCATGAGGCCAGAAGAGGAGGAAATCTTGGTACATGCCCCAGTTACACCTGAAGTTCCCCAGGAAGAGCTCCTGGACGTGGCAGCCAAGTTTGGATTACCCATATCATCGGGACAACTCCTCGATACCAAGCTGGCTGCTACCATAGATTTCCTCACAAACCATCAGCTACAGGAGGAGGTCCTTGCAAAGGCCATGGATAGACACAAGGCGCCGGGCAATTGCAATTCACTCAATGTGCCTACAGTCAATATGCCTATTTGGGGCAATATCAGCCCGGGCATTCGAACTCAGGAAGTGAAATTACAGAGAATCCTGAAGTTACTTACATCTGGGATTACCGCGTTTGCAAGGTCGGTGGATGGAGTGGATTTGAACACCGAACAGGAGGATGCCCTGGCTCTACTTTGCAACACGAAATTAATGCTTTCAGGAAAAGCATTATCAAGCCGACATTAAACCCCAAATTTGCGGGGTTATGTAGAGCACCTCCAACACCACCACCCAGACAGCTATTCGGAGAAGACCTCCCGAAGTAGGTCAAAGATCTGGATGACCATGCCAAAACAGTGGGTCTGATGAGGTCACACACCATGACCAGACAGACGGCCAAGAAAACATCTTTTTTCAGGCCACGAGGTCATACCGATAGGCCAGCAAGGACCTACGTTCCGGCGCCTCCTATGTACCAACAGCCTCAACAGCCCAGGCCTTTTTTAGGGCTAGGCCCTCAACGGCCAGCAGGAAAATGCGGTTTCCATATTACCAGCGCAACCCAGCACCTCCACGTCCCACCAAACACGTCAGGGACCACCGATAACCATGAAGGTAAGGGGGTCTGGTTTTCATACACTGGCATGCCTAACCTCACATGTTGGGGTAGGCTACGGAGGTTCAAGGAGGCATGGGAAACCATCACCTCGGATGAGTTTATTTTACAAAGTATTCAGGGTTATGAGATTGAGTTCACAAATAGCCAAATTCCTCCACCTCAGCATATGCCGAATCGCAGATTTGCACTTTCCAGGAAGGAAACAGCAGTAGGCTATGCTGAAATATTAAGACTACAAGAGAAAGGTGTGATAGAAAGAACTACACATGAGCCGATTGAGTTTGTATCCAATATATTTACTAAAACCAAAAAAGATGGTGGATGTCGGGTCATTATAGATCTAACCCATTTGAATACCTTTGTACAATATACCCATTTCAAAATGGACAGGTTTGAAACAGCCAAATCTTTGATTTCTGAGGGCTGCTTCATGGCATGCATTGACTTGAAAGATGCATACTATTCAGTATCCGTTCAGAAACATCACAGGAAGTTCTTGAAATTCATCTGGATGGATCAACTTTGGCAATATAAAGCTTTGCCCAATGGGCTTACCACAGCCCGTAGACTGTTTACCAAATTACTCAAGCCAGTGTTAGCCACACTGAGGAGGGCAAATCACACGGTCATGGCCTATCTAGATGATATCCTTATTATTGGGCATACATTGGAATCAGCAAAATTGGCAGTTTCAGCCACTGTGGAAATATTCCAAAAAATGGGATTTATTATCCATCCAGATAAATCAAAGTTCTGTCCTTCACAGATCATGGACTATCTGGGGTTCACGTTAGATTCCAATCACATGATTGCCACCATACCAACTAACAAGGTTGGGGATGTCATTCAAACATGCAAGAACCTGGTCTGCGCCAGTATACCATCAATCAGACAAACTGCTAAGGTAATTGGGAAAATCGTAGCAGTTTTTCCAGCTGCTCAATTCGGACCTTTACATTGAATGCTGGACATTTTGATAGACCTATGCAGCTGCCACTCAAGGCAAAAATTGAGTTACAATGGTGGATTGACAATATCCATAACTCATTTAAACCCATCATTGTGCCTCGTCCGGTGGTATACTTACAAACAGACGCAAGCTCCCATGGCTGGGGAGCTACGGACAACAACACCAGTTGTGGGGGCAGATGGGACTCACTAGAATCTACCCTTTTGTTAGCACAAGGGATAAATTATTTGGAGATGCTTGGGGCATTCCACGGACTCAGAGCTTATTGTTCAAACTTTACTGACACTCATGTCCGTCTCCAAATAGACAACACCACTGCGGTGGCATATCTAAATCATATGGGCGGTACCAGGTCAATTTCATGTGATGAATTGGCTAATACAATTTGGCTCTGGTGTATTCAAAGGAATATTTGGATTTCAGCTACCTATTTACCAGGTAAGCTCAATATAGTGGCGGACACCAGGTCACGGAAATTCAATGACAACATCCAGTGGATGTTGAATTCCCAAATATTCGAACAAATTACAGCCAAATTTGGTAAGCCGGATATTGACCTTTTTGCGTCACGGTTAACCATCAGGTACCAACATATGTATCATGGGAGCCAGATCCGGGGGCAATGGCGATGGACGCTTTCTCGCTAGACTGGGGGAAATGGTTTTTCTATGCATTTCCCCCATTTTGCCTCATCAGTCGGGTATTGCGGAAAATCCAGCTAGATGCTGCTAATGGCATTCTTATCATACCCGACTGGCCTACTCAGTCATGGTATCCGGTGGTCCTTGGCATGATCAGTCAACCATGGGTCCTCTTAGAGGGTTGCCCACAATTGGTGACGAACCCCGTTACAGGGGAACCACACCCCTGCCATAGTCATTTGAATTTATTGGCTTGCAGGATTTGAACAGACCATTACTGCAGTATGGCCTATCATCAAGGACCATGGATACCATGGGAGCATCATGCAGGGAGTCCACAAGACGGCAATACTTATCGCACATCAGAAAATGGGAAACCTACTGCGGCCGCTTGGACATTGCATATGACTCCGTTTCAATCACAGATGTGCTGGAGTTCCTTGCGGGGTTACATCATGACGAACACCTCAGCTATAGTGCCATCAACAGCGCCAGGAGCGCACTATCATACTACCTCAATTTGGAGGTAGGATCCAATAAACTGGTGTCCAAACTGATGCGGGGAATATTTAATTCCAATCTGCCTAGACCTCGTTACAACGTCACCTGGGATATTGGGAATGTACTGACCCTGCTCAGGACGTGGTCGCCCATGATTGGGCTTGAATTGGACAAACTCACCCTGAAGTTGGTGATGTTATTGGCACTTACTTCGGCACAAAGGGTACAGACTCTTCACAAGATCAAGATTGATAGAATGATCTCTACCCCAGAAAAGGTTATTTTCTTTATTGATGAATTGCTTAAACAGCACAGGCCTGGATTCACAGGACTGCAGCTGGTGTTTCCAGCATACCCCGCTGATGCCTGGCTATGTTTAGCCACCCACATCCGCCACTATATTAAAGTGACGGAAATTAAGGGGAATGGAGCAATACTTGCTAATCAGCCATAAGAGACCTCACCATAGAGTGACGGTACAAACAATCTCCAGATGGCTCAGAATCGTTTTGAACGAAGCAGGTATAGATACTAATGTATTTAAATCCCATTCCACCAGGGCTGCATCAACGTCGGCGGCAAAGGTCATGGAGGTGCCCATGGACCATATACTAGCCACAGCGGGATGGGCCAGTGAAGCCACTTTTCAGCGGTTTTATAATAAACCTATTACCGCTCCTGGAATGTTCGCAGAAGCTGTACTGAATGCAGGCCGAGAACATTCGACTACTCCCCAGTGAGGGGTTTTTTCTTTTGTTATTATTAATAAATATTATTATTTTTCAGAACTAGCAGTCTGAAAATTTTGATTACTCCTGTCCATCCTTATCGTGGCGTGTGTGATAGCATGGACGTTGTCCAGGGCGTGTAATCACAGAGCTTTGAAGTCTTCACGAAATCACTCACGTGACTCCGAAATGAAATAGTAAGATTAAACGAGAACTTACCAGTTTGAAGTTTGATCTTTATTTTATGAGGAGTTGCGATGAGGAATTTCGTGCCCTCCGCTCCCAACCCTCGATCATAAAGTCAACTGGTAACTAGAGTCTCTTCAATCTTACTATAACAAGTCATTTCTTTGTTGGTTCTGTGATTCCACACCGCTGCTTTGAAGAGATGTCGCGCATGCGTGCTGGCGGGTTCTTCACGAAATCCCTCATCGCAACTCCTCATAAAATAAAGATCAAACTTCAAACTGGTAAGTTCTCGTTTAATCTTACTATTCTATACGTAAATACACCCATGAGTTAATAAATTAATAAAGTGCAAATAACAGATGGAGGGATATTAATGTTCAGAGTTCCGAGCCAGGTTTAATAGCCTGATGGCTGTGGGGAAGCAGCTATTCCTAAACCGGGTTGTTGCAGTCTTCAGGCTCCTGTACCTTCTACCCGAAGGTAGCAGGGAGATGAGTGTGTGGCCAGGGTGGTGTGGGTCCTTGATGATGCTGCCAGCCTTTTTGAGGCAGCGACTGCGATAAATCCACTCGATGGAAGGAAGGTCAGATCCGATGATGGACTGGGCAGCGTTTACTACTTTTTGTAGTCTTTTCCTCTCCAGGGCGCTCAAGTTGCCGAACCAAGCCACGATGCAACCGGTAAGCAAGCTCTCTACTGTGCACCTGTAGAAGTTAGAGAGAGTCCTCCTTGACAGACCGACTCTCCGTAATCTTCTCAGGAAGTAGAGGCGCTGATGAGCTTTCTTACTAATTGCATCTGTGTTCTTGGACCAGGAAAGATCTTCACAGATGTGCACGCCCAGGAATTTGAAGCTCTTGACCCTTTCAACCATCGACCCGTTGATATAAACAGGACTGTGGGTCCCCATCCTACTCCTTCCAAAGTCCACAATCAGTTCCTTGGTTTTGCTGGTGTTGAGGGCCAGGTTGTTGTGCTGGCACCATATGGACAGTTGCTCGATCTCTCTTCTATACTCTGACTCATCCCCCATCAGTGATACGTCCCACAACAGTGGTGTCGTCAGCGAACTTAATGATGGAGTTCGTGCTATGACCGGCTACGCAGTCGTGAGTATAGAGTGAGTACACATTTCCACCAATATGAACAGACTGTGGTCTGTGGATGAGGAAGTCGAGGATCCAATTGCAGAGGGATGCGCAGAGACCCAGTTCTGCGAGTTTGGTAACCAGCTTGGAGGGGATGATTGTGTTAAATGTCGTGCTGTAGTCAATGAATAGTAGCCTGACATATGAGTTTATGTTGTCCAAGTGGTCCAGAGTGGAGTGGAGGGCCAGCGAGATCGCGTCCACCGTTGATCTGTTGTGGCGGTAAGCGAACTGCAGTGGGTCCAGGTTTTTGTCGAGGTAGGAGTTGATTTGTGCCATGACCAACCTCTCGAAGCACTTCATCACCACGGGCGTTAGTACCACAGGTTGATAGTCATTGAGGCACGTCACCTTGCTCTTCTTGGGCACCGGTATTATTGATGCCCTTTTGAAGCAGGTGGGAACCTCAGACCTCAGAAGTGACAGGTTGAAAATGTCCGTAAAAACTCCAGCCAGTTGGTCCACACAGGTTTTTAGGACACGACCAGGTATGCCATCAGGTCCAGACGCTTTTCGAGGGTTCACCCCTCTGAAGGATTTCCTGACGTCGGCCTCTGTGCCTGAGACTGAAATCCCATCGCAGCATCGGGCTCGGGAAGGCACATCGGTGTTCTCCCTATCAAAGCTTGCATAAAATGCATTGACCTCATCAGGGAGTGATCTATCGCCGACATCCGAGCTGCCTCCTGGTTTCGTCTTGTGAGAGGTGATTGCATTCAGTCCCCGCCACAGCTGCCGAACATCTGTCTCATCCTCCAGCTTGGAGCAGAACTCCCTTTTGGCCTTTTTGATGGCCTTAACAAGGTCGTATCTGGACTTCTTGTAGACCACTGTGTCATCAGACATGAATGCCCGGTGTCTGGTCTTCAGAAGAGTGCGGATCTCACAGGGTATGGATGGATATCAAACTTGACTTATCTTTACCCAGCAATGTGTTATCATTCAGCTGAGGCCCAGTCAGCTGAGGTCATGGTTTACACCCTGGTTTTCAAGAAGAGATTCATAAACTGAGGAGGGAGGAGGCAATGGTTGGAAGAGAGAAAGAACCTCCAGTCAGGTTAATGGCTTTGTTATATAGAAGACATCTTGAGAGGGAAGAGTGTTGGTGGATTGTGACATGGTCCATTTAGCAGTTACTTGGATGGACATTAGATAACAACATTGCATCATGAATTAACTGGGAATGGGAGAACATATTTACTAGTGGAGGCTTTATAGTAAGACATTCAGTGAATAATTGTTAATTGTCCAAGTGAGGACAAAGTGGAAGAATGCACAAATACCACAAAATGTTGTTTCACAATTTTCCGTCTGATAATTTAAAGCAGGGAGGATCAAAGACCAGTGAATAGAATTGGTATGTTGTCGAATTCATTATTTAAATCTGTTGCAAACATTTTTTTGAGAGGTGAAGTAAATGTAAGTGATTTTCCTTGCCAGTCCAATTTTTTTCCTGAGCTTTTGCTGTCCACCTGACTACAAAAAAAGTAAGAAATAAAAACAGAAAGTGCTTGAAATACACAGGTCAAGCAGAATCCATGTAGAGAGAAGATAGACACAAAATCCTGGAGTAACTCAGTGGGTCAGGCAGCATTGCTGGAGAAAAAGAATAGGTGACGTTTCAGGGTGAGACCCCATCTCCAGAAGGTCTGAAAAAGGGTCTCAACCCAAAACATCATCTATTCCTTTTCTCAAGAGATGCTGCCTGACCCGCTGAGTTATTCCAGCATTTGTGTCTATCTTCGATGTAAACCAGCATCTGCAGTTCCTTCCTACACACCATGTAAAGAGAAACTGAGTTATCATTTCAGATCAATGATTCTACACCAGAGCAGGAAAAGTGAAAATGCAATTTGTAATGCCAAGTTACAGAGAAGAGAGGAGTGAACAGGACATATGTAATGTTTGTGTTGGAGTGAGACAAGGTTTGCCCAGATGGCACAGTGTCTTTGGGTGCCTACTCAATAGATGCTAATAAGAAGAGCTAACTGGAGAACTTTATGTGAATGGTTCTTTGGAACACAAGTGATCCAGGTAATACGTAAAACAGATCTGCAGACAGTCAAAAATCACTCAATTGAGAAATAAATCAACATTAGAATATGGCTTTGTTAAAATAATGTAAAAGATGTAAAATAATTGGGTTATTTTATGGTAACAAAAACAAAACCAACATACTTTATTAAAACAAACTGCAGGTCAGACTCAACATCCATGGTTGGAAATGGAACATAACATATCGCGTTAGGAGATTGAGAGGGGATCTTATAGAAACTTACAAGATTCTTAAGGGGTTGGACAGGCTAGATGCAGGAAGATTGTTCCCGATGTTGGGGAGGTCCAGGACAAGGGGTCACAGCTTAAGGATAAGGGGGAAATCCTTTAGGACCGAGATGAGAAGGAATTTTTTCACACAGAGAGTGGTGGGTCTCTGGAACTCTCTGCCACAGAGGGTAGTTGAGGCCAGTTCATTGGCTATATTTAAGAGGGAGTTAGATGTGGCCCTTGTGGCTAAAGGGATCAGGGGGTATGGAGAGAAGGCAGGTACAGGATACTGAGTTGGATGATCAGCCATGATCATATTGAATGGCGGTGCAGGCTCGAAGGGCCGAATGGCCTACTCCTGCACCTAATTTCTATGTTTCTATGTCTGGACACTTCTTCAGATTTAGTTGTATTTATTTGGTTATTTTTAGAATCACAACAACAACTTTCATTTTCACAATTTTAAGTTTTAAAAACATTATCCAACAGAATTTCATGTGGAACCATGTTCGGTGCAACCATCATTGAATGCAACATCTCCAAGTTTGCGGATGACACGAAGCTGGGGGGCAGTGTTAGCTGTGAGGAGGATGCTAGAGAGGCTGAAAGGTGACCTGGATAGGCTGGGTGAGTGGGCAAATGCATGGCAGATGCAGTATAATGTAGATAAATGTGAGGTTATCCACTTTGGTGGCAAAAACAGGAAAGTAGACTATTATCTCAATGGTGGCCGATTAGGAAAAGGGGAGATGCAACGGGACCTGGATGTCATGGTACACCAGTCATTGAAAGTAGGCATGCAGGTGCAGCAGGCAATGAAGAAAGCAAATAGTATGTTAGCATTCATAGCAAAAGGATTTGAGTATAGGAGCAAGGAGGTTCTACTGCAGTTGTACAAGGTCTTGGTGAGACCACACCTGGAGTATTGCGTACAGTTTTGGTCTCCAAATCTGAGGAAAGACATTCTTGCCATAGAGGGAGTACAGAGAAGGTTCACCACACTGATTGCTGGGATGTCAGGACTTTCATATGAAGAAAGACTGGATAGACTCAGCTTGTACTTGCTAGAATTTAGAAGATTGAGGGGGGATCTTACAACTTAAAAACTTACAACTTAGAAACTTACAAAATTCTTAAGTGGTTGGACAGGCTAGATGCAGAAAGATTGTTCCCAATGTTGGGGAAGTCCAGTCAAGGGGTCACAGTTTAAGGATAAGGGGGAAATCTTTTAGGACCGAGATGAGAAAATCATTTTTCACACAGAGAGTGGTGAATCTCTGGAATTCTCTGCCACAGAAGGTAGTTGAGGCCAGTTCATTGGCTATATTTAAGAGCGAGTTAGATGTGGCCCTTGTGGCTAAAGGGATCAGTGGGTATGGAGAGAAGGCAGGTACGCGATACTGAGTTGGATGATCAGCCATGATCATATTGAAAGGCAGTGCAGGCTCGAAGGGCCGAATGGCCTACTCCTGCACCTATTTTCTATGTTTCTATGTGCTAAGAGAATCAACTCACCAAAAACAAACCAAAATGCCGCCTATCCATATCCGTTTACAGAGGCTGCCAGACCCACTGTGTTCCTACAACAGTTTGATTTTTGCTTACCAAAAACCTGGTCATAGAAATAGTTTTACACGGAGTGAGGGAGATAGGCCTGGATAGAATGGATGTGGAGAAGATGTTTCCACTAGTGGGAGCGCCTAGGACCACAGGCGTTAGCCTCAGAATGAAAGGATGTGTCTTTAGAAAGGAGATGAGGAGGAATTTATTTGGTCGGAGAGTAGTGACTCTGTGGAATTCATTGCGACAGACGACTGTGGAGGCCAAGTAAGTGGATATTTTTAAGGCAGAAATTCTAGAGTCAAGAGTGTTTTATTGTCATATGTCCCAGATAGAACAATGAAATTCTTACTTGCTGCAGCTCAACAGAATATGTAAACATTGTACACAAGAGAAAAAAAGTTCAGTGTGTATATATACACATACATACTCAAAACACACACTATTACAGTGCTATAATAATAAACTGTTGTAGTTCAGAGCTTTGTAAGGTGTCAGGGGTTATGGGCCGCAGGCAGGAGAATGGGGTTTCATTGAGGGAAACCTAGATCAGCCATGATTGAATGGCGGAATAGACTTGAGAGGCCGAATGGCCTAATTTTGCTCTTATAATTTATGAGAGAAAAATGAAGACATTCAAAGATGAAAAGCTTCATATTATACAATATGCATTATGCATGCAACTTAAACATAATCTGAAGTGCAGGTGAGCAGATGGAAAAAAACATCTTTAGGAAGATCCAGGAAACATCAGGATTGGTGTTTGTCAATTTCTTATTGAGATGCATTGGGACGATTTCTTGCCCTCACTTCCCCCACGAACTGTCCTTCCACTGATTATATGTAGCTTGCCTTTTTGGGTGTCAGGAAAGGATGACGCTGTGAAATGAAACAAAACATGCTATTTCTGGGACATTACCACAAGGGAATTCCAGCAGGGAAGACAATATGGTTGAATTGTGATTTTAAAGTGTGGAGAAAATACTTAAAAAGGGAATATACCCCATTCTTTTATAGTCCACAACTACAGAACAGGAATAACCAGGCAGGCCTTACAAGCTGTGTGCTCCACACCTGAATTACATGCAGCATGCTGAGGGTCATGAACAAGCACAGGACCCTTATATATTTAGATTGAAGCAACACTTTCGGACAGTTGCAATAAATATCTGAAACCAGAGGCAACTAAGTGGGAGTTATGTCACTGCTGAAGATTATCTGCAGTTTTCAGTTGTATAGATTGGGCTTCTTTTTTAACCCCAATAAACAGATGATTTGCAAATAGATGAGGGCCTTGAAATACCTTTTGTCCAATCCATCCAGGACAAATGCTAGGGTTTGCACTGGACACCCTGATTAGGAATGTGTGCTCAAATTTCAACCGTGAGCCTCAAACTTACTGCCAACTTAGAGGAAAGAGAATAAGTTGAGAACACAGCCAGTGAACTAGGGGAAGTTTTCAAAATAGGTGGGAAGCTCAACAAGATGACTGCTCTTGGTCAAGTTTTGAAGAGGTGTTTTAACTGTTTTAAGTTCAGAGTAGCACAGCTGGTGGAGCGGCTGCCTCACAGCGCCAGAGACCCAGATTGATCCTGCCCTCAGGTGCTGTGGAGTTTGCACATTGTCTGTTGTTGGTTTCCCCCCACATCCCACAGATGTGCGGGTTTGTAGGTTAATTGGCCTCTGTAAATTACCCCTAGTGTGAAGGGAGAGGATGAGAAAGTAAAATGATATAGAACTAGTGTGAACGAATGATTGATGGTCGCCGTTGACTTGGTGGGCTGAAAGCCCTGATTCCGTGCTGTACCTCTAAACTAAGATAAGCTAATGTTGCTAGGAGATAAGATGCCCTAATGCAGGAGAATTTTTGTTATGCACCTTATAGGCAAATTAAGCATTGGAAGCACTGGGATGGAAACTAGCACACGTAAATGAATAACAACATTCTAGAAGCATAGAAGAGAAAAGATAACAATTCAATCCATCTTGCTTCTGTCATGTCTATTCATTGAGGTATTTTGGAGGGCGTGTTGGCGATGAATGAGATTAGAGGTAGGGAGGGCCAAAACAACAAAGGAATTTGAAAACAAGGCTGAAAATTCTAAAAGCTTGGCATTGATTTACTCAGAGCCAATATGGGTCAACAGTAACAAAGGGGAAACAGTGCTTGGTTTGAGTTAAGACACAGATAGCAGCATCTTGGATGTTCACAGCGAGTAGAAGGAGAGAGGCAAGTCAGTGGCATTATAGAACATAGAATATAGGAACGTACAGGACAGGAGCAAGCCCTTTGACACACAATGTCAATGCTGAACAAAATGGCAAGTTAAACAGAACTCATCTACCTGCACATGATCCATTCCTTGCATATTCCTTTCGGTGCTGACTCGATGGGCCAAATGGCCTCCTGCACCTATTTTCAATTTTCTATATCCAAATGCCTATCTAACATCCTCTTACATGCTATTATCTTCCACCACCACTCTTGGTAGCGAGTTCCAGGGACCCACCACCCACTGAGTAAAAAAAAACTCGCCCCGCACATCTCCTTTAAACTTTAAACAAGGAACTGCAGATGCTGCTTTACACAAAAGAACACAAAGTGCTGGAGTAACTCGGTGGATCGGGCAGCATATCTGGAGAACATGGATAGGTATCCTTTAATGTTCTCCAGAGATGCTGCCTGACCCAATGAGTCACTCCAGCACTTGAGAAGCAAATTTTGCCTCACTCATCTTAAAGCGATGCCTTCAAGAATGATGGATGATGAATTTGGAATTTTCAAGTCTAGAGGTAAGAAAGACATGGTGGAAAAATAGATTAGGGTGAGCTGGGCCAAGTGGAGAATTGTGATAAAACATTTGCTTTTTTATATGCTGCTTCATTTGTGAGACTCAAATTTTTGAATTGCAACTCTTGCTGATTGTGGAAATCTGTAATCCAAGCAGAAAATACTGGAAAACAAATCTCCATCATTTGTTCACGGAACATCCTTGGAGAGAGGAAAACAACTAACATTGAAGATTAATGGCCTTTCATCAGAATTGAGAAAGTTTTAAGATAACTGGGTCTTAAAATGCAGAGTAGGTAAGAAAGGAGGCAAGAAGAGACACAATGAACTGCAGATGCTGGAATCTCGAGCAAAACACAAAGTGGTGGAGGAATTCAGTCAGTCAGGACAGATGATCTTTCAGGTCTGGTCCCTTGTTCAGATATGTTTGAGGAAAGGTCACAATCTGACATGTAATCTGTCCATTCCGTTTGTTGACTGACCCGCTGAGTTCCCCCAGCATTTCTTGTTCAGCAAAAGAGAAGACCTGTGATAGGATGGAACATACAATGCCAAAAATCTAGGTTTAATTTCTTGGCAGGTGCTGGGATAAGCGAATCCCTGCTTGGATAATGCAAAATAGTTCTCCAATTTCCCACACTTAAAAAAAGTGAAGAAATTCCAAAGTGGTCTCCGATATCTCTTGCTCAAGCCTGTGAGAACATGGGTGCGCCCACGATCGCATCAGTAAAATAATGTACCAACATTCATTGTTTAGGCTTATGATACAAAATGGTCTGTTGGGTGTGGTACAACAACATATGTTTAACGTGCATCCTAGCCTCTGTCAGCACTTTCAGGAGAGAATTATGTAAGAACTGAAATATTTTAAAGTTCATATATCCTGTCTATCGTGTTAGGGTGGATCATAACTCACGTCAATGCTTGTGCTATAATTTGGGTCAACCAGGTAGACATTACTTGATAAGACCTATTTTTTTTTGGATATTGCGTGCTGGGTGCTATCATCTCTTTGGTAATTGAAGACTTTTAAAAGTCAACAGTAAAGAGGAAATAAAAGTGTTGACCAGCAGGAATTCCTAAATGGGCATAGTTCATATTTGCTTGATATAAATCTACTTTCACCATAAGTAGGACAGTTTACCATGACCTGCTTGCCAGCAGAAATGTTACTTTTCTATTTAGCTAACAAAGGACTACAGATTTTTTTAAAACTGGAAATTACGTTGGTTATGAGCTGCATCTATCCAGCACCAGGAGTAAATCGGTGTATTATTTGAAAGTCTCCAAGTTACTATTTTTATTTAAAATAAACAACTATCAAGAAACTCCAGCAAGCCTGATAATTATATATTAGAATGTTAATGTGGGCTTGGGGAAATCAACTGTACAAAGATTTAATTATAAAACTGGTCAGAACATGGCAGCTTTTTTTTTTACCTTTGCCCATAAACAGAGGAGCCACCAAACCTGAAAACAGACTGGATTTGAAATGGGCTCTTTAATAATTTCAGTGACACTGTTTCATCCCTGAAGTCAGAGGCAGGAAGATTGAACCTGTCCTTGCAATTTCCTCCAGCTCTGCAACCTCTTAAATGTCTGCACTTCCCCCAATTCAGATCTTCCAATCATTCCTGATTTTCTTCAATCATCCCTGATTGTCCTGGATCACCCACATTGAAGCTGCGGCCAAGGAAACACATCAACACCTCCACTTCTTCAGAGGAAGTTCAGCATGTCTCCAATGACCCATTACAATTTAGACAGATGCACCATGGAATGCATCCTATTAGGATGCATCACAGGTTAGTTTGACAACAGCTCTTCCCAAGGCTGCAAGAAATTGCATTGAGTTGTGGATCGAATCCAGTCTATTACACAATTCAGCCCCCCCACCTCCTCCCCCTACATCAACTTCATCTACACTTTACAGTACCTTGGAAAAGCAGCCAACATAATCAAGGACCATTTTCACCACGGTCATTCTTTCTGCAACTGTGACGCTATAATGCTATTACATCGTAATCTGCACTCGGGTATTTTTCTCTTTGCACTACCCTTGGTACTTTTTCCTTCTCTCAAAATACAAAAGCTTGAAGGCACATACAACTAGATTCAGAAATAGGTTTATCGCTGTTGTTATAAGACTACTAACCGACACCCATAAGTGAGGATGTAGTTCCCATCTACAGACATTGCACTTTTGTTT
This sequence comes from Raja brachyura, assembly GCA_963514005.1. The sequence goes on from OY740795.1 coordinate 22,257,707, forward strand.
ACCTGCAGCTATAACACTGTAACACTATAATCTGCACTCTGGTATTTTTCTCTTTCCACTGCCTTTGCTATTTCTGTATGGTTTGATTGTACTCGTGTATAGTAAGATTTGACTGGTTAGCACACAAACAATGCTTTGCACTGTATCTCAGCATATGTTACAGTAATAAACCAGTACTAATATCACTGCACAATTGGTATTCATGCATCTAGAGCAGCACGGTGGCATAGCGGTAGAGCTGCTGCCTTACAGTGCCAGAGACTCGGGTCCGATCCTGACTACGGGTGTTGTCTGTAAGGATTGTATATGTTTTCCCCATGACAGTGTGGGTTTACCCCAGGTGCTCCGGTTTCCTCCAAAGTCGTGGAGGTTTTTAGATTAATTGGCTTCGATAAGGATTGTAAATTGTCTATAATGTGTAGGATAATGGTAGTGTACAGATGCTTGTTGGTTGGCACTGACTTGGTGGGCTGAAGGGCCTGTTTCTGCACTGTATCTCTAAACTAAACTAAACTGAGGCCCAAAATCATAAACTCTGGAATTTTCTCTTTAATTCTCTGATGTCTTAACTGTTTTCGTCAGCTCTATTGCAACCTGGCAGTGGGAGGCAGAAAATCAGCTGACATTCATTCTTGGCCAACGGGCAGATGTTGGTTTGGTGTTCCCCACCGTCCTCCCAACAGCCAAAATAAGCAAGATGTTATGCGTTGATCATGTGCTGGAAACAGCTGTGCTATTCTTGACAAGCACTCCTCCGGATCTGACTAAAACTCGACTTCTCCAAAAGTGTTTGGTGTTTATTCTGTGGTCAGAACAGAAGTTGCTTCAGATCATCTGCTGCGGAAATCCTCAGCCATCACCTAGAACGTGGAACAAGAGTAGGCCCCGCAGCCCTCAATGTCCGTGTCAAAGATGACACCAAGACCAACTCTTATCGAGTAGACAAAAGGAACTGTAGATGCCGGTTTACAAAAAAAGACACAAAGTGCTGGAATAACTCAGCAGTTCAGGCAGCACCTCTGGAGAACATGGGCAGGTGACCCAGGTTGGGACCCTTCCAACTTATCTGCCTGCATATAATTTATATCCCTCCATTCCCTGCATATCCATATGCCTATTCAAAAGTCTCACAAATGCCACTATCGTATCTGCCTCAAACAGGCCATCTCGGCCCTTCTAGTCCGTGCCAAACACTTACTCTCACCTAGTCCCATCTACCTGCACTCAGACCATAACCCTCCATTCCTTTCCTGTCCATATACCTATCCAATTTATTTTTAAATGATAAAATTGAACCTGCCTCCACCACTTCCACTGGAAGCTAATTCCACACATCATTACTCCAGCATTTTGTGTCTATCTTCAGTATAAACTAGCATTTGCAATTCCTTCCCACACATCTCATTGCAGTTTCCTGCTGTTATTATTCCGAAGCTGGCGGAAGACCAGTGGGCTCTGCTTTGGTTTACTCTACCTGAGGTAATCACCTCCCACAGCACACTACCCAAATTCTCTCTTCAGGGAATGGGCATGATAATGAAGACTCTTTAGTGGGAAGCCCGTGGCTGTAAGCGATGAGTGTGTCTACTAGGGTTGCCAACTATCTCACTCCCAAATAAGGGACAAAATGTCAAAAATAAGGGACAAATTCCCGACGGCAAATCGTTGACCGACTCGGCCGTGGCTGGGTGTGAATGATGAGTTGCCCCAGGTGCTGGACTGTACACAAAGCCCAGTCGGAGGGCCAGCTAAGGAGTTTTGGCCCGGGCCACGCAACGTCTTGAGCAAAGTCAGGCACCCCATCTAACTCATGAATCGATGATCGGCGATGAGAAGGAGAGGTGGTGGTGTCAGCGGTAAGCGAAGGTCTGAAGGCTGGACAGTTGGCCGGACTGTCGGCCGATGAAGCCACAGGCGAGGCACTGCTGCTGCACTCCATGGGCTGTACTACATCGGGACAGGTGAGGCTGGGCCGGACGCAACGCTCCGACCCGACAGTCCCCTCAACCTGAGTAGTAGCAGTCAAATATGGGATAAGGGTGGTCCCATATGGGACAAACCAATGTATATGGGACATCTCGGCTAATATGGGACAGTTGGCAACCCTTGTGGCTACAAAGCCAGCCAGAGGTTGACCAGGGGCACACGCTCCATGTGGAAGGATCTGTGTGGACAGGATGGTGAAGAAGACATTTGACACACTTGCCTTCATTGGGAAGGGTATTGAGTAAGAGAGTGCATCATTAGGTTGGAGGAGATTCCACAACATAAAGCTATGTCCGTCAGGAAGAATCTACGTATACTCATAGCTTGTTATATAATGGAGAAGCCCATAACTTCCCTCAGCAACCTATCCTCCCCTCCGAGGATACTCATCTCTCTCACCCTGCAGGCTCAAATAAGGTGAGCTCTGTATCTTTTTTTTCCAAAATAAACTTGATTTAAAAATTATACAAAAAAAACTGTAAAATCTCTTCAAACATTATCAGAGTGAATACATCCTTTAGTGTTGTCCTCAGTAGTGTTTAAACCAATCTTTAAACAAAACAAAAATCCGTTGCCACTCATGTGGCCCCCTCTGGTGTCAGAGAGCCAAGAGAACTGGCCCTCGGAATCAATCCCTGTGCAGGAATTGGACTGTTGACCCATCCAAGTTAAATGAATCAGCACTTAGATTGAGCATTTTTCTCTTTCGGACTCTATAGACTTTTATGCGACTGATAATTCTTAATCTATTATTCCTCCACACCAGAGCCAGTCTGGACAGTATAAAATGAGACATGAATTCCTTATGACCTGTTTAGCACTGCCAATTAGTGATACCAGGAAAACCCCTCCCTATTAGAACACTTCTCATAAATCACAGTCATTCCTAATACATTAGTGTGTAAGAAAGAACTGCAGATGCTGGTTTAAATTTGTGGTTGAAAAGATAATAAGAAGCCTACCATCTGACCAAGAGTATGCATGATATTGGTGCATATGGTGCTTAAGGATAAGGGGGAAGTCTTTTAGGACCGAGATGAGAAAATCATTTTTCACACAGAGAGTGGTGAATCTGTGGAATTTCATTTCGGAGTCACGTGAGTGACTTCGTGAAGAGCCCGCCGGCGCGCATGCTCAACATATCGTCGTACCGCGTTGCTGCGACGGCTGGCGGTGGAGCGCGCTCCTCGCCAGCCCTTCATAAGGGGCCATTCTATAAAGGTGAGTATTCTACCTTTAGTTGGTGGTCCTTGTTGTTGGTTATGTCTTGCAGCAAGGACATGGATGGGAGTTCCAAGGGCCGGAGGCCGTCAGGACGAGTTCGCCGGTCAACAGTTCCGGGGCCTTTACCATCGGCAGTACCTGCAACGCAGGCCGGGACTCAGGCGGAGATGTGGGTAAGCCCTGTGGTTACAGGTCCAGATCCGCCAGCACACCACAGCTCGGAGGAGTTCGACGAGGAGGAGTGTGGTGTGCCGCCAGAGCAGGAGGACCCTGCCATGGCAGTCAGGTCGTCAGCGGGCTCGCTGGCGACCTCGAGCAGGGTGCGTGCGGCTGCACGGCCTGTTCCACTCAGCCCAAGAGTAGGGGAAGGGCAGGAGCCCAGAAGCCTAACCCTACCAGGGCTAAGGCATTGCCTGACACGAAGGTGCGGTCAGGTTCCAGGGCGAGACCCGGGGCTGCTGTGAGGTCCAGCCGGCACACCCCGACTCTCGACGCTGGGACGGGTCGGTTGAGTCGGGTCTCGTCACGGTCGCCGAGCCCCCCATGGATGGGTGGGCGAGACCATGCGTCGGCAAAGTCCACGATGTGGGCAGCCGGCAAGCCTGCGCGGGCTTCAGGCAGCCATGCTTCGGCTGGTGCCGACACTATGCTGCAAGTGCCCTTAGTGGCAGCGGCTTCAGCTCCCGCTAAACGGAGGCGGTTGAACACGCCCGCGCGGGAATCGCGCAGTTTCGCCTCGGCGGCTGTTAGCGACAACTACCGGCACCGGCAGGGCCTTGATGAGGTGCGGGCCGATGATAGGAGCCCGGTTTTCTTTTCAGAGCCGGAGGACTCCGACCACCTGAGTGTTCAGGGTGAAGGGCGTATTGACCGTATGGAGCGGCTGCTGGAGCTCCTGCTTCAAAGTCAACAACAGCAGGGCAGCAACAGGCACAGGGCGTCGTCACCAGCCTCTACCATCAGCCTGGAGCAGCAGGAGGAGGAGGTTTTGGTGGATCCCATACCATCTCCGTTGGAGGTGCCAGCGGAGGATCTTCTGGATGTGGTGACCAAATTTGCGGCCCCACATTCATCTGGACTTCCTTTAAACGAAAAGCTGGCAGCCACTGTGGACTTTCTTAACAACCAGCAACTACAGGAAGAAGTCCTCATTCAGGCAATGAGCCGTCACAAGGCTCCATCCAATTGCAACTCCCTCAACGTGCCTGTGGTCAATACGCCGATATGGGGCAACATCAGTGCGGCTATCCGTCAACAAGAGGTAAAATTGCAGCGGATCCTGAAGCTCCTCACGGCCGGTATTACCGCCTTTGCGCGGTCGGTGGACGGGGACGAACTGAATTTGGACCAGGAAGATGCTCTGGCCCTCCTGTGCGCGACCCAGCACGAAATCAACGGGTTTCGCAAAACCAGCATCCGCCCAGCGCTCAATCCGAAGTTTGCAGGATTGTGCAAGCCACCGCCGCCGCCCCCGCCCCGTCAGCTCTTTGGGGAGGACCTCTCGAAGAGAGTCAAAGAGCTTGACAAACAAGCCAAAACGGTGGGGATCATGCGCTCTCAGAGTGCCCCCGCACCGTCAGGCTCAAAGTCTCCATACATTCGATCACGAGGGTCTGTTAGTACCTCGACGAGGACCCACCCTCAAGCTCCACAACGACAGCAACATCAGACCCAGCACCAGGGGTCTTTTTTAGGACAGGGTCGGCAGAGACCCTGGTGGAAAACGAAGACGCCGCGCCCTCAAGCCAACCCAGCACCTCCACGTCCACCCACGCGTGTCAAGGACCGCCGGTAACCACGGAGGTGAGGGGGTCTGGTTCTCTCTTTTCTCTTTGTTTAACTTCACATGTTGGTGGTCGCCTTCGGTGGTTTTTGGGTGCATGGGGTAATTTTACTGGTGACGAGTATGTGTTGCAGAATATTCAGGGGCATAAAATTGAGTTTATTAATGGCGACATTCCTCCATCCCAGCACATGCCCGCTCGAACGTTTAAATTATATGCTGCAGAACAGGCAGCAGGCTACAAGGAACTTTTAAGTCTTGAGCAGAAGGGAGTGATTGAGAGAGCGGTGCATGAGCCAGTTGAATTTGTTTCGAATATATTCACCAGACCTAAGAAGGATGGAGGTTGTTGTGTCATTATTGATCTAACCTGTTTGAATACTTTTGTAACATATACTCATTTTAAAATGGATACGTTTGAAACAGCCAAATCATTGATTTCTCATGGTTGCTTTATGGCATGCATCGATTTGAAAGACGCATATTATTCAGTATCCATCCAGAAATACGACAGAAGGTTTTTGAAATTCATCTGGATGGGGCAACTCTGGCAGTACAAGGCTTTGCCTAATGGGCTCACCACAGCCCCTAGATTGTTCACTAAATTAGTGAAACCAATTATGGCTTATTTGAGACAACGACACCATATAGTTATGGCCTACTTAGATGATATCTTAATTGTGGGCCACACCCTGGAATTGGCTGAACAGGGTGTTGCAGCTGCTGTCAATATATTTCAACAATTAGGGTTTATTGTCCATCCAGAGAAATCAAAGTTCTGCCCTGCCCAGGTGATTAATTACCTAGGGTTCACGGTGAACTCTATGAGCATGAGGGTTACCATTCCAATTAACAAGATTGAGGAGGTTACCCAGGTGTGTCTAGATTTAATCCGCACCAATATACCATCGATTCGGCATTCAGCTATAATAATTGGGAAGCTTGTAGCTTTGTTTCCGGCAGCGCGATATGGACCTTTGCATTATCAGAATTTGCAAAGAGCTAAAATTGCTGCGTTAAAACAGAACGCTGGTCATTATGATCGGTCCATGCAGCTGCCGCCCGAAGCGATAAATGAGTTGCAATGGTGGGTGTGTCACATTAGCAGCTCATTCAAGCCTATCAGGGAGGCTAATCCGGTGGTATATTTGCAGACTGATGCAAGCTCCAATGGCTGGGGAGCCACGGATAATTGCTCTAGTTGTGGGGGCAGATGGGACACCCTTGAATCGACGATGTTGTTGACTCAAGGGATTAACTATTTGGAGTTGCTGGCAGCATTCCACGGACTTCGTGCGTATTGTTCCAAGCTTGTTGGAGCACATGTCCGTCTCCAAATAGACAACACCACAGCAGTGGCATACTTAAATCATATGGGTGGTACCAGGTCAGTTTCGTGTGACAAATTGGCTAACTCAATTTGGCTCTGGTGTGTTCAAAGAGACATTTGGATTTCAGCTACCTATTTGCCAGGTGAGCTTAATACTGTGGCGGTCACCAGGTCACGCAAATTTAATGACAATATTGAATGGATGTTGCATCCTGAGACTTTTTCTAAAGTCACAGCCAAATTTGGTAAACCGGACATTGACCTTTTTGCGTCACGGTTGAACCATCAGGTACCAACCTACGTTTCATGGGAACCAGATCCTGGGGCAATAGCGCTAGATGCATTCTCGCTGGACTGGGGGAATTGGTTTTTCTATGCCTTCCCCCCGTTTTGCCTCATCAGTCGGGTATTGCGAAAGATTCAGGCAGATGCTGCCAAGGGCATCCTTATTATACCCGACTGGCCCACACAGCCTTGGTATCCGGTGGTCTTTGACATGCTCAACGAACCTTGGGTCCTTTTGAAGGGTTGCCCACAATTGGTTACTCACCCTGTCTCAGGGGAGCCACATCCCTGCCACGGCTATTTAAATCTGTTGGCTTGCAGGTTCTGAACAGGGCGTTAGTCCAATACGGCCTCTCGGCTCGGACCATGGATACCATCGGGGCGTCGTGTCGAGAGTCCACAAGGCAAAGATACCGCTCGCATATTAAGAAGTGGGAAGCCTACTGCAGCCGCTTTCGCATCACGTACGATGACGTGACTATAACCGACGTCCTGGAATTCCTCGCGGGGTTGCACCATGATGAACACTTAAGTTACAGTGCCATCAACAGCGCCAGAAGTGCGCTATCATTCTACCTCAATATTGGGGTAGGATCCAACAGGCTAGTGTCCAGACTCATGCGGGGTATATTCAATATGAATCCGCCTACACCACGCTATAATATCACCTGGGATGTCAGGGACGTATTAACCCTGCTCAGGACGTGGTCTCCCATGGAAGGGCTCCAACTGGACCAACTCACCATGAAGCTGGTGATGTTACTAGCGCTGACTTCAGCTCAGAGGGTACAGACAATACACAAACCTCGTGTCGACAGAATGACTTCTACCCCTACAGAAGTAGTCTTTTTCATTGACGAGCTACTAAAGCAGCATAGACCTGGGTGCACAGGGCTGCAGCTGAAGTTCCCGGCATACCCCGCAGATGCTAGGCTATGTTTAGCCTCACATATCCGCCACTATGTCAAGGTGACGGCACGCATCAGAGGAATGGAGAGATACCTGCTTGTCACTCATAAGAGACCTCATCATCGAGTGACAGTCCAGACGATATCCAGGTGGCTTTGAGTCGTCTTGGGTAAGTCAGGTATCGACACTAATGTGTTCAAATCTCATTCCACCAGGGCTGCATCGACGTCAGCGGCGAGGGTCATGGAGGTGCCCATGGACCAAATTCTCGCCACAGCAGGATGGGCTAATGAAGCTGTGTTCCAGCGTTTTTATAACAAGCCTGTTGCTGCTCCTCTACAGTTCGCAGAAGCCGTGCTGAATGCAGGTTCAGAACGTGGAGATGTCCCCGCATGAGGGGTTTTGATTTGTTATTAATAAATATGCTCTTGTTTTGCAGTATGAACTATTGCGCAAGTTTGTTCCTCCCATCCATCCCTGGTAGTGGTGTGTCAGCATGGACGTGGTCCAGGGCGTGTAATCACAGAAGCTTTGAAGTCTTCACAAAGTCACTCACGTGACTCCGAAATGAAATAGTAAGATTGAACGAGAACTTACCAGTTCGAAGGTTGATCTTTATTTTATGAGGAGTCGAAGTGAGGGATTTCGTGCCCTCCTCGCCCAACCCTCAGTCACCTTCATCTGGTAATCTTAGTCACTTCAATCTTACTATGCAAAGTCATTTCTATTGTTGGTTTCTGTGATTCCACGCCGCTACTTTGAAGTATGTCGAGCATGCGCGCCGGCGGGCTCTTCACGAAATCCCTCACTTCGACTCCTCATAAAATAAAGATCAACCTTCGAACTGGTAAGTTCTCGTTCAATCTTACTATTCTCTGCCACAGAAAGTAGTTGAGGCCAGTTCATTGGCTATATTTAAGAGGGAGTTAGATGTGGCCCCTGTGGCTAAAGCGATCAGGGGATATGGAGAAAAGGCAGGTACAGGATACTGAGTTGGATGATCATCCATGATCATATTGAATGGCGGCGCAGGCTCGAAGGGCCGAATGGCCTACTCCTGCACCTATTTTCTATGTTTCTATGTTTCTATATATGTAGCTTAGATGAGTAGGAAACAGGTTTTAAACACAAGGAGTGTTTAATTGACATAAGTACTGACAATGGAACAATTAAATTTGCACTTGCAGCAGCATAACAGGTCTGTAAATGTAATACACACAGATAATATATAATAACAAAAAAATCAATAAATTAATAATTATAATACATGTAAAAACTTGCAGTCCTTAGTGCAGAGTGTATGTCCATTATATTCTCCCTATCTGTGTTTCAGCCTTGGTTCAGTGGTGGGGCTCTTGTTTCTAAGAGAACAAGGTGTGGGTTTAAGCAAAGCCCAAAGATCTGGGCAAACTACGCTAACACTCTTGCTTCTGTAAAATTGACAGTGCTGCCATTTGGCATCAAAATAGGAACTGAATTTGGAAACATAGAAACATAGAAAATAGGTGCAGGAGGAGGCCATTCAGACCTTCGAGCCAGCACTGCCATTCATTGTGATCATGGCTGATCGTCCCCAATCCATAACCTGTGCCTGCCTTCTCCCCATATCCCTTGATTTCACTAGCCCCTAGAGCTCTATCTAACTCTCTCTTAATTCCATCCAGTCTTGGCCTCCACTGCCCTCTGTGGCAGGGAATTCCACAAATTCACAACTCTCAGGGTGAAAATGTTTTTTCTCACCTCAGTCTTAAATGGCTTCCCCTTTATTCTAAGACTGTGGCCCCTCTTCTGGACTCGACCAACATTGCGAACATTTTTCCTGCATCTAGCTTGTCCAGTCCTTTTATAATTTTATATGTTCCTATAAGATTCCCCCTCATCCTTCTAAACTCCAGTGAATACAAGCCTAGTCTTTTCAATCTTTCCTCATATGACAGTCCCGCCATCCCAGGGATCAATCTCGTGAACCTACGCTGCACTGCTTCAATCACAAGGATGTCCTTCCTCAAATTAGGAGACCAAAACTGTACACAATACTCCAGATGTGGTCTCACCAGAGCCCTATACAACTGCAGAAGAACCTCTTTACTCCTATACTGAAATCCTCTTGTTATAAAGGCCAACATTCCATTAGCTTTCATCACTGCCTGCTGTACCTGTAAGCCAACTTTCAGTGACCGGTGTACAAGGACGCCCAGGCCTCGCTGCACCTCCCCCTTACCTAACCCAACCCCATTGAGATAATAATCTGCCCCCATGTTTTTGCCGCCAAAGTGGATAACCTCACATTTATATATTGTACTGCATCTGCCACGCATCTGCCCACTCACTCAACCTGTCCAGGTCACCTTGCAACCTCCTAACATCCTCTTCACAGTTCACACTGCCACCCAGCTTTGATTTAATTTTATTTTTGTCACGTGAATCAGGGTATAGTGAAAAGATTTGTTTTGAATGCCATCCAATCAGATCAGATAATATTTTACATAAATACAATCAAGTCAATGTCAAGTATATAGAGCAAAGAGGAAGATACAGAGTGCACAATATAGTTCTCAGCATTGTAGCGCCTCAGTTCCATGGACAAAGTCCAACCTTCGCAATAGGGTAGAGGTGAATCGGACAGTGCCTAGGTTATGGAAGGACTGTTCTGAAGCTTGTTAACTGAGATACGAAGCTGTTCTTGAGTGGTGATCGTGATTTCAAGCTTCTGCACTTTCTATGGATGGGAACAGGGAGAAGAAATGGGCTGGGCTGGGACAAGTCTTTGATTATAAGGTAGTGTGAAGTACAGATGAAGTCAATGGTGCAAAGTCTGGTCTGTATGATGGACTAGGCTACATCCACTACGCTCTGCAATTTCTGGCGGTCATGGGCAGTGATGCAACCCAACAGTATGCTCTCTATGGAGCATATGTAGAAATTTGTAAGAGCCATTAGAGACATGCCAAATTTTCTCAGTCTCCTATGGAAGTTGAGCATGCTTTCTTGGCTGTCGCATCAATGCGGTTAGTCCATAACAGATTGTCTGGAGAACGGTCTCGACCCGAAATGTCACCCATTCCTTCTCTCCAGAGATGCTGCCAGTCCCACTGAATTACTCCAGCATTTTGTGTCTATCTTCGGCATAAACCAGCATCTGCAGTTCCTTCCTACAGATTGTTACTAATATTAACAAAGGATAATTGACAGGATGGGTCTTTGGGATCATCCCAAAGTCGGGAAAGGTGCTAGATGTATGCAATTCCTTCTTTCTTTTGCTAGGAAAGGTTGTGGTCTTCCATTTGACTTCTCCCCGCCATGGTACAGTTAAGATAGAATTTGATCAATGGCTGCTCTAAATTTCCATTTCTTTGGAACAAACCATTGGAGCATTTGATGTGCTGCATTATCAAGACCTGCCAAAAGATAAACAGTAGCAGTGAACCCTGATGCCTCAGACTCCAGGCTTGGAGTTTGTTAGAAATTGACAACAAGCCAAGGCAATGCCTGACTCTTTGCCTGTCTTTTTTATATACCATTTACAATTGTTTCATTTATTTTTATGAATCACTAGGCAGCTTGCAACAATTAAAATTCATCAGTTAACATATTTTCCACAGAAGTATTGAAACACTAACCTTCGCATGTTGTAGAAGTTTTAATAAAACCTGAGGGGCATTCATTGTATTCTTAGCAAATAAAATAAAGAAATAACTATTGAGTCAATTCATTCTTGGCATAACCTGTAAGCGTAGGACAATGAACTATTGATGGGAAATATTATAAACATAAAGATCCATTATATCAGATGTAGACCAATACTCCTAAACTCTGCCCAATGTTGATTCCTTGGCTCTGGCTACTGAAGAGCACTCCCTATACATCTGAAAGACTTTTCTTATATCAGCCACCCAACAGCCCCAATAAGTGGAATTGCTAATCAAGTGCTAATTTTGCATGTAGTTGGTGGAGCTCTAAACTCCGAGACAGAAGATTGTGGATTCAAAACTCACAAACTCCAGAGATTTGAGTGTAAAACCTGGATCACGACCCTACTGGAGAATCGAGGGAGTGCAGTCATTTTGGCGAAATGTCAGATTACTCTTACATAAGGATGCACAATCCTACATTTCTTTTGAAAGTAGGCGAGGGAGTTCTCCATGGTAAATATTTAACTTCAACCAATATCATCATAAAAGGAGATCATCTATCTTTCCCCCAACCAACTTGCGCCAGCGCTCGTTTTCACTCACAAACAGCTAACAATGTGTGGAAGGAACTGCAGATGCTGGTTTAAACTGAAGATAGACACAAAAAGCTGGAGTAACTCAGCAGGACAGGCTGGAGATCAGAATGGGTGATGTTGCGGGTCGAGACTCTGCTTCAGACAGCTAATAATGGCCTGTTCCTTTATCATCGCTACTTTTTTGCATCTTTCATTATTTGTACTTTATCTCTCTACATCATCGTCTATATCTCTCGTTTCCCTTTTCCCTAACTAGTCTGAAGAATGGTTATGGCCCGAAACGTCACCCATTCCTACTCTCGAGATATGCTGCATGTACCGTTGAGTTACTCTAACTTTTTGTGTCTATCTTTGATCTTGTCAAATTGTATTGCTGTTGTGGTAGTTTGCTCTGAAGACATTGTTGGCTCATTTCTTCCAGCACCACCGAGACAAAATTTCAAAACTACTTGCATGATTTGCTCTTTAAAAATAAAATGTATTCCTTCTTTATTGCAATAATACTCGCTGTGCTTTGAATTGAAACAAAATAGTCGCCCTTAAGAGGCATTTTCTAAGAGATCATTGGCAAGTATTCATGAATCCAGACTTTTCTACCCTTCACCACCACCCTAACTCGGTAATGACTGCCATTCAGCTGAGATTGTCTACTTCAAACATCTTGAACAGAGTTGGTGAAATTCTCATTTCTTCGACTGAAGAATCCGACATGGCAGTACTTATACCAATTTTTGTATGTGATTGGAAAACAAACAAACTGCAGTTGCTGAAATCTGAGATAAAAACAGAAATGCAGGAAGAACTCAGCCAGTCAAGCAGCATCTGTGGAAAGAGCAACTAGTTAATATTTCAGATTGAAGACTGTTCATCGGAACTGAAGTTCTAATTAAGAGTCTTTGACCTGAAATTTTGTCTTTCCACAAATGCTACATGACTGGCTAAGTTCTTCCAACATTTCTGATTTTATTTGTATATTGCAAAATTAGGAATTGTGTATCTATGGCTATTGAATTTCGGTACAGGTGAGTATCTCAATATCTCGGTACAATACCAATTCCAATACCCATACCATTACTCTCACAAAATTAAGACACAAGAAGACTACAGGTGCTGGAGTCTGGAGCATAGCACTGTTGGAGAAACTCAGTGGGACGAGCAGCATCTGCGGAGGAAAAAAGATAATTGCCGTTTCAGCTAAGGACTCTTCATCTGTACTCCACTCTCAGTCTGAATAAAGGGATTTGTAACATCGACTCTCCATTTCCTTCCGCAGATGCTGTTCTACCCACTGTTTTCCTCCAAAAGTTTTTTTTTACCCTAACAAAGATGCTGCCCACAGGTTTAGGACCTAAAAATGAGCTTCAAACCCCAAAGGTTTGGGCATTCTACTGAATAATTCATAACAGTGAAAGCATTTCATATCCTCAAAAATGGCTTTCAAGGAGGTCAATAAATACTGGGCATGCCACCAATGGCCACATCTCAAAGGAAAAGAGATAAAAGTACTTTGCAAAATATAATTGTCAATGTAAAGCAGGAAAGCCACTAGCCAAAAAGTTGGGCAGCAAACTCTCTCAAACTGCAATGTCATGATGGTAGATAATCTCACATCATAATGTTGATTTACTGATAAATATTGGGATATTAGTACCCCTGTGCAGCCATATACTAATCTAACTCAATGTATAAGTTAGATGCAAAGTGCTGGAGTAACTCAGCAGGAAGCATCTCTGGGGAAAAATAAGTTTTGGGACGGGACCCTTCCTCAGACCCTGAAGAAGGGATCTAACCCGAAATATCACCTATTACTTTTCTCCAGAGATGCTGCCAGATCTGCCGAGTTACTCCAGCACTGCGTGTCTATCTTCAGTACAAACCAGCATTTACAGTTCCTTCCTACTCAATTTACAAGTTCGTAGATGAAACCACTGTAGTGGGCCAGATATCAAATAATGATGAGACGGAATACAGAAAGGAGAATCTCTTAACCTGGTGCCAAGACAACAACCTCTCCCTCAATGTCAGCAAAACCCTCATAGTGATTGACATCTGGAAACGAAGCAATACATACACCGCGGTATACATTGATGGCACCGAAATAGAGATGGTCAAACGCATCAAGTTCTTAGGAACAAATATCATCAGCAATTTGTCCTGGACCTGTCACATCAAAGCTATAGACCAGAAAGCATACCAACGCCTCTACTTCCTTAGAAGACTTAGGAAGTTCGGCATGTGCACTACGACCCTCACCAATCTATACAGATGTGCCGTAGGACACATTTAATCAGGATGCATCACATCATGGTTTGGGAACAGCTCCATCCAAGACCGGAAGAAATTGCAGAGTTGTGGACGTGGCCCTGGCCATCATGCAAAAACAACCTCCCTTCCACTGACTTCATCTACACATCATGCTTCTCGGCAAGGCCCAGCATAATCAAGGACCAGTCTCACCCCGGACACTCCCTCTTCTCCCCTCTCCCATCAAGCAAGAGGTACAGAGGTTTGCAAACATATACAGTGGCTTGCAAAAGTTTTCATAACCCTTGAACTTTTCCACATTTTGTCATGTTACAACCACAAACGTAAATGTATTTTATTGGGATTTTATGTGATAGACCAACACAAAGTGGTGCATAATTGAGAAGTGGAAGGAAAATTATACATGGTTATCAAATTTTTTTACAAATAAAAAAACTGAAAAGTGTGGCATGCAAAAGTATTCAACCCCCTTTACTCTGATACCCCTAAATAAAACCCAGTGCAACCAATTGCCTTCAGAAGTCACCTAATTAGTAAATAGAGTCCATGTGTGTAATCTAATCTCAGTATAAATACAGCTGTTCTGTGAAGGCCTCAGAAGTTTGTTAGAGAACATTAGTGAACAAACAGCATCATGAAGCCCAAGGAACACACCAGACAGGTCAGGGATAAAGTTGTGGAGAAGTTTAAAGCAGGGTTAGGTTATAAAATAATATCCCAAGCTTTGAACATCTCATGGAGCACTGTTCAATCCATCATGCAAAAATGGAAAGAGTATGGCACAACTGCAAACCTACCAAGACATAGCCGTCCACCTAAACTGACAGGCCGGGCAATGAGAACATTGATCAGAGAAGCAGCCAAGAGGCCCATGGTAACTCTGGAGGAGCTGCAGAGATCCACAGCTCAGGTGGGAGAATCTGTCCACAGGACAACTATTAGTCGTGCACTCCACAAATCGGACCTTTATGGAAGAGTGGCAAGAAGAAAGCCATTGTTGAAACAATGCCATAAGAAGTCCCGTTTGCAGTTTGCCACAAGCCATGTGGGGGACACAGCAAACATGTGGAGGAAGGTGCTCTGGTCTGATGAGACCAAAATTGAAGTTTTTGGCCTAAATGCAAAACGCTATGTGTGGCGGAAAACTAACACTGCACATCAACCTGAACATACCATCCCCACTGTGAAACATGGTGGTGGCAGCATCATGCTGTGGGGATGCTTTTCTTCAGCAGGGACAGGGAAGCTGGTCAGAGTTGATGGGAAGATGGATGGAGCCAAATACAGGGCAATCTTGGAAGAAAACCTGTTAGAGTCGGCAAAAGGCTTGAGACTGGGGCGGAGGTTCACCTTCCAGCAGGACAACGACCCTAAACATACAGCCAGAGCTCCAATGGAATGGTTTAGATCAAAGCATATTCATGTGTTAGAATGGCCCAGTCAAAGTCCAGACCTAAATGCAATTGAGAATCTCAGGCAAGACTTGAAAATTGCTGTTCACAGACGCTCTCCATCCAATCTGACTGAGCTTGAGCTATTTTGCAAAGAAGAATGGGCAAAAATTTCAGTCTCTAGATGTGCAAAGCTGGTAGAGACATACCCCAAAAGACTTGCAGCTGTAATTGCAGCGAAAGGTGGTTCTACAAAGTATTGACTCAGGGGGGGGGCTGAATACTTTTGCACGCCACACTTTTCAGTTTTTTATTTGTAATAAAATTTGGAAACCATGCATCATTTGCCTTCCACTTCACAATTATGCACCACTTTGTGTTGGTCTATCACATAAAATCCCAATAAAATACATTTACGTTTGTGGTTGTAACGTGACAAAATGTGGAAAAGTTCAAGGGGTATGAAAACTTTTGCAAGCCACTGTACCTCCAGATTCAGGGACAGTTTCTTCCCAGCTGTTGTCTGGCAACTGAACCACCCTGTCACCAGGGTGGTCCTGAACCACCCTGTCAACTGTGGTCCTGATCTAGCTCATTGAAGACCTTTGAATATTTAATCAGACTTTATCTTGCACTAAATGTTGTGCCATTTATAGAAACATAGAAACATAGAAAATAGGTGCAGGAGTAGGCCATTCGGCCCTTCGAGCCTGCACCGCCATTCAATGTGATCATGGCTGATCATCCAACTCAGTATCCCGTACCTATCTATCATTACACTGTGGGTGGCTTGATTGTAATCATGTATAGTCTTCTTTGACTGGATAGTACGCAACAATAGCTTTTCACTGGAACTAGGTACATGTGACAATAATAAACTAAACTAAACTATTCTTTCAAATATTGTCATGGGAGATTTTATGTTAAACTGCTCCAGCAAGTTTAAATTTTAAAGTTTAAATGTGTCATCCTCGATAACAATCAGCACGGGAGCACCTCAAGGCTGCGTGCTCAGCCCTCTGCTTTACTCAATCTGTACTAATGACTGTGTAGCCGGACATAGTGCGAACTCCATCATCAGGTTCGCCGGCGACACCACTGTTGTGGGACGAATCACTAAAGGGGACGAGTCAGAGTATAGAAGTGAGATCGACCAATTGACCAAATGGTGCCAACACAATAACCTGGCTCTCAACACCAGCAAAACCAAGGAACTGATTGTGGACTTTGTAATACATAATTACAATCAAGCTGTCTACAGTGTAGATACAGGATAAAGAGAATAATACTGAATGCAAAATAAAGTCCAGTAACGTCCGATTAAAGAAGGTCTGAGGGTCCCTGCATCGTCTGGCGTATGTGTGGAAGTTTGGCGCAGCCATTCCTGCCAGGGACTGGCCATAGCTTCAGCGGCGGCGCAGCACTGGATTCACCGCGGAGTGTTGGGCCTGCTGCTTGGGCCTGCTGCATCACGGAGCTGTGGTTTGTAGAGCTTCCAGCACAGGCGGCGCTGACTTCAACATCGCGAAGTCCTGGAACCTTTTGCCGAGGGCCGCCAGCATGAATCTCTGCCTGTGGACTTCGGGAGCTGTGGACTCTGGTAGAAAGTGGCCGATTCGGATGTCCAAGCCTCTGAGGTAGTTCTCCCGTTCCGACGTTGGAGTTCCATAATCCCGGCGAGAGGGCCTGAACATCGGGCCGCCCATAGCGGTGACAGCGAGGGGTTCGGGAGCCCCCCGACCATGGGTGAACAACAGAGGACAACAGAGGAGGATGACTGAACTTTGGTGCCTCCTCTCACAGTGGAAAACTTTAATTCGCTGCGTGGGGATGTCTATGTTAAAGACTATCGTGTTCTGTACTCTTTTTTATTCATATGGCTGTATGGTGCCCACACATTTCACTGTACCAATTGGTACATGTGTCAAATAAATGTCTCTTGTCTTGTCTTGTTGTTCCAAAGATCTTTCCCGGTCGCAGCACACTGATGCAATCATAAAGAAAGAACATCAGCGTCTCTACTTCCTGAGAAGACTATGGAGAGTCGGCATGTCAAAGAGGACTCGCTCGAACTTCTACAGGTGCACAGTAGAGAGCATGCTGACTGGTTGCATCGTGGCTTGGTTCGGCAACCTGAGGGTCCAGGAACGGAAAAGGATGCAGAAAGTTGTAACCACTGCCCAGTCCATCTGACCTCCCCACCATCGAAGGGATCTATCACAGTCGCTGCCTCAAAAAGGCAGCCAACATCATCAAGGACCCACACTATCCTGGCCATGCACTCATCTCTCCGCTTCCATCGGGCAGAAGGTACAGGAGCCTGAAATCTGTTACATCCAGGTTCAGGAACAGCTACTTCCCCACAGCCATCAGGCTATTAAACTCGCCAACAAACAGACTCTGAATTGTAACAGTCGATTGCACTTTATTTGCTTATTTATGTGTATATTGAACTGAACTGTTCTGTATTTTTGTTTATAATACTCTGTTGTGCTGCAGTAAACAAGAATTTCATTGTCCTATCTGGGACACATGACAATAAACTCTCTTGACTTGATGAACAATAGTGTAAAGTAGGCAGGGTCTGAAGAAGGGTTTCGGCCCGAAACGTTGTCTATCTCCTTCGCTCCATGGATGCTACTGCACCCGCTGAGTTTCTCCAGCATTTTGTGTACGAACAATAGTGTAACACTCACTTGGCAGCGTCAAGTGACGTCAGCCTGGATCTTTGTACTCGAGTCTCTGGAATGGGGAATGAATCCAGATTCTCCTGACTCAGAGATGAGATTGCCAGTGTCTGAGCCTCAGCCCATGTGTGTGTGCCCACATGCTATGCCTATGTGTGCTTGCAAGTCCCTGTCTAACACACCATAACAAAGCGGAGAACAACCAAACGACTTTTCTTTTGTAAAGGTGTAAATCTCTCATTTGGAGAACACAAAAAGGTGATTTCCACCTTTGATTTATTTCCCAATTGTGCGATTGTTCTTAGTTGTGAAATTCAGACACTTCATGTGCAGGAAATGAGTCAGATTTGATGGATCTCCTTGATGCTTATCCTCTGGGCTTCAAATCAAGTTGCAACTCTTTCCAAATTGGATTTGGCAGAACTCAGCCAAAATTATGTTGCACTGCGTGCAGCACTGCAGCCTCTGCTTTCCACTGAGGTGTGTCTTTAATGCAAAAGAGAATTCTCACTGAAGCCTCGAATACAAAATAAAAACAGAACATTCTGGAAATATTCAGGTCAGCTGGTTGACTCTAGAACCGACAAGTACATCACCATTTTCTAATTTAACTCCAGCCTGTTATTAGGAACATTTCCGATACTGTTCCAGCTGATCATTTCCGCCTCAAGCCAGGATATCTGGATGGTGCACTTTTCTCCAAACTTTTGGACAACCAGGAAAGAAGTTTCATTGGAATAAAGGAAAAGAGGATGGAAATATGGCCAAGAAATTCAACTCAACTCTTATTCAAAGTGTCAGAGGATGTTCATAACAGTGAACGCAATTTTTCAGCTGAGGAAACAACTCCCCATCCTGGTCCAAGGCCTGGGTTGAATCCATTTGGAACTCACTGACAGGTTGTGATTTCTTACAGAGATCTCTGCTGCAGGACTTTCATTTAGGGTGAAATTGGCCAGGTTCTACAGTTTAGGTTTAGTTTAGTTCTTTGTCACGTGCACCGAGGTACAGTGAAAAGCTTTTTTGTTCCATGCTA
This sequence comes from Raja brachyura, assembly GCA_963514005.1. Next base: position 22,276,831 of record OY740795.1, read on the forward strand.
ACCAATCTGCAGAATGATCTTACAGAGGTGCATAAAATTATGAAAGGAGTAGATCAGTTAGATGCACAGTCTTTCCCCCAGAGTAGGGGAATCGAGAACCAGAGGGCATAGGTTTAAGGTGAAGGGGGAAAAATTTATAGGAATCTGTGGGGTTAAAACATAATTACAATCAAGCCGTCTACAGTGTAGATACAGTAAAAGAGAATAATGCTGAATGCAAAATAAAGTCCAGTAACGTCCGATTAAAGAAAGTCTGAGGGTCCCTGCATAGTCTGGCGTATCTGTGGAAGTTGGTTAGAGTTGTTGGGGGCATGCCGAACATCCCAAGCCTTCTAGGGATTGGGAGCCGCTCCTGTAGACCGAAAAGCAGACAGAGTAGACTTTGGGACTTTGGAAATGGCCCCAAATCATGAAGGCGCCCACATGTGTAAATCTGCAACAAAAGAAAAACAGTTGCACATGTGTCAAATAAAGCACCATTGATTGAATCATCTCACATTCCCTTCTGAAAGTCCACTACCACTGCCCTTTCTGGAATTGCATTTCAGGTTCAAATAACGTGTTAGTTAAAACAGAACTGTTTTTTGCTGTAGGTAGACACAAAATGCTGGAGTGACTCAACGGGTCAGTCAGCATCTCTGGGGAAAAGGAATAGGTGACGTTTCCGGCCTCGACCCTTCTTTAGACTGCAGGAAGGGTCTGAAGAAGGGTGTCAACCCTAAACCCTTCAGTACAAACCAGCATCTGCAGCCTTTCCAACACATGTTTTTTGCTGTAAATCTGTGTTCTCTGTTGCCTGTCAGGACTGCCTCATAATTTTCCCTTTTGCTACCTGGAAAATAGTTACAACCTCCACTTTACAGAAGTAGGCAGTTTTAGACCAGAAAAACAATTATTTTACATGCAAAATAATTACTAAATTAAATAGTACACTGTCTTTCATGTGAGTATCATTCTCTTTTTGATCTATTTGCATCAATTCATAGAACGATTCCACAGTTTTATAGGACCACGAGAACAAAATTATATAACATGTCTCAGCATGAGATGTGTTATTACAAAATGTCACAGTCTTGTTCACAGAAAAAACTAATTAAATAATACCACGGGCATGGGTTATCGCTGCAGGATAATCATGATAATTGCAAATCTGATATTTCAATATTAAAAGTAATGAAGAAATGCCAGAATCCAACTTTTAGCAAAATTAAAGTTCTAGAAGCTAAACTGCAGTATCAGGTTCAAAAAGAGTCATTTTAACACGTCATTATCTGATATGCAGCAGACCTAATGGCTCTTCCGTTTAGAGCCCCATACTGGATAGAATTGGAAACTTCATTCATAATGCGCCATCAGATGGCAAGTTAATGACACATCTTCCTGATTCATTATTCAAGGTTCATTTTCTGGTCATCATTGGCAAAGCCAAAATGTAACCTATAATATAGTGAAGTTATGCTAGAAAAGTTGTAGACCAGTTCCACAAATTGATGTGAATGCATCTGTCGGTCAGGCAGCATCTCTGGATAACATGGATAAGTGATGTTTTGGGGTCCAGACCAATCTTCAGAGTGAAACATTCGGACAGGTACATGGATAGGATAGGTTTAGAGGCATATGGGCCAAATGCAGGCGGGTGTGACTAGTGCAGATTAGGAGTGTTGGGCAGCATAGGCAAGATGGGTCGAAGGGCCTGTTTCAATGCTGTATGACTTTATGACTTCAGGGATGCTACCTGACCCTATGAATTACTCCAACATCTCTGGAGAACATGGAAAGTGATGTTTCAGGTCAAGACCCTTCTTCAGACTAACTTGAAAGAGAATGTACTACTATTTCGCTAAGTTTTTTATTGGGGCAGGCAGTATTTGAAAAAAGAGAACGTTACGTTTTAGTTTTATTCCTCATCTCTCGGTGGTCCAACATCACTCAATGATCATGTCAAAGTGAACCATGATATGGGACAGGAGACACATTTAGATCAGATTGGGTTAAGACCCAAGATTCTCTTGAGTAGAAGAGTTGATGATCAAGTTGGGTTTTACAATAACTCAGCACCTTTGTGAACAATTATTCTGACACTGACATTTTACTTTCACAATATTTTGAAATAGACTCAATTTGGAAAACGGCATAATGGGGTTTGAAGTTCATATTCTCCAGATTATTATTGAAAATGCTACCAATTGGATCGAAATCCAATTCCTTTTTGAAAGTTATGATTGACTCAGTGGAGTCACCTTTTAGACTTATAGACTTTAAAGATACAGCATGGAAACAGAGCCATTGACCCACCGGCGATCACCCCCATAGACTAGCACTATCCTGGGACAATTTACAATTTTTACAGATGCCAATTAACCTGCAAACATGTACATCTTTGGAGTGGGAGGAAAAAGGAGCACCCAGAGGAAACCCATACGGTCACAGGGAGAATGTACAAATTCCGTAAAGAGAGCACCCGTACTGTACCTCACCGTACTTGTACCTGAGACAATAAACTCGACTTGACGTTGCACAAATGGTCATGTAGCATTTCACTGGAGGTTTAGGTAAAATCCAGAACTTGCCATATATGGAAGATCAAAACAGTCATAACATTATTATCTGCCCTTCAGTAATATAATATAATTTGTTTCCCAGGAGCAATTTCACATGTCTGGGATTAATGTCCAGGCAGCATATCAGTGCACTATCCTTAGACAAGTTATGGTTTAGACTTCAGAGATAGAGCACGAAAGCATTCCCTTCAGTCCACCAAATCCGCGCCAACTATCATTCACCCCACACACTAGCACTATCCTACATACTAGGGAGAATTTACAATCTTCACCAAAGCCAATTAGCCTACAATTCTTTACGTCTTTGGATTGTGGGTGGAAACCAAAGCACCCAGAAAAAATCCATGTGGTCACGGGAAGAAAGTACAAACTCCGTGCAGACAGCACCCGTAGTCAGCTTCGAAACCAGTTCTCTGGCGCTGTAAATCAGCAACATTACCGTTGCGCCACCGTAATGCCTCCTTATCTGTGCCTCCCTAGTCCTTAAACTAAAATAGAGTCATCATTCCCCTCATCCAAATAATAACTTCAGTGCTGAGAAGAAAAAACGCTTAAAAATTGTTTAAAATTTGGTGGAAAATAATTGAAACTAGAATCACACCATGCTATTCAAGCTGAGTTGTTTTGTTCACATCCATCGAAAAGAAACTCAAAACCGAGACACAAGAGACTGCAGGAACTCAAAATTCTTTATTCCAACCTTACGTTCAGGAGTCACATGAAACACTAGTTCGGAAAGGCAGATTAATGAAGGTGCTTTGTGTAGATTTCCCCGTCAAACAGGAAGCCAGAACAATGTTTGTTATATCAGAGGCTGTGAATATGTTATAGGAAGGGATTACCGTGTACAAATAAAAGCTTCCACAGCCTGAATACATGTTTCTGTGCTTCTGCGTGGAAACAGTTATCCAGAGGCCGCAGTTTACATTGTGATAAGTAATCTGGGGGAAATCAATGCTCAAAGACTTGTGACCTTTGTGTGGCCCTCTCTCCCATTTATCTCCCAGCACTACAGCCTTCATAAATATAAGCTGCTGCGATATCTCACTTCCCGTCACTGCTGGAGGCCAGACCCTGACTCCCAGAACTAAAGAAAGAGAAGGACCCCATCCCTGCGAACTTAAGAGGAGATTAGATAGAGAGCATGTTGATGCCAGGGCCGTCTGATGTCATTGGGTCAGGTTGATGAAGAGCAAGCCAATCCTTTGTGACTGATTGCTTTACACAATGTAAAAGTGGCTTAGTTTGCTGAATGCCTACAAATTCTTGATTTCAGATTGAATCAAATAATATTTTACCATTCACAATTGAAAGGGTTATTTCTTTTTCCTCTCATATCTTTTCTTTTTCACACCCAGTCCTGAAATGCATAAGTTATTTAAACAAACAAAAGGGCACAAAATGTTGGAGTAAATCAACAGGTCAGGCAGCATCTCCGGGAGAACATGGATAGGTGACGTTTCAGGTCGAGACCCTTCTTCACTTCCCTAACATCACCTATCCGTGTTCTCCAGAGATGCTGCCTGACCTGCTGAGTTACTCCAGCACATTTGCTGTTCTTCATTTCTACATAAAGTATTTCACTTTGGCTATCAGAATACAGAGTTTCACAATGAGAATCATCTGGGCCTTTTGACAAAGTATGTTAAAAAGAACTTATAGCACAAATAATTCAATGGAAAAAATATATTATCAGGCATGACTCAGACTCTGAATGTAGTTCTCTTCTTTCTGAGTCATAGGTTTGTGGGTTCAAATCCCATTCCAGATGCTTGATTGCAAAAACCCATAGGACTCCTGAGAGAGGGAGCTATACCCCGACTGAGGAATTAAACTGAGACCAGACTGCCTACTCTTCCAGCTGGATGTAGATCATGGCCTTATTTTGAACCACAGGGGAGTTGTCTTTGACATTGTGGCCAATATCAGTACAACCAGCTGAGACCCATGATCAGTCTGTAGTCTGCGGGAGCTTGCGAGGCTATATAGCTGCTATAGTTCCTGCACTTCACTTCACTGCACTGCACTGCACTACAAGAAATTGCAGAGTTGTGGACGTAGCCCAGACCATCACACAAACCAACCTCCTTTGCATTGACTCCATCTACACTTCACACTGCCGCGGCAAGACCACCAGCATAATCAGGGATGAGTCTCACCCCAGTCACTCCCTTTGTCCCCTCTCCCACCAGGCAAAAGGTATAGAAGTGTGAATATGCACACCTCTAGATTCAGGGACAGTTTCTTCCCATCTGTTATCAGGCAACTGATCCATACTATCACAAACTAGAGAGTAGTACTGACCTACCATCTACCTCATTAAAGACCTTGTGACTATCTTTAATCGGATTTTACTGGACTTTATCTTGCACTAACCGTTATACCCTTTATCCTGCATCTGTACACTGTGGATGGCTGATTCCACTGATTACCACTGACTGGATAGCACGCAACCAAATGTTTTTTCACTGTACCTTGGTATACATGACAATAATAAACAAAACTAAAACTGAATTGTTAATGAGGAAAGAACAAAATGCTGGAAGATTTCAACAGGTCAGGCTGCGGTGTGGCGGCGCCTAACGGCAGCGGCTCGACTGCAGTCCATCTGTCTTTTAATTTTTTTTTTTGTCTCGTTAAATGTATGTTTTGATTGTAGCTTTATTATTTTTTAGCTGTGTATATGTGGGGGGGGGGGGGGAACCGTTTAATCTCTTCCCTGTACGGGGACCCAACTTTTTCCCTGTCGGGTCTCCGGTGATCATTGGGCCTAACATCGTGGAGCCGGCGGCCTCCAACCTGAGGGCTCCAGTCACGGAGCCTGCGGACTCGCCCTCGCGGAGCTGGCCGACTTCGGAGCGGGAGGAGCTGTGCTGGCGCGCAGCTGCGACCCGACTTTGGAGCTTCGGAGGCTCCGGCCGCAGGCCCAGTGGACAGGAATATCGGGAGCTCGCAGGTCCCTGGTGGGAGACCGCTTTTCAGAGCTTCCGCAACGGCAACTTCTCCCGCCGGAATCGCGGGGTGAAATGACTTGGAGCGGGGCCTAACATCGCCCGGCGCGACTTAACGGCCGTGGGACTCACCATTGCCCGCCGCGGAAAGAATTTAAGTAAAGAATTTAACATTGTGAGCACCAGTCGCCTTGACGTTGCAGTTGGACTGCTGGACCGCGGGAGAAGAACAAAGGGAAGAGATAGGACTTTTGCCTTCCATCACAGTGAGGAGGTGTTGGAGATTCACTGTGATGGATGTTTTGTGAAAACTGTGTTAAGTGTGGGTCTTGGTTTTTTTTGTAATTGTTAAGCCTGTAGAAAATGCTATTTTGTTCAAACCAAGCTGTTTGAATGACAATAAAAGGCATTCTATTCTATTCTAATTATCTCTGGAGGGAAAAGCACGCTTGATGTTTTTGGGTTGGGACCATTTCCTGTTCATTTCCCTCCACAGTTTCTGCCTGACCCGCTGAGTTCCTTCAGAATTTTATTTTTTTGCTCAAGCTTCTAGCATCTGCAATCTCTTGGGTCACCTCTCTGGACAATGTCCGCGCTGCAGCTTCTGAGGCCTTCTATTCTACCACTAAACATTTAGGATGAAGGCAGTGGGAGTACTAAATCCCTTTCCTCCTAACTTAGTTTATGGCTCAATTGTGTAAGATGGAGTTCTGAACCCTACAGACCAAGTGTAGTATCTGTTCTTATCAGTTTAATATCTGATATGTCCCTTATCTAGGAACCATATATTAAATTGGGGGTGGCACAGTGGCACAGCGATAGAGTTGGTACCTTACAGTGCCAGAGACTCAACGTTTGATCCTGACTATGGATGCTACCTGTACTGAGTTTGTACATTCCCTGTGACTGTGGGTTTTCTCCGGGAGCTTTGGTTTCCTTCCAAAGGCATACGGGTTTGTAGATTAATTAGCGACTGCAAATTGCCTCTAGTGTGTAGGATAGAAGTAATGTACAGGTGATCGTTGGTTGGTGCGGACTTGGTCGTCCGAGGGGCCTGTCTCCATGTTGTATCACTAAACTAAACTAAACCAGTGACGTTTCAGGTTCAATTCCACCCATCGGTCGGTCACCAGCTGCCATAATGCATCATAGTATCACGAGATAACAAGTATCAGTGAATGCCCATATGCCTGCGACCAGGCTGACACTTTTCATCCCTGCAGTCAACATCTCAGAAAAGTCGCCTGGCAATAACTTGGTGCCTCGCACAACCTCAGGAAGTCTCCATGTGCTTTACTGACAAGTACAGTAAGTGCTTTCCGAGTTGTGTTCAATTATTTAATATCAATTTCAGCATAGCAAGTTGTCCCTAGGCACAGTGGCACAGCGGTAGTTACTGCCTTACGGTGCCAGGGACGTAGGTTTGATCCTGACCATGGGTGCTGTCATTACAGAGTTTGTACGTTCTCCCTGTGACCACTTGGGTTTTTCCGCCGGGCGCTCCGGTTTTATCCCACACTCCAAAAACATACAGGTTGGTAGGTTAACTGGCTTTGGTAAAAACAAAATTGTAAAATGTTCCTAGTGTGTAGGATAGTGCTTGTATATGGGGATTGCTGTTCGGTGTGGACTCAGTGGGCTGAAGAGTTCGTTTCCGCTCTGTATCTCTTTAAACTCTAAATTCTTACAAATAGCAATGGGATAAAAATCAGATGACTGATTTTATCGAATTTGATTTATTGGCTAATTTCCATGCCAGCTACCCTGGAGCACTTGCCCTTGGATTTTTCTACCTCCACCTCAGGGAGTAAAAAGGTTCTCTCAATGAAGATGAAGATGACTATTTGGTGTGTGTGTCATTGATGTGACGCTCACAAATTTACCTTTGACCTATTTACACAATATTTCTTGTGGCGTTCATAGTTACAAGATGTTAAACAGGTTGGGATTTTTAGCTCCTAGCTACATCAGATCTAGGGATGCACATCAAGGGAAATTTTAAGTGAAGAATTGTGATGCAGATCTCCATTAGCAGTCGACTGAATAAATTCACTTACTTGACGTAATCGACTTCCTCTGATGTTAGACTGAAAAGGAAGTCAAATTAAAATTAATGTCCGGAATTAACTTTTTGGTCCTACTTATCAATTATAACATTAGAGATGCTTCCAGACCCTGTTAATTATTAATGAAGAAAGTTTTGGGGCTTTCTTCAATTGAAGAACAAACGCGAGTCCTGATCTTCACATATCTTAAAAACTGTCACCCAGGAATTAAGAGGCCAGTAATTTAATTGTGGGGAAACATCTCACCGTTTCCACCCAGACATTCAGCAAACATGGGACTCATGAGCCTAAACGTGGCGCACCTCGCTGCCAGCTATTGGTCTATTCATACCACAGTCCACCAGCAATGCATGTAAGTTGATGTTTACGTTGAGAACGAGAAGATATTGTTCTGACAAAGGAGTTCACAAGGTGGTGAAGAAGAACATGTTTCACAAGTCATATGAGACGTTGGTGAGACCACATTTAGAGTACTGTGTTCAGTTTTGGTCACCATGTTATAGGAAAGATGTAAGTTTGAAAGGGTTCAGAGACAATTTACCATAATGTTGCCATGGAGACTTCCTGAGGTTGTGTGAGGCACCAAGGGGGAGGTTGAGCAGGCTAGGGTTTCATTCCTTGGAGCGCAGGAGGATGAGAGGTGATCTTATAGAGGTATAAAAAATCATGCTAGGAATAGATCAGGTTAACGCACAGAGTCTTTTGACCAGTGTAGGTGAGGCAGTTACTATCGCAACATTTAGGAAACACTTAGACAGGTACATGGATAGGATAGGGTTAAGGCTTATGGGCCAAACGTGGGCAGGTGGAACAAGTGTAGATGTGGCATCTTGGTTGGCACAGACAAGTTGGGCTGAAGGGCTTGTTTCATAGAAACGTAGAAACATAGAAAATAGGTACAGGAGTAGCAGGCACGTGCCGTCAGGGTAGGCAAGGTAGGCACTGCCTACCCTGACTAAAATTATGAAATGGCAATTTTTAAATATAAATAGTAAAGGCATGGGAGAATTATGCCTGTCTAAGAGATCGATCTCTTAGGTAGGCATAATTCTCCGTGCCTTTCACCCGCAGCGCTTGTAACACGGGAAGCTCTGTGCAGCCCCCGTGCCGTCAGCGCTGCCTGAGCCGTCAGATTCAATGGGAGCTGAAGGCAGCAGAAATTCTGCCTTTGCAGCACTGCGCATGTGCATCATCTTTCTGCGCATGCGCATCGCGAGTTTCTTGGCGGGATGTTCAAATATGGATTGCCATTATTTTAATAGTATCTTAGCAAACAAATGGAGAATGGACTTAATGTACCAATAATGTGGTAAGTGCATTTCTTTGTGCTTTATGTTTTTAAATACTGTAGTTCCCAGGGTGGGGGGAGAGCTCCGTTCACAGTGTTTGGGCAGTCTGGCGTTGTGAAGGAGGGGATCGGGGTCAGTAACCCACTTGCCACGCTCCGGTCTGAGTGCAGGTGAGATGGGACTAGGTGAGAGTAAAAGTGTGTGAGGGGTGAGAAGTCCATGCCGGGTGCCGGCCGGCCGCAGCCGCTGTTCAGATTGTTGGGAGACGGAGCTCAGGGTTCGCCTCTTGAGCTGCTTTGGTGCCCAGGCGTAAGTTGAGGTGGAAGGTGGTTGGGGGTGCGGGGGGGGGGGGCTCGTCTTCTGAAGAAGGATCTCGACCCGCTGAATTACTCCAGCAGTGTTAAAGAAGGAACTGCAGATGCAGCAAAATCGAGCGTACACAAAATTCTGGAGAAACTCAGCGGGTGCAGCAGCATCTATAGAGCGAAGGGATGGGTGACAGGAGGGTCTCGACCTGCTGAAATTCTCCAGCATTTGGATCTAAACATCACCCATCCCTTCCCTCTAGAGATGCGGCCTGTCCCACTGAGTTACTCCAGCTTGTGTGTGTCTATCGTTGAATGGGTGACGTTTCGGGTCGAGACCCTTCTTCGGACTGAAAATAAAACTTGCCTCGCGTGAAGCGGCTTGTAAATTAAAACATAAAAACAAGAAATGCTAGACTCATTTATGTGCTCCTATTCATTTACCTGGCCTGTTGCTGTCCTCCCTCGTCCACCGTGAGCGCTGGACAACTCACTGGGTGCAAAACTCCGCTGCATTCCGGGCGGAGGGCGATGATCACCCGACTGACCGGCAAGTAGAGGCGGCGGGTCGGTCAAGCCCGGCTCCCCGCCACCGGGATAAACACCACTGCTGGAGTAAACTCAGCGGGATCTCTGGAGAAGTCTGAAGTAGGGTCTCGACACGAAATCTCACCCATCCCATCTCTCCAGAGATGCTGCCAGTCCCTCGGAGTTACTCCAGCATTGTGTGTGTCTATGGGTTACACAAAAAGCTGGCGAAACTCAGCGGGTGCAGCAGCATCTAAGGAGCGAAGGAGATAGGCGACGTTTCGGGTCGAGACCCTTCTTGTGTGTGTCTATCTTCGGTGCAAACCAGCATCTGCAGTTCCTTCACAATCCCACACTCTCGGCCCCAGGGGGTGGATGGAGCATCACACGTGGATACAACCCACTTACTGCCCAGACTTGCCCCTCCGGCAGGTCTTTAACCGCGTCCTAAAGCCGTTCGTGTTAAAGAAGGAACTGCAGATGCTGGAGAATCGAGGGTTACACAAAGCTGGAGAAACTCAGCGGGTGCTGCAGCATGAAGAAGGTCAGCAGGTCTGAAGAAGGGTCACGACCCGAAACGTCGCCTATCTCCTTCGCCCCTTAGATGCTGCTGCACCCGCTGAGTTTCTCCAGCTTTTTGTGTAACCCCCATCTCTCACCTGCCGTTCGCCGGCTTCGCTCATGTCAACCGCGTCCCGCAAATCCTTAAATTCCCACAGCCAAGTAACCTAAACTGGACCCGTGAACGCGCTGTCGGAATTTAAAGATTTGCGGGAAGCCGGCCGGCGAGCGGCAGGTGAGAGATGTTCAGACAGAGAGCACTGCCAGAGGTGAGTGGGGACCAGCAGAAGGGGCTGAAGTGGCAGGGTCCCGGCGGCCACTCGCAGTCACCCGAGCTGCTTCCTTCCGCGGAAGTGGCGGCCAGTTCTGCTGTCCGTGTCCGGCAGGTGAGAGATGGGGGTTACACAAAAAGCTGGAGAAACTCAGCGGGTGCAGCAGCATCTAAGGGGCGAAGGAGATAGGCGACGTTTCGGGTCGAGACCCTTCTTCAGACTCAGTCTCAGTCTGAAGAAGGGTCTCGACCCGAAACGTCGCCTATCTCCTTCGCCCCTTAGATGCTGCTGCACCCGCTGAGTTTCTCCAGCTCTTTGTGTAACCCTCAATTCTCCAGCATCTGCAGTTCCTTCTTTAACACGGAGGGTGAGAGATGTTCAGACGAAGAGCACTGCCAGAGGTGATCAGAAGGCGCTGAAGAGCAGTCGGTTCTGGTGTTGGGTCCCGGTGGCCGCTCGCACCCGAGCTGCTTCTATCCCCGGAAGTGGCGGCCAGTTCTGCTGTCCTTGCCCGGAGCGCTGCGGCAGCGGTGAGTGAGTTTGATATGATCTCTGTCCCCCTCCTTCTCAAAACTTCTCCCTTCTCGCATATTTAACCCCTGCCGCAGGCTCCCCACACGCTGTGAAAGGAACTCCCCCTCCAATTGGACCCTTGAATTAGTATTGTCATTCCATAAGATGACAACTGATTCAACGTCCCGATGTGCTCCCGTTTTTCCCACCATCTCTCCACCTGCCTTCATCCTCCGTCCCCCACCCATTCAGTAATTAAAAAATGAAGGAGATTTAGAACCCTTGGGAAATTTGAATTGTTACTTATTTTTATTTTTTTACGAAGAGAACAATCTGCGCATGCGCGGTTTTAAGATTTTTTGAAAGCCGGCTGACTGCCTACCCTGAGTAATTACTCACGGCACGTGCCTGAGGAGTAGGCCATTCGGCCCTTCGAGCCTGCACCGCCATTCAATATGATCATGGCTGATCATCCAACTCAGTATCCATTACCTGTCTTCTCTCCACACCCCCTGATCCCCTTAGCCACAAGGGCCACATCTAACTCCCTCTTAAATATAGCCAATGAACTGGCCTCAACTACCTCCTGTGGCAGAGAATTCCAGAGATTCACACTCTCTGTGTGAAAAATGTTTTTCTCATCTCGGTCCTACAAGACTTCCCCCTTATCGTTAAACTGTGACCCCCTTGTTCTGGACTTCCCCAACATCGGGAACAATCTTCCTGCATCTAGCCTGTCCAACCCCTAAAGAATTTTGTAAGTTTCTATAAGATCCCCACTCAATCTTCTAAATTCTAGCGAGTACTTGCCGATCTATCCAGTCTTTCTTCATATGAAAGTGCTGACATTCCAGGAATCAGTCTGGTGAACCTTCTCTGTACTCCCTCTATGGCAAGAATGTCTTTCCTCAGATTAGGAGCCCAAAACTGTACACAATACTCCAGGTGTGGTCACAGCAAGACCTTGTACAACTGCAGTAGAACCTCCCTGCCCCTATACTCAAATCCTTTTGCTATGAATGCCAACATACCATTCGCTTTCTTCACTGCCTGCTGCACCTGCATGCCTACTTTCAATGACTGGTGTACCATGACACCCAGGTCACATTGCATCTGCCCTTTTCCTAATCGGCCACCATTCAAATATTAGTCTACTTTCCTGTTTTTGCCACCAAAGTGGGTAACCTCACATTTATCCACATTATACTGCATCTGCCGTGCATTTTCCCACTCACCCAACCTATCCAAGTCACATTGCAGCCTCCTAGCATCCTCCTCACAGCTAACACTGCCCCACAGCTTTGTGTCATCCGCAAACTTGGAGATGTTGCATTCAATTCCCTCGTCCAAATCATTAATATATATTGTAAATAGCTGGGGTCCCAGCACCGAGCCTTGCGGATCCCCACTAGTCACTGCCTGCCATTCTGAAAAGGACCCGTTTACTCCTACTCTTTGCTTCCTGTCTGCCAGCCAGTTCTCTATCCACATCAATACTGAACCCCCAATGTGTGCTTTAAGTTTGGATACTAATTTCTTATGTGGGACCTTGTCGAAAGCCTTCTGAAAGTCCAGATATAACACATCCACTAGTTCTTCCTTATCCACTCTACTAGTTACATCCTCAAAAAATTCTATAAGATCCGTCAGGCATGATTTACCTTTCATAAATCCATGCTGACTTTGACCAATGATTTCACCACTTTCCAAATGTGCTGCTATTCCATCTTTAATAACTGACTTGAGCAGCTTCCCCATCACCGATGTTAGACTAACTGGTCTGTAATTCCCCGTTTTCTCTCTCACTCACTTTTTAAACGGTAGGGTTACATTAACTACCCTCCAATCCTCAGGAACTACAGAATCTAAAGTTTTGAAAAATTATCACTAATGCATTCACTATTTCTGGGGCTACTTCCTTAAGTACTCTGGGTGCAGCCTATCTGGCCCTGGGGATTTATCGGCCTTTAATCCATTCAATTTACCTAACACCACTTCCCAGCTAACCTGGATTTCACAAAGTTCCATCTCATTTGACCCCGGTCCCCTGCTATTTCCAGCAGATTATGTATGTCTTCCTTAGTGAAGACAGAACCAAAGTAGTTATTCAATTGGTCTGCCATGTCCTTGTTCCCCATGATCAATTCACCTGTTTCTGACTGCAAGGGACCTACATTTGTTTTAACTAATCTTTTCTCTTCACATATCTATAAAAACTTTTGCAGTCAGTTTTTATGTTCCCTGCCAGTTTTCCTTCATAATCTATTTTCCCTTTCCTAATTAATCCCTTTGTCCTCCTCTGCTGGACTCTGAATTTCTCCCAGTCCTCCGGTAGGCTACTTTTTCTGGCTAATTTGTATGCTTCGTCTTTTGTTTTGACACTATCCCTGATTTCCCTTGTTATCCACGGATGTACTACCTTCCCTGATTTATTCTGTTGCCAAACTCTATGTTCCGTGTTTCTGTAGGCACATGGGTATGCAGGAAATGTTGGGATACAGATTACAGGCAGAAGGAGTTAGTTTAACTTGGCACCCATGTTTGAGGCAGTCATCATTGGCTGATGTGCCCTTTCCTGCAATGTACAGTTTTAACAAATTAAAACAGAAACTAGATGGCAGGCTGGTAGGGAATTCCACAGTGTAGAGAGGGGATGGTGCAGTGGTGTTGACTGGGAAGTTATTGAAGGACAAATATAGCACTCTGCAAGATCAGAGAGGAGAAACAATGAAATCAAAATTGCTGAAGTAATTCTTTTAACCAGTTTTCACAGCAGGAGAGTGTCTATTCCCTTTTATAGTTTAGATTACACAGTAAATCAGCATACTCATAAAACAGTCAATTAAAACTGGTTTCAAAATCACTAGATTCCAGGAACTGATGAAAAGGATCCAAAAACATTGAGCAAAATGAAAAATGGTGATTTTGTGTTCTATCTTAAATTATAGTTTTAAACCAGACTGTTTGGGGGAAAAAATGTCCAATTGGATAATCTTGAAAAATTATGGTTCTGTTACTTTAGCACAGTAACATCTGAGCTAGATTGTAAGGAAAATAACAACATGGAGAGGAGAGGCAATTAAAACCGTTTTTTTCCAGGACAAAAAATGTCAAAGAGAGCACAGCTTTAAGATGAGAGGGTCAAAGTTTGAAGGAGATGTGCGGGGCAAGCTGGTGGTGGGTGCCTGGAACGTGTTGTCAGGGGCGGTGGTGGAATTAGATATGATTGTGGCATTTAAGAGGCTTTCATATGGATGTGCAGGGAACAGAGGGATACAGATCATATGCAGGCAGATAATGTTAGTTTATCTTGGCATCAAGTCTGGCACAGACATTGTGGGCCACAGGGCCTATTCCTGTGCTGCGCTGAAAGACAATAATTCTAAGTCAGCATATAAATTTTAAAATAGCAAAGACCACTTTTACTGATGATATATCAATATCGATAAATGTGACAGGTGCTGTGCTGTGACTTGATTTTTTAAAAAGGCATTTGACAAAATGCTTTCAAGAGACCTCTGCCCAGAGTGAAGTGATAACTCACCATAAAATTCAGTCCGAGATACATGGACTGGTACATGGGAATGAATAGTAACCTGACTAAACAACAGGAAACAAAGGGCAATGATCAGTGATGGACAAATCTGGCAAGTCAAACTTTCCAGAAGATCAGTGTAGATTCTCGCCATCTCTGCGATTCACAACTTAAGGTAGAAAATCTTAGATCTACATGGACATCCTGTCCGCAAAAGGTCAATAGAAAATAGACAATAGGTGCAGGAGTCGGCCATTCGGCCCTTTGAGCCAGCACTGCCATTCAATGATCATCCCCAATTAGTACCCTATTCCTGCCTTCTCCCCATATCCCCTGACTCTGCTATTTTTAAGAGCCCTATCTAGCGCTCTCTTGAAAGAACCTGCCTCCACCGCCCTCTGAGGCAGAGAATTCCACAGGTCATTTCCTGCTACCATATTTCATAGCATGTCTTTGAGCCAGGATTTTCTTGCACATTATAACATAGAACAGTACAGCACTGGAACAGGCCTGTAGGTCCACAATGTCCATGGCGATTATGATGCCAAGAGTAACTCTTGTCTATCTGCGCATAATCCATATCTCTCCATTCCCTGCATATCCATGTGCAAACCAAATGCCTCTTAAATGCCATCATCGTATCTGCCTCAATCGCAAACCCCGGCAGCGCATTCCAGGCACTCACCACCGTCTGTGTGAGAACGTCTCCCTGCACATCTCCTTTAAACTTTGCCTCTCTCACCTTAAAGCTGTGCCCTCAACTATTTGATTTTTCCCTCCTGGGAAAAAAGTTCTGACTCTCTACCCTATCTATCTCTCTCATAATTTTATATACTTATATCAGCTCTTCCCGCAACTTCTGGCATTCCAGCGAAAACAATCCAAGTCTGTCCAAAATACAGGGAGAGTGATCTGATACAGGTGTACAAAATCATGAGAAGAATTGATCGGGTAAACCCAGGTTTCTTGCCCAGAATAGGGGAATTGAGAACTAGAAGACATGGGTTTAAGACAAGGGCGTAATGTTTAATAGGAACCTGAGGGGCAACTTTTTCACACAGATGTGTATGGAGCGAGCTGACGGAGGAGGTAGTTGAGGCAGGTAGTATCGCAACATTTAAGAAATAGTTAGGCAGGTACATGGATAGGACAGGTTTAGAGGGATATGGGCCAAATGCAGACAGGTGGGACTAGTGTAGATGGGACATGTTGGTTGCTGTGGGCAAGTTGGGCTGAAGGGCCTGTTTCTACACAGTATGACTATTAGATTCTGTTTCAGTGAAAGGTTGCTGATGTACCTCCAGATCAGGATGAGGCAGTGCCTGTCTGGAATAGTATGGAAGAAGGGGAAAATTGCTTAGAGTTATCTCGTGATAGAATTGAAGGCTACGGTGTCAGTTCCCCATAGCCTTCAATTCTACTACAAGAACTATCACTAACTCTAAGATGAGGAGCTGAAGCCTTGATCATATTGAATAACAGCGTAAGGTTGTGCGGCCGAGTGGCCGGCTCCTATTTTCTTAATGGTCTTCAGAGAGCCAAAAAGCAGAAATCCAAAAGATTAGTAACTTGGAAGGTAAATCAGTAAAACAAATTTAAGAAGACAGATGAACAAATTAGTATCAAACATTTTGCCTGAAAAAAAGATAGATTTTGATTCAAAAGTTAATCAAATATTATGTCAAAGAGAAATAAACTTTTGGGTGCAACACAGATTATAATTTGGACTTTAGATTTTAGATTTTCGAGATACAGTGTGGAAACAGGCCCCTCGGTCTACCGAGACCGACCAGCAATACCTCTTACATTAATTAGCACCATCCTACACACTCGGGACAATTTTAAATTTTGCAAAAGTCAATTAACCTGCGAACCTGAGCATCTTTGGACAGTGGGTGGAAACTGGAGCACCCAAAGAAAACCCACGCAGTCACAGGAGAACGTACAGACTCCGTACAGACAGCACCTGGGTTTCTGGCACTGTAATGGAGCAACTCTACCGCTCCGCCACAGTGCTGCCCCCGTGCAGGATTTGAACAGTCCTGCCAATTACATTCATACTATTACTAAAACTCTCATCAGGACCACTTCCGGTCTGCATTGTAATTAAAATTGCGCAAAGACGCTACCATATATCACTAGGATTGTTTTGTCACCTTACTCACCATTCGCCTCTGCTCCAAGACACCAAGTTTTGTTCTGATCGATGAAATATGAGAAAAGTAATGAAGGTTTAAAAAATCGTGAGATCAGCAGATTGGACTTCTCGCCTGTCAGTCACCATGAAGGTAACGCCCCTTCCGGCATCCGCTGGAAAATAATGTCCCGGAGGCGGGGCTGAGTAAACAAGCCGTGCTAATTGAGTCCACAAGAGTGGAGTCTGGAGGTGCAGTGTGGTGCAGCGGCCAATGGCAGCTGATTGGAGTCCCTCCCCCCACACACCCCTCCTTCCCCCCTCCCCCTCCTCCCCACACACCCCCTTCCCCCATCCCCTCACACACCCGCTTTACCACTCGCCCCTTTCCTTCCCCCTCCGCCCCCACACACCCCCTTTACCCCTTACCCGTTCCTCCCCCCTTCCCCCCACCGCACAACACCACCCCTCCCCCCACAACCCCCAACCCCCCACACCAACCTCCCTCCCCCACACCCCCCTCCCCAACACCACCCCCCTCCCCCACACAATTCCCTCTCCCACACCAAGGTGGAATATTGCATTGGGGAATGGGTTGCATTGGGGGACCAGGCCTCCCGTGTGACTGGGACCCAATGAGTCCCACTTAGTCTAGTTTTAAAATAAATCCACAACACATTTTAATCGCCAGTAAAAGATCAAGAGGATGTAACTGTATGGATGAATTTAAAATAGGAGGAAACTGAGAGTTTTCCAAAACCACACCTTCCATTGCCTTGTTTACAGCACAATATCTTTCTGTGACTGGTAAATACCGCATCTCTCTGCTGTAATCTAAAGATCATGATATCTCCATGATCAGGCAGAAATTAATTAAAGATATCCGGAACAATCACTTTTCAGTTGGTATGGCTGAAATTATTTTGCAAAAAGATAGAGACAAAGTGCTGGAGTAACTCGGCGGGCCATACAGCATCTCGGGTCAGATCCATTCTTCAGACTGCCAGGGAGCAGTAGGAATCATAGACGGGGAACAGCGAGAAAGGGTCTCACAGAACTTCCGAGGAGGAGAACGTTTTCAAAGTAGGCATACTGTGAGGATGTAGGCATACCTTTAAAGTAGGCACACTCAGTTTGAAGAAGAGTTCTGACCCAAAACAGCACCCATCCTTTTTCTCCGGAGATGCTGCCTGACCCACTGAGTTACTCCAGCACTTTATGTCTATCTTCGGTACAAACCAGCATCGGCAGTTCTTTCCTACACATTATTTTTGCATGCTTTGATTCTGGGGAAATTACTGAGAATATAAGATCAACTAGTTTGGTGGTAAGAATAGGGAAGCGTGATAATAATAAGTGACCCACATATTGTCCTTGTACTGAGGGAACTGAAGATCCATGTACATGAAACACAGGAAGTTAGTGTTTATGTACGTCAAGAAATTAGGAAGGCAAATAGGAAGTTTCCATCATTGTAGTGGAATGGCATGCATAATTAAGGAAGTATTGCTACAACTGCATAGGATGTTGGTAAGACCACAGTTGAAAGACTGTATACACTCACAGTCTCCTTATTTCTGAGGTGGCTGAACAGGGTGAGAGAATGTTTCTTCCTGTGGAAGAACCTAGAATTCCAGAAAAATTAGTCATTTTAGTTACAGGTAGGATGATTGCAGGATACAAACCATGCTAATTGAGTATATAAATTGGGAGGTTATGTTGCAGTTATGAGGCCACATTTAGAGTACTGTGTTCAGTTTTGGGCACTGTGTTATAGGGAAGATGTTGTCAAGCTGGAAAAGGTTCAGAGAAGATTCATGAGGGTGTTGCTAGGTCTTGAGGTTGGGCAGGCTAGGATTCCATTCCTTGGAGAACAGGAGATTGAGGGGTGATCTTAAAATCAAAATGTACAAAATCATGAGAGAAATAGATCAGGAAACACACAGTCTCTTGCCCAGAGTAGGGGAATCGAGAACCAGAGGACATAGGTATGTTACAAAACTTACCTTTAGCGGCCCTGCAGTTCTGCCACTGCCCATGTGCGCGACTTTGGCTCCTTTGAGAGGGGGGCGGGTTTAAAATGCCGTTTACTCCAAACCATTCAAATTGATTAATCTCAGGGGATTTCGTTGCTGAAGAGAAATCGCTCCGACTTTTGTTTTATGGAGGTATTTTTAAACTGCGCTGAATAATTTAATTGATAGTTAATTAAAAATCATCTTCTAAAGCCGGGACGGATCTTACGTAGGGGACAAAAGAAGGTACACAGTTTATTTTTACATTAAAACGTGCTTCTTAGGAAGCCTTTAATCAACATTTCATGTTGCGAAAAGGTGACAAAAAATATTCGAACCGGCAGCATTTTTCCTGCCGACTGGGGGTTAAATTCACTGCAAACCGCAACGTTCCAAACGATTGAGTTCCACAAAAACCCACTCGCAAGTTGATTTAAATGGCCATTAATTTACGGCAATTAAACACTAAATTCCTTAAATTTAGCCTATAAATTCATGACAATGAGATTTAAAAATCATGTTATATTGTGAATTCTTGTGTGAATGTTATTTGGACACGTAGGCTTTTTAAAAATGTTAATCTTTTCTTAAGAAATGGGTAGATGTTTAGATCTAGTAATTGAATTTTGTAATTAGCTACAATTAGGTAACTAACTAATTATATGCTTTAATTTCATGTCATCCAAGTAAGATTGTTTCATAATTGTTTCAGAATGCTTCAATCTATAATAACTGAAAATGTCATTCAGTTCTCTTAATTGTTAAGAAAGTTATGGGCTTTTGACTGTCCTTGATCACAGCTTTTGTGTTAAGTCAATGGAAAAGCAATAGGGAACAAGATGCTAATTTCTGAGTATAAAAAGGCCATAACTTTTTTAATACTGAAGATATGAAAGTGAATTAGGTGTCAAATTAAACTTTTTATGCTTTATCTGATGGGATAAATTGCAGACTTGATTTTTTAAATCTCAAAATGTTGTAACATTGCTACATAGGTTTAAGGTGAGGGGGAAAGAATTAACAGGAACCTGAGGGGTAACTTTTGTACACTAATGGTGGTGACTGTATGGAATGAGCCGCTGTTGAGGCAGGTACTATCGTAATGTTTCAGAAATATTTAGGCAGGTACATGGATAGGACAGGTTTAGAGGGATATGGGCCAAATGCAGGCAGGTGGGACTAGTGTACATGGAATATGTTGGTCAGTGTGGGTAAGTTGGGGCGAAGGAACTGTTTCCACAATGTTTCATTCTATGACTCGATATGTGGAGGCTGGAACATCAAATGTACTCAAGGCTGAGACAAGAACAACTTTGGACTGTAGGGAGACAAATGGAACTTGAATCAGGTGTAAAGTGAAGGCCAAGATCAGATCAGAGGCGTGGGCTTCACAGGCTGAGTCAGCGTGTAATTATGCATCCTCAGAGGCCCTTCAGTTTGTGATGGTGAGCTGCCTTCTTGGACCGCTGCAGCCCTTGACATATGGTACACCCACAATACTGTTAGGGAAGAAATTCCACAATTGTGACGCGTTAATATTGAAGGAATGGCGATACATTTCCAAGTGGGCATGGTGTTAACTTCCAAGTGGTGGTGTTCTCATGCTTTTACTGCCCTTATCCTTCTAGCAGCACAGCGACTCAGTGGTAGAGTTGCTGTCTTACAACACCAGAGACCTAGGTTCGATCCTGAGTATGGGTGCTGTCTGTACAGAGTTTGTACGTTCTCCCAGTGACCGCGTGGGTTTTCTCTGGGTGCTCTGGTTTCCTCGACAACTCAAACAGTTGCAGGTTTGTAGGTTAATTGGCCTCTATAAAAAATTCTAAATTGTCCTTAGTGTGTAGGATAATGCAAGTGTACGGGATGGGTGATCACTGTTCAGCATGGACTTGGTGGGCCGAAGAGCTCGTTTCCACGCCATATCACAAGTCTAAAGTTGATATGGAGCATGGGTTTGGAAGGTACAGTCTGAGTCCTGGTGAGTTTGAAATGCCTTTAGATTCAACCGAGGGATGGCTAGCTCCCTTCCTTCCCTGAAGAACATGGATAAACCCAATGGGTTTTACATAAACATCACATTTTATTCCTGAGCTGACATATTGCATTAATTCCAGAGCTTGCAGAGGTGAGAGCAATACTGACTGCCATACTTAGCAAAACACTTAGACAGCAACAGTACGGTTTTGAGCCACTGCATTAAGTCATTTCAGCAAATAATATATCCGTTGATTAATGATTTATCCACTTGTGCTGGCCACAGGAGCCAGAATAGTATTTTCAATTCCTATTCAATACATTTGGAATTTCTTTACAAATATAATATTGCTGATAAACATGCCCATAATTTATCCATTAATGTCTTACCATTAAAGCTTGATGGATTATAATGGAAAATTTAATTTACCTGCTGAATGTGTTTCACTTCTGTATATATTCCCTGCTCTGTACATTTTGGTGTGGGATACAGAATATTTAATAAATTACCATAATTTTATTACAGGAATCTCAATCTATTTTTTTACAGCAGTCTAAAGCCTAAAAAAAATCCCACATATAATGCAAATAGCTTGCCCCATAATTTGAGCATATTTTGACAGCAAAAGTCCTTTCAATGTAAAGCCAGCATCCTCCTGACAAGTGCACTGTTACAATGGTTCTTAATGCAGAAGGAATACTGATGTTTTAGGCTCATTACAACGCCGTGCAGAAGCCCTGTTTTGCTTGGCTATGATATTGAATAGTTTGGGATTTTAAGACCTCCCTTTATAGCTGTTTGCTGGAGCACTTTGCCAAGCTTTAGCAGTTACGTGGGTTTGGCCTTTTTGGTCCCTGTTGTAGGTCTCTCAGCCCGAGTCCCGCTCAGTGTCGAGATGGATAGCAGCCCATAAGTGAGGCTTCCCTGGTTACCGTGACTATGATGAAGGGCTCGGTGTGCAGAGAGGTGCAGGCACAAACCATCAGCCTCCCCAGCGGCACAGCACATTGATATTCTCGCTTCACTTTAACATGAACAGGATCAACATCAACACTCGTTAAATGAATGCTTTTTGACATTCTCCATCTTGAGACATCCTGGGTTAGTCGCAACTCAAAGCTATTCCAGTGTCACCAAAGCCTGATTTTGCATAACTCAAAAGGGAGCTTCCCCGCTGAATCGATGCAGGCTTCAGCTTTGCTTTTAGGTACGGCTGTATTGTCCACATAAATTATTTATTTGCACAATGTGCAGAATTTGCTTTTACGTTTTATAATTCCAATTCATCCTGGTCAAACACCTTGAGCAGAATAAACCTTTATCACTAATTTATCTCCATTACTTGCCTAGCCTCAGGAAACAGAAAATAGTGTTGAAATTTACATCGGATATTTAATGAAAGTTCCAGTCTAGGTAACGAACACGACTTTTATTATGAGTTATTGCAGAAACATGCAATAAATCAAGATGCCTTCCCCAATTGCAGGATTTGCCAATTATTCCAAAGAAGAACTCTTTATATTTTGTGATCTAATTGTTTGAATTTCAGGAGATGGGGCTGCAAAAGGCAGGAAGAGTATAGGAGAATGTAGAACTCGAGCAAAAGGGTTTGTCGAGAAGTTGGAGCAAAAGGAGATCAGAGTCAAAGGAAATGTTTCTCTGGACCGTCAGACGTTGAGGGTCCAGAGGCTCAATAAGGCGCTGGTCAGGCCACATTTGGAATATTGTGAGCAGTTTTGGGCACCATATCTGAGGAAGGATGTGCTGGCTCTGGAGAGGGTCCAGAGGAGGTTTAGAAGAATGATCCCAGGAATGAGTAGGTTACCATATGATGAGCGTTTGACGGCACTGGGCCTATATTCATTGGAGTTTTAGAAGAATGAGGGGGGACCTCATTCAATACATGCAGAATAGTGAAAGGCTTGGATAGAGTGGATGTGGAGAGGATGTTTCCACCAGTGAGAGAATCTTGGACAAGTGATCAGCCTCAGAATTAAAGGACGTTCTCTTAGAAAGGAGTTCATGAGGAATTTCTTTAGTCAGAGGGTGGTGAATCTGTGGAATTCTTTGCCACAGAGGGCAATTGAGTCAAAGTCGGATATATTTCAAAGTCAAAAAGTCAAAGTCAAAAGAGTTTATTGTCATGTGTTCCTGACAGGACAATGAAAATCTTTCTTTGCATAGCACAACAGAACATAGAAGGCATTGACTACAATTCTATACATAAATACACCCATGACGTAATAAATTAATAAAGTGCAAATAGCAGATGGAGGGATATTAATGTTCAGAGTTCCGAGCCAGGTTTAATAGCCTGATGGCTGTGGGGAAGTAGCTATTCCTAAACCGGGTAGTTGCAGTCTTCAGGCTCCTGTACCTTCTACCCGAAGATAGCAGGGAGATGAGTGTGTGGCTAGGGTGATGTGGGTCTTTGATGATGCTGCCAGCCTTTTTGAGGCAGCGACTGTGATTTCAGGCAGAGAGATAGATTCTTGATTGGTACGAGTGTCAGAAGTTATGGGGAGAAAGCAGGAGAATGAGGTTAGGACAGGACACAATACACATGGTAGAGTTTGAGAAGGTTGGTTTCACGTAGTGTGGAGAATGGAGGTTGGAGATTGGCGAGTAATAGAAAGGGTTAGTAAAGATTTTGCTGCAATAGCTTTGTGTGGTGGCTTCCAAATTAGGTTAAGTAGGTTTATTACTGTCATCAAGATACAGTGAAAAGCTTTGTTTTGTCATTCAGATCAGATAATCTTTCTATCTATCTATACATGACTGAAACTATGATCTTGTGCTCTTCCAGTATGCACGTTTTTTCGATTCGTGCAAAAATGGTACGTAATAGTGCTACGATTTCCTGCCAGCTCACCGACCATTCTCCTGTGCTGCGAGTGTACCCAAGTCTCGTTCCAATCGGTGGTCTATTGGAAACGTTAGCGAGGTTTAAAAATCATTAAAACCGCACATGCGCAGATCGATCTCCTCTCCTGCCAGTCAACGGCAATCGGATTGGTCTCTTCCCCTGTCACTCCGCAGGACGGTCCGTCCCTTCCTGCGCCATCGCATCTTTACTGGAGCTGAGGATGGCTGGAGGTGATCTCCAACCCAACACAATTTTCGGAGGAACCAGAAGCAGCCCGGCCCGGCGTGGCAGATGTCGCCAAACGGAAAAGCGGAGATTCTGATCCCGGCGGAGGAGAGTATCCCACGCCCGCTGTGAGTCCCAAACGCACCGCCATCACAACGCCCCGCAGCTCCAGCCCTTCCCCTCTGGTCCCCCTCACTGGCTCCTGCATCTTCCCCCGTGATAACCCCTCTCCCCGATGGCTCTCCCCCAGCCTTTTCTCCAAGCTCGCCCGCCCGCCACACGCCAGCTCGGTTGCAGCTGCTGGTGCTTCCAGGGTGAGCCGCGGATCCGCGTCGACGGCTAGCGCTCGTCCGGGGCACGCAAAAATGGAGAGGTGCGGCAACCTCGACATCCTGGGGTGGGAGAGTGGGGGGGGGGGGAAAGAGAGGATAGAGGGAGAGGAGTAGGGAGGGGAGAGGAGTTGTGGAGTGACAGGGTAGGGGAAAGGAGAGGTGAGGGAGGGATTGGGGGAGGGTAGGAGGAGAGGGAAAAGAAGGAGGAAGTGAGGAGGGAGTGGGGAGGAGGGGAAATAGAGGGAGAGGAGGGGGGGGAAGTAGAGGAGGTGGGGTAGGGGAGAGGGGAGCGGGGGATGTAGGTTGGGGAATAGAGGGAGAGGAGGGCAGCGGGGGGGGGGGTGGGGGTGAGGAGGGATAGTGGGGGGGATAGGGGAGGTGAGGGGTGGGGGAGGTGGGGGATAGGAGGGTGGTAGAGAGGGGAGAGGAGTTATGGAGGGAGGGGGGAGTGACAGGGAAGGGGAAAGGAGAGGGGGAGGAGGAGATGGGAAAGAAGAGGGAGGGGGAGTGCTAGGGATGAGGGGAAATGAGCTGCGCCTGTGCAGTTGGGGGCTGGATGAGTAGTAGAATATTGAGTTGGGGGACCAAGCCTCCTGTGTGACAGTCTAGTACTATGCATAGATACATTCAAGTCAAATACAGAGTTCAGAATATAGTTCTCAGCATTATAGTGCATTGTTTCTTTTACCACCGTTTCGTGCCGGCAGCGGCCAAAGTCATGCGCTCTGTCTTCCAGTGCGGGGTAGGCGCAAGCCACGGGAACTCGCCTGGCCGCCGACGCGGACGCAGCGTTCGAGGGCGCCAAAGCAGCCTTGGCCAATGCCACCATGTTGGTCCACCCACGAGCCTCAGCCTCGATCGCTCTCACTGTAGATGCCTCTGACACAGCAGTGGGCGGCGTTCTAGAGCAGCTTCTCGATGGCCGCTGGCCTTTTTCAGCCGTCAGTTATGGGCCCCTGACCGTAAATACAGCGCCTTCGAAAGAGAGCACCTCGCATTGTACCTGGCCATCCAGCATTTCCGTTACTGTCTAGAGGGCCGCCCTTTCACCACCTTCACCGACCACAAACCCCTCACTTTCACTGTAGGTAAGATGTCCGAACCGTGGTCCACTCGCCAGCAGCGACACCTCGCTTTTATTTCCGAATTCACCACGGAGGTGCAGCACGTCGCGGGCGAGCACAACACAGTCGCTGACCCTTTGCCCCGTCCCGCTTTTCCTTCCGTCTCAGCGGTAGACCACAGCGTGGACTACAAGGAGCTGGCTGCGGCGCAGCGTGAGGATGCTGGGATGGTGGAATACCGCACTGCCGTTTCTGGCCTCCGGTTAGCCGACGTCCCATGTGGGCCCTCGGACACGATGGTCCTCTGCGATGTCTCCACAGGTCGACCTCAGATTGGGTAGACCAGTTGCCGTGGGTGCTGCTCGGCATCTGCACCGTCACCAAAGGTGGACTTAGACACGTCATCTGCCGAGCTCGTGTACGGCTCGGCCCGGCGGGTGCCTGGGGATTTTCTTCCTGCTGTCCGAGGGCAGGTGGATTCTTCCCCGGCATTACTGGCGACTCTTCATGAGTGGGCTGGCTCCGGTGTCTATCTCGCGGCACAGGATGTCCGCGGTGCACATGCCATCAGTCCTGCAAAACTGTATGTTTGTTTACGTCCGCAGGGATGCTCACTGATCCCCGTTACAACACGTCTCCGAGGGGCCTTTCCGGGTGTTGCAACCTTTACCCTGGACGTGGGGGGCCGGGAAGAGATCGTCTCCGTCGCCCGGCTCAAGCCTGCTCATGTGGACGTTGACAGCCCGGTGGTTGTGCAGCCTGACATAGAGGTCGTCTGCCGGTCGATTCAGCTGCACCTGTTGTGCCTGTCTCCCCCGACCTGGTTGTTTCCGTTTTGCCCGCCCCGTTCCGGTCCCCAGGCCTTGTTTTGCCAGGCCCCCCGTTATGCCCGTCCCTTTTCCAGTTACCACGCGTTCCGGTCGCTGTGTTCGGCCCCTTGCTTGGTTCCATACCTCGGGATCTTTGGGGGGGGGGGCCCTGTAGCGACACCTGGTGGTGGCTCTGGTTAGTCAAACCCTCGGATTGGCTGCACGGATCACTTGGGCGCGGGGATGAGATTCGCGGGCTTTTTACGGTGTTGTAGCAGTCTACCGCCACACATATGCAAGTAGCATCATGCTTTTGCTCGTCTTACCGATCCGAGTAAATTTGTTGTTTTCACTTTCTAAAATTTAATTCACTCACTGTCTCAACTCGCCAAAATATTGTTAGACCAAGGTTTATGGATTACAACAGGAAGAAATAGCTGCAAACGATTTCTATTCACTTTTTTATTTATTGATATATTTGATTGCTTCCTAGTGCATTTTTTTTTAACTCTTTGCACTTTGTACGGCAGGAGGTACAGAAGCATGAAATCCCACATCATCAGGTTCAGGAACAATTACATTCCTACAAGTGTCAAGTTCATGAACCAATCTACACAACATTCCTTCCTCGATAGTGGAATACTACGGACACCTCTTGCGCTACCATGGAGTTGTATTTTTTTCCAAATGTGTTGTGCACTAATATTGCTTTTACTTGCAGTCTTACTATTTCTGAGCTATAGCCTCAGAATAAAAGGACACACCTTTAAAAAGATGAGGACTTTCTTCAGTCGGTGGTGAATCTGTGGAATTCATTGTCACAATGGCTATGGAGGTCATCAATATTTTAAAGGCAGAGATTGACAGATTCTTGATTAGTACGGGTGTCAGGAGTTAGGGGGAGAAGGCAGAAGGGGATTGAGAGGGAAAGATAGATTAGCCGTGTTTGAATGGTGGAGTAGACTTGATGGATCAAATGGCCTAATTCTGCTCCTGTAACATGAACTTTTAGAAATGTTATTTCTAATTCATGCATCATTTTTGTTTTTGGGTGTTTGTTTGGTTCTTTGCGCCTGTTGTGGTTCATGGTATCTCTACCTCCCCCTGCTTGTGCATAAGACAATATCAAAGCCAAATGTGCTCTGTTTTCAATTTTTAATTTAGTGTTTCTTAAATATTTGTGAATGTTGGGAGCATTCAGATATTCGATTCCCTTGCTGTGTTTGACATCTGGTAAGCCCAAGAATTTTGCTTAACAAGGTCTCAATGCAAATCTGGTGGTTTCTTTGCCAGGGTCTGGCTGATGTGGAAGCAGCAGGCTTCAGAGGGAAAGGTTGCACCAAGAAACTGACTCAGCAACTGCAGCTGTTATTAGAAGACAATTCCTAACCTCTCCCACTGTGTGCACGTACAAGTAATTCCTCATGGAATCCACGACAATTTTGAACCATCTCACCCTCAGCTGCTTGAAATATGGAGTCATCATTAACAGAACAGTACAGGAGGAGGCTCTTTGGCCCACAATGTCTATGCTGAACATGATCCCAAGACCAACCCTTATCTGCTTGCACATAATCCATATATCCTCCCTTCCCTGCATGTCAATGTACCTATCCAAAGTTTCTTAAATGCCACCATCGCATCCACCACCACACCAGCACTATCCTACACACTAAGACTAAATCTTTACCAAAGCCAACAAAGGCGGAACATTCGGTGGTTTAAGTGTCGTTTGCCTTCAGTCTCAAAAATACAAAAAGTTAAAGAGATCTTGTATTGCCTTTCCGCTGACTGATTAATCAAAAATAATAAAAAATACCACTGTACGGTACACTTGATAATAAACTAAACTAAGAGATTCATTTTGCATTGACTGACAAATCTTTGGAATTAATTCCTTGCAAATGTTTAACTTGCAACATTTTCAAAGATATTTTGAGCCAATGTGAAGCTGTTGAATAGGGTTGAAAAACATTTTCATCACTAATAAACAATTGTACATAGTATAATGACTTTTATGATATTCTACCGTATAACCATTTAAATATCCAGATGGTTTGGTGTGGCTTGCAAACTCTGTCCAACCCAGAGGCTCAGTTCCCATCTTCCCAAATGGATTTTCACCGGGTGCTCCGGTTTCCTTCCCACACGTTGAAGACGTGCGGGTTTGTAGATTATTTGACTTCTGTAAATGATCCCTAGTGTGTAGGATAGTGCTAGTGTACGGGCTGATTGCAGGATGATGCAGACGTGGTGGGCCAAAGGGTCTGTTTCCTTGCAATATCTCTAAAGTCTAAGCACTTGACTGCTGAAAAATATACGGAACTAGCAAGAAATTATATATATTTTTAATGTTTCAGAGGAAGGAGAAAGTAATAAGGAAAGGCAAATTTGATTTATTTCCCAATAGTGTTGCAATTTCCAACTCTACAGATAATATACAAACCTCTCTTTGTCCATTGCAAGTACTCAGGAAGCAAGAACAGTGTGAATGTAGTTACACAGAATAAACCTTTATTTTCAGATAAATGGATCATTGCACACAAAAACAAATTAAACAGCTTGAATTATCAAGTAAATTATTTAATGCACAGATTACTGATGGAATAGTTTAGTGATTCACAAAAATATTACAAAAGTGCAAGCCAAGCTGCACTGCACACAGGGTAGAAAAAATTTACATTAGGCAACTACAATAAAACATTAAGACACTTCTGCTAGGAATCTTCATTAAAAAAGGTATCTAAAAATGAAGCATCTTAAAAGTATCTAAAAACAATGGATTACACTGCAGTTCTGCGGGGTTCCTCGATCAAATCTGTCGTGCGTCAAGATTCTATGCAAAACAAAACACTGCACACAAGAGATGAACTACAAAAATGTTCACCTAGAATGTCAATTGCAAGCTACTAGTGTAGTGAATTGAAGTCTTGTACTTTTAACTAATCTGCCACAATTCTGGCATCAACCATTTCAGTGGCAGAATAGAGTCAGGCTTTATCCATTAATGTTAGCAAACGTATGTTAAATATAAATCTTTTTTTTAAAACCACCTGGATGAAACTGGTAGAAAAATTAATTCGAGTTATTAATTCTTAGTTACTAATTTGGAACAATCATGTTTGAATCCAAGTGGCATTACTGGACTTTGCATCATAAACCTAATCTTAAAATGACTGGACATGGAGTAAATCAGTTCCTAGAATAGAGCATAACAACTTCATGATAGCTCTAAGTTATTTTGTTGAGGAAAGCTGTTAAAACAGATGCTCAAACAATGGCCATCTGACGGATGAACCTATATATACACATATATAGGCTTTTGTCATTTATGGTTATTCAAGGCAATATCCTCTTTAAATGATTACATTTAAAAGTGATCCAGACATTAATGTCCATTAACACTTGCGACTTGACAATTTTCCTGATGATTACTTATTTATGCATTTCATACGTTAAAAGTGTATTTTTAAAGAGTTCGATAATTTACAGAAATGGCAGCTGCAAGTCAATGTTGACTCGCACTTTCGTGACACTGCCTCTGAATCTACAATCTTTTGACCATGTGGAAGGAACAAGGAGCGCGAGTACCTGCCTGGATAGGTGCAGCTCTAATAACACTCAAAGACCTCAAGACAGTCCAGCGTAAATCTTAAACATTCACTCTCTGCGTCACTATTGAATTTCAAGCACAATATATATCATCTGTAAGATGCATTGCAGCAACTTGCCAAAGTCGTCAATAGGATCTTTCAACCAATAACCTCTGCATTTGTTAATAGTGAAAGGCCTGGATAGAGAGGATGTTTCTACTAGTGGGGGAGTCTAGGACCAGAGCCCATAGCCTCAGATCAAAAGGACATACCTTTAGAAAAGTGATGAGGAAGAATTTCTTTAGTCAGAGGGTGGCAAATCTGTGGAATTCATTGTCACAAAAGACTGTGGAGGCCAAGTCAATGGATATTTTTAAGGCAGAGATTGACAATTCTTAATTGGTATGGATGTCATTGGTTATAGGGAGAAGGCTGGAGAATGGAGTTGAGAGGGAAAGATAGATCAGCCATGATTGAAAGGTGGAGTAGACTTGATGGGCCGAATGGCATAATTCTGCTCCTATAACTTATGACAATTTGAAACCAAAAATGGACGGTAGGACGGGAACAACAGCAACCTTACTTTCTCCCCCTTCCATGTAGGGAGAGCATTCTCCATTCCTGGTTTAAAGTCCTAGAGTTCACTCCCCAACACATCAAAAGCAGCTTCACAGTAGAGATTGCAGTTTAAGGAGATCACTATCATCTTAAGGCAATTAATCAGCAACAGACGCTGACCAATCCATGGATTTATAATACATATATTGCTAGCAAAATATCTCTACCCTCGTCCATACAATTCCCAATCACTTCAAATCAAAAATCTTGCTAATGCAAAGCTTTTATAAATAACTAGTTAGTTCCCAGCTTAAGTGGTATTCAGAACAGACACTAGACTTTTGGAAGAACATCAAGAACTTGAGAGGAGAGCTGAGGAAATATACTAGAATAAAACCTCAGAGACATCAGCTCTGAAGAGAGGCTAGAGAAAGTGGGTCTACGAGAAAATGAAGGGGGAATTTAATGGTTAATGTTAAAAAAAAAAATTCACAATGTGTTTCCAGGAGGAAAGATTTGTAACTGCAGGATTTAGGATTACGGTGACTGTCCAAGAATCATCACTGAGGTTAGGGGAATTTATTTAATACAGTTTGAAAAGATCTGGAATGCATTAATGAAAGGTAGAAATATTGCTGACGTGCTCCTTTCTGTGATATGATCCAATGGTGTGGGGAAAGTGAAATAACACATAGAAAATGGAACTCCTAATAATTAATTTTAAAAATCTACCATTTCATGCATTAAACAAAAATATCTTTAAACAGAGAGATGATTATAAAGTTGATTTACCACTAACATGAAAGAAAAAAGTTAATCAAGTGTGCGAACATCTCCCTTTTCACCCACTTGCTCCATCAACTTCCCTTCATATTTACCATCCAACTCTACTTTGATTGAAAAAGAATCAACTTTCTGGTGTAAAGACTGTCATAAAATTGTACAAAAGTATAATAAATTTTAAAATACCCCGAAATAGGTCACCTGCTGTGGAACTCATCTTTGGCAATGACCCACACATCAATGGGATACATACAATTTTAGGCAAACAGTACTTGATCAGCACTTAAGTCATCAATAAGCTATAAAAATACTACGTGCAACTGATTTTCTCACTCCCCTCCCATACTAGTCTTTAATATAATAGGTATGGTGAACTAAAGTACACAAGTCTCAGTTTAATTGGAATGGATTTAACATTAGCGTGACTTTTTAATGCAGCTTTAAACTACAATATCTAGGTAGCCAGCCTTTATATACAGTGCCCTCCAGAATGTTTGGGACAAAGACCCATCATTTATTTATTTGCCTCTGTTCTCCACAATTTGAGATTTGTAATAGAAAAAGTCACATGTATTTAAACTGCACATTGTCAGATTTTAATAAAGGCCAAATTTGTACATTTTAGTTTCACCATGTAGAAATTACAGCTGTGTTTATACATAGTTTCACTATTTCAGGGCATCATAATGTTTGGGACACATGGCTTCACAGGTGTTTGTAATTGCTCAGGTGTGTTTAATTACCTCATTAATGCAGGTATAAGAGAGCTCTAACACAAAACTGTCAGAGACATCAGCCAAACCTTAGGCTTACCAAAATCAACTGTTTGGAACATCATTAAGAAAGAGATCACTGGTGAACTTACTAATCCCAAATGGACTGGCAGGCCAAGGAAGACCTCCACAGCTGATGACAGAAGAATTCCCTCTATAATAAAGAATAATCCCCAAACACCTGTCCGACAGATCAGAAAAACTCTTCAGGAGTCAGGTGTGGATTTGTCAATGACCACTGTCCACAGAAGACTTCATGAACAAAAATAGAGGCTACACTGCAAGATGGTTAGCCTCAAAAATAGGATGGCCAGGTTACAGTTTGCCAAGAAGTACTTAAAAGAGCAACCACAGTTCTGGAAAAAGGTCTTGTGGACAGATGAGCCAAAGGTTAATTTATATCAGTGATGGCAAGAGCAAAGCATTGAGAGAAGGAACTGTCCAAGATCCAAAGCATACCACCTCATCTGTGAAACACGGTGGTGGGGGTGTTATGGCCTGGGCATGTATGTCTGCTGAAGGTACTAGCTCACTTATCTTCATTGAAGATACAACTGCTGATGGTAGTAGCATAATGAATTCTGAAGTGTATATGCACATCGTATCTGCTCAAGTTCAAACAAATGCCTCAAAATGCATTGGCCGGCGGTTCATTCTACAGCAAGGCAATGATCCCAAACATACTGCTAAAGCAACAAAGGAGTTTTTCCGAAGCTAAAAAATGGTCAATTCTTGAGTGGCCAAGTCAATCACCCGATCTGAACCCAATTGAGCAAGCCTTTTATATGCTGAAGAGAAAACTGAATAGCCCCCAAAACTAAAATAAGCTAAAGATGGCTGCAATACAGGCCTGGCAGAGTATCACCAAAGAAGACACCAGCAACTGGTGATGTCCATGAATCGTAGACTTCAAGGAGTCATTGCATGTAAAGGATATGCAACAAAATACTAAACATGACTACTTTCATTTACATGACACTGCTGTGTCCCAAACATTATGGTGCCCTGAAATGGGGGGGACTATGTATAAACACTGCTGTAATTGGTGAAACCAAAATATATAAAAATGCCCTTTTGTTAAAATCTGACAATGTGCACTTTAACCACATGTGATTTTTTTTCTGTATAAATCACAAATTGTGGAGTACAGAGGCAAATAAATAAATGATGGGTCTTTATCCCAAACATTATGGAGGGCACTGTATAACTATTATGTACTGCAAAATTACTTTTGCAAGTTTAGCAGTGGAACATAAAGGCAAGGTATTTTTGCACAGATAACATTTAATCTTGATATTCTTGGCTACTGCAGAGGACTGTCGAATGCCGATTCAGGTAAAATTGTAATTTTCAGTTTTTTCTCTGGCCAGCTGTACTCCTTTGGCAGTTTCACCTGCAAACGTTAAACATACAGTCAGAGATAAAACAGCAGTAATATGAAATTAAATACAATTACACAAGCAATAGTGGGGCCAGTGGGATGGAAGGTGGCACATTTTTATTGACCTACTAATGCATAAATAAGCAACAATTCAGAAGGAAGGTATAGCCCACGATTCATGGTTTAATGTACTGCTCTCCCGTGTTTCACAAAACTAGCATCATTTAGTTTGATGCTAGTTTTGTATCAACAAACCTGAGATTTCAACAGTTACTATGCTGACATAATAATCAACCAATTTAACTTGCATTATCAAGTAATCTAACAGTGTACTTTGAAATATATAATAGGACAATGTTTGTTGATCAACTTCAACCCATCCTCAAGGAGTTGAAACTTGATGTTGATTAGAAAACACCGAACTATTATATTTACGAAAGTGCAAAAATTCCATCATATATTGGCACATCTTAAACTTCAACTTGCTTAAATGTTCTTCATTTGTTTTCTCCCTCTCTCTTTACCCCCCGTCTGTCCCCCTCACCTCCCAATCTTTCTTCCTCTACATTTTTCATTGATTGCCTAATGCATTTTGAAATCTGCCCTCCCTGGGTTATAACTGCCTGATTTATTGACACCCTATACATATAAACTATTTTACAGACACAATTGGCCATTTTAAACAGCAAAAACTGAGGAGGAAATTCTACATTTGCATACATCCAAACAATGACTTCCTTTGCAAATTATTCTTTAGATTAAAAAGATATTTTAGTAAATTTTCAAAGCCGTTTACTCGTACTAATGTTGACTGTGATACAAATGAAAGCAAAGCACAAGTAGTTAAATGGGGGTTCAATTGCACTCAATATACAATTTAATAAATGCCTCAAATAACCAAATGGAACAATGTATATTAACACGATGATGAATCCAGTTGCTATGCATCACAAAATCTCTATGATACAAATGGGCACTCTGAAGCCGACAAATATATATCTCCCTCTCTCCCTATCACACAGAGCACATTTCCCCGAAGCCCCGCTATCTTGATCATGAAGTCTTACTTCTTGAGAGGCCAGGTCTTCTAAATCCTCTAACATCCTTTCCACAAATTCTTCATTCAGCAGAATCTGAAAATAGTTACAATAAAGTTGAGGGAGTTTTTTTCCACACGAGTCACCATATTACTGCATTTTGACCAAAATACTGGAACACAGCTTGGCATTATTTTCATTGAAATTAGGTAACATCACAACAAACTTGTTTTCAGTTTTATTTTACAATGAAATCATTATGAATATACTTGAAGTGTCTAAACACGACAGGAACACTGGTGACAAAGATCCTGTCTAGATTAATCCTTAAAAACGACAATGATTCTCTTTCAAGTCCTAAGTAGCTAATTTGTGTGAATATAACGTGTGATTTTTTTAACCGAGCTAAATTGCATAGCCCAGCACTTTCAGTTCTTGGAAATTTTGGTATTTCATGAACAGTCTTACATGTTTTAATTGAAAACAATCCAAGGACTTTCCATCATAATGAAAGCATTTACAGAACTTGCTGTGTTTATTTTATTTCCTCAGAGTCCTCATTTCTCAAATACCCACAGTTAAATTTCAGGCATACAATTTCTGAAGTGTCAATTCCCAAATTATTTGAAAACCTGAATATTTTCGGGGGGGGGGGGGGGGGGGGGAGGGGGGAGAAGAGAAATAATCAGTCAACATTTCCAGAACAATCTGATCTTGTGATCTACCCACGGAGTTCTGCAAAAGATTCTTATTTGAAATCCCTTCTCACAGACCTCTTGCATGCATACGTTTCAATATGTATTAAACAGCTTAAAAAAAACATACAATATTTTCTAAAATACATGAAGAGCAAAGGTGTTCAAAATCTACCATCAAATTCTTCCCCCCCATGTACAATCACAAAGCAAGATCTTAACTCACAATCCACATTAGTACCAGATTATTTATTTCCAAATGAATCTTTGATACGACAAGTTTGTGTTATATGCCGTTTACCAAACTCACTAATATAATGAACTGCCCCCCTCTCTCTCTCTCACAGCATATTCCATTCTTGTTATTTTGTTAAATTTAGGACTTTACATGAAGAGCGCACAACATTTATGGCAGCAGCAGAGCGAAAACGGCTCAACATTTATCAAATAATTGAATATTTAACACTCTAATATCCACCGAATAAATCAGATTTTGGGTCTTAAAAGTACTTAGTTTATTATTGCTATGATTATAATTAGTTAGGTGTGGATAGTTATTTAACTTCTCAAGGAGAAGGAAAGCAATTTGTGGACTTGCATGCTTATCACTGGTGTGTCACTTGCCCATACTGAGTAAAGATAAGACAATGCAACAGATGCCCACCTGTAGCCATGGACCATGAGCTGCATATGGATGTTCCTCTGTAGCAAACGCTCCTTCAACTCCAGTGGAAACAAATGTGATTGCTGTATCTCCTGTGATGCTTTTGTAAGTAAAGTGCCTTCCATGTAACAATCTACCTCTAAAATAAAAACAGGCACATTTCTTCAATATCATGGACTTGTATATTCTTCCAAATCTTTTTAGGATCAAACAATTTCTGGAAACCAGCATAATACAGACTTGTTTTCATTCAGGTTGTAAATGTGGCCTGGGCATGCAAGTGGGTGGGGTGGCTGAGCTGCTGGACCATGAGAGTTGATGACATGTACATTGGTTGATGTACTTATTATCAGATTACCTTTATAACCAACACCTCAAACCTTCGGGGGAATAAAAAACTTGCAACTTCATACAGCTATTAAAATAAATAAACTAATATAAGAAGCACTTTGCATAATTCTTCTAATAATAAAGTGAAATCTGCATCAAAGCTTATACTGTCTTATTTGCAAATTCTAATTACCTTAACTGTCTCATTGTTCCCCCATCTTTCCAAGTTTCACATTTCCTAATATTAATCTAATTACTGTCCTGCAAATTACAATAAAACAGTAAATACTACGGGGACAACCGCTCCCAGCAGCAAAGAATGGCTATACTGGGAACTCGGAATAAGAATCTCACAGCCTATTATTAACCCCCAACCAGGTTTTATTTACAGTGCCTGAGGTTTAATGTCTTGCGTCATGCAAATGTCGTTTTCTTTTAACGTTGAACTGTTCCATGTGACATCTCATCTGATTGGAAATACTAGATTGAAAAGTCTTGAACAGGTACATGATAAATAATCGGAAAACTGTAATGTCCAGGTACAGGAGCAGCCTCTTTCCTACAACCACCAGGCTATTAAACACTAAAACCTCCAAAAAGGCTCTGAACTAAATAGACTTGGGGAGAGTACTATGTTTACATATCTGTTGTGCTGCTGCAAGTAATAATTTCATAGTTCCATTTCAGCACATATGATAATAAAACACTTCTCAACACTTGATATTTAGAGTGGCTTTGCCTCCAATTTTTCCAACCTGTACCAAAGTACTTTACTCCTTATCTCCAAGGTTGAAAGTGCGCACTAACATCTTGTCATACTTGACAAAGCCATCCAACTATTGATTTTCTCTGATCCTTACTGGTTGGAAAAAACATTTATGGTGTTACGAAGGAGGTTTTTTGGATTTAATTTCTTTCAGCAAAACTTAGTAACCGTTCACCTCAGTGACAGTGGAATAAGAGTTCCTGATTCCTGGTTGAATTTAAGGTGTACACTCTCCAACTGCCTGGTGCGGATCAATTCATGTGGTACAATAGCAGCAGAACTTTCACTCTCCAAACTATCTTTCCTAGTCCTAGAAAACAGAATAAGGAAACAAAGTAAGATTCATTTGTAATAGCTTAATACAAGTTTTGAATATATTCTTGATTGATTTCAATCTAATAAAAATCTTGAAATGAGTGGCAACTTTTCAGATTCAGATTCAATTTTAATTGTCATTGTCAGTGTACAGTACAGAGACAACGAAATGCATAGAAGGTGATGGGTATATGGAACGAGCTGCCAGAGGAAGTAGTTGAGGCAGGCACAATAACAACATTTAAAAGACATTTGAACAGGTACATGGACAGGAAAGGTTTAGAGGGATATCTGTCAAACACTGGCAAATGGAACTAGCCCAGATGGGGCATTGTGATTAGCATGAAAAGGTTATGCCAAAGGGCCTGCATATGTGCTGTATGACTTTGTGACATCAATATCCTGGCATGAATGGGACGTGACCAAGCACAACTTATTAAAGTGAGTCAGCAAACTGCGGTGCAGAGGATATCAGCTCAAAATAATCCAATTCTGACCAGCAATTATTCAATCAAAGCCACTGAATTCCCCCTTAGATTTTATCTTTCTGTACATATTATGAAGTGATAAATACACAATTCTCCATGTTTTTATGTTACTTTTAAGGAGCTGTCCCACTGCGGCGACCTAAACTGCGAGTTAAGAAGAGTGTCTTCGACCTTCAAGCTCGAGAGTTCGATATAGCTCTTAGGGCTAACGGAATCAACAGATATGGGGAGAAAGCAGGAACGGGATACTGATTCTGGATGATCAGACATGATCACATTGAATGGTGGTGCTGGCTCGAGGGGCCAAATGGCGTACTCTTCACATATTTTCTATATTTCTATCATCAGTGTATTAAATGCAACCTCCAACTAAGTTCTGAACACATAGACTTGGAAGGCACTGTTTTTGTCTTTGCACTATTATTCTTTGCACTATTTATCTGTTTTTTTAAATATATATACACTGAGTGTCTTTTTGTTCTTTATTATGGTGTCTACAGAGTACTATGTTTACATAGCTGTTGCGCTGCTGCAAGTACGAATTTCATTTGTTCCATTTTGGCACATACGACAATAAAACATTGAGTTACCACAAATAAAGATAGATGGTGTTGCAGCAGAGAGATCAAGTTGCACAGTACAGAGAAAATAAGGAGAGATCATAGGATTGCTTTGCTGCCAGCCAGTATTGCTCTGTGGGATGAATGGCCCTCTTTTGTGTCTTAATGGGCAAGTCAAAGAGTAAAACTGCTCTCCAATATACTATGCACAATAGAATAGTTTGACGGCTTCAATTTGGCATTCTAAAGTTTTAGACCTTCATGATGTTGTTGAGGGAAAATCCAGTTACACATTCAGTTCCAACAATGTGACATAAGAATAGGGTTGGCAATGGACTATCATTCTTAAAGACTGATTTGAGAGTCTGAAAGTCTCCAGATCAAAAATGGTATGTGCAGAAAGTACAAAATCGGAAATGACTGTATGAATTTGCTTTCTTTCAAAATGAAAAGGAGAAACTTGGGAGGGATCTTATGGAAATTGTGTGTTGAGAGATCACTTAAAGACACGAGTTAGTACAAGAGGTGCACAGTTAGGTGCGAAGTTGGGCAAAGTTTCAAATGATTAATTTGGATGTGTTGGATAGAATGAAAGTCAGGGTCATGAGCACACCGCAAGTTGCACCTGGGAAGGGACTGGACTTTAATTTAACATATGCTTAATGACATTGGTGAATGTTACAGCAACTCAACCTAATAAAGAGGGTCTGGAAACTAAAGATAAAAAAATATTAAACACTGTACCGTAGCCTATTCTGATAAGTTGACGAACAATGGCAAAAGCAGAATTAAAGCTTTTAATATGGTGCCAATTTGAATTAAAACCTCCTGCATCTGTCGCATGTTAAATACGTCTCATTTTACATGAGCTCAGGGGGAAGTAAGGAGGTGGGTCACATAGATTTTGTTTCCATGGCGTCCCAAAAAAATTAGCATGAAAATTTGATTTACTTATTTACAACTGCATAATAATTACTTCCTGCAAAAACACCAATAGTCATGATCCTGCATAACTTAGTTCCATGCAATAAAATCATCACTACGTGCAGCACCAAATATCGACAAATCCTATTTTCTCTAACCACACATATCCTGAAATCCAAAGATGATTTGTCAAAATATATTTGAACAGTGTTTATTACTTTTGGGCTTTAAAATAACTCACAACTTGAATAATTTTCCCATCTGCTTAAAAATAAGGAACATACCAAAACCTCTTTAATTTCCAAAATTCAAGCCAAATACTAATTCCAACATGGATATTTTATAGGTAGACAAAAAATGCTGGAGAAACTCAGCTGGGTGAGACAGCATCTATGGAGAGAAGGAATTGGCAACGTTTTGGGTCGAGACTCTTCTTCAGGGTCTCGACATCGAAACGTCGCCAATTCCTTCTCTCCATAGATGCTGCCTTTACACCTATCTACACTGAACGCCTATCTACACTGAAGACAGGCACAAAAAACTGCCAATGCTGGAAAAATCGAAGGTAGACAAAAAATGCTGGAGAAACTCAGCGGGTGAGGCAGTATCTATGGAGAGAAGGAATTGGCGACGTTTCGATGTCGAGACCCTGAAGAAGTCTCGACCCAAAACGTTGCCAATTCCTTCTTTCCACAGATACTGTCTCACCCACTGAATTTCTCCAGCATTTTTTGTCTACCTTTGATTTTTCCAGCATCTGCAATTTTTTGTGCCAATCTTCAGCATAGATAGGCGTCCAGTGTAGATAGTTGTAGAGAGGCAGCATCTATGTTGTGAAGGAATTGGCGACGTTTCGGGTTGAGCCTCTTCTTCAGGATCTCAATTGAAATGTCGGCAATTCCTTCTCTCCATAGATGCTGCCTCACACGCTGAGTTTCTCCAGCATTTTTTGTCTACCTTCGATTTTTCCAGCATCTGCAGTTTTTTCTTAAACATGGATCTTTCATAGATGGGAAAATTCTCAACTTTGACAAGGGAGAAAAGGGAGTGCTTCCAAGGAGGTGGAAAGTGAAGATTAAATAAGGAACGTAGACAAAAATGCTGGAGAAACTCAGCAGGTGAGGCAGCATGTATGGAGCGAAGGAAATAGGAAACATTTCAGGTCAAAACCCTTCTTCAGACTGATGTGAGGGTGGGGGGGGGGGGGAAAACGGGGAGAAGAAAGGAAGAGGTGGAGCCGGTGGGCTGAGGGAGAGCTGAGATGGGGAGGAGAAAGTAGGGACTACCTGAAATTAGAGGTCAATGTTCATACCGCTGGGGTGCAAACTGCCCAAACTAAATATGAGGTGCTGCTCCTCCAATTTACAGCGGTCCTCACTCTGGCCATGGAGAAGGCCCAGGACAGAAAGGTCGGTTTCGGAATGGGAGGGGGAGTTGAAGTGCTGAGCCACCGGGAGATCAGGTTGGTTATTGCGAACCAAG
Organism: Raja brachyura; assembly: GCA_963514005.1. The sequence continues at coordinate 22,317,181 of OY740795.1, forward strand.
CCAAGGTGTTCGGCGAAGCGATCGCCAAGCCTACGCTTGGTCTCACTGATGTAGAGCAGCTGACATCTAGAGCAGCGGATGCAATAGATGAGAATGGAGGAGGTGCAGGCAAACCTCTGCCGCACCTGGAAAGACTGCGTGGGTCCTTGAATGGAGTCAAGGGGGGAGGTAAAGTGACAAGTGTAGCATTTCCTGCAGTTGCAAGGGAAAGTGCCCGGAAAGGGGGTGGTTCGGCTGGGAAGAGACAAATTGACCTGGGAGTTACGGAGGGAGTGGTCTCTGTGGAAAGCAGACAGGGGAGGAGATGGGAAGATGTGACAAATGGTGGGATCATGTTGGAGGTGGCAAAAATGTCGGAGGATTATTTGTTGTATGTGTCGGCTGGTAGGATGGAAGGTGATGACAAAGGGGACTCTGCCCTTGTTACGAGTGGGGGGGGGGATGGGGAGTGAGAGCAGTCACGGGGTATCGAAGAGACCCTGGTGAGAGCCTCATCTTTAGTATATAGTATTCCTTATAAATGAGGAACAATCCATTTGGGGTTCTTTGGTATATTTATAATGGAAACATGCTGTTGTTGAAGGCCATCAATGCACAGTGAAGGATTTCCTGGCATGTTACAAAATAACAACTATGCTATCCTGTATATGGAAGGAAATGAAATGGTCGACTGTAACCTACTGTACACCTCTCAGCAATGTATATCAAATTATCAAAATAAGACTATTAGGCCAAACCCTTGAAAACATGGTGTGTGTAGGAAGAGACTGCAGATGCTGAAGATAGGCACAAAATGCTGGTGTAATCCATTCCTTCTATCCAGAGATGCTGCCTGTCTCGCTGAGTTACTCCAGCTTTTTGTGTCTATCTTTGAAAACATGGGTTACACCTCAGCTGGAATGTTTACTCAAATAGTATAAGGGATGAATTTTGGGAGAGGTTAGACTTTTACAACTTGGAGCAAAAGTTAGGAGAATGTTGGATAGATGTCCCAGAACCTACACCAGGATTTTCTTTTGGATACAAATTGTTGAGACACGGTATGCTCTGTCTGAATGGATTATGGGCACAAATTGAAAAAAAAAAAAGGGATTAAGGAATTGGACAATACTTGAAGGATTTAATGTGCAAAAGTTACGAACAAAGCGCAGTGATGGGACTAGTTGGATAATTCCATCAAAAAGACAACACAAGCACCTCTGATGATCTATCAATCATTGATTCTTCTGTGCTTTAAGTAAACATTCTAGTGCAAAGAGTGTTTATCGCTTCACTGACAAAATATTACAGTGGCCCACTTAAATGTTCACCGATTAAAAGACAAATAAATTTGAAGTGTAAAAATACTATAAAATACTCAAATCTGCCCTTTATTCACAGATTATACAGATGTAGTTGACTCTTAATTATAGGGGACAATATAAGTATCTTCTCAGATAATGCAAAGGTGTCTAGAAAACATAACAGTGGCTTTCCTTAGTGTCCAGCACCACCTACCTCTTCAGCAGTGTGGCCTGATCTACCCAAGGACCTTGCACTTGGATCAATGTTAGCAGATGCACACCTATCAACTCTACTTCAAGGTCCAGCTACATTCTCAACAAGTACTTGTGCTGGGTCCATGAATGCAAATTGAAAACACTGACAGAGCCTGGCCTCCCTTCTTCACTTACTAATGTAAACTATTCACGGAGGTGGCCAACGATCTGTTTTTAGGAGCTTACCCGATGCCACAGAAAACAGCATTCGCTTTTTATCCCCACTAACAGACTGGGTGATGCCTTCTCATGTTCTCAGTGAAAGATTAGTTCCTCTCCCACATGAAGATGGAAACTAACAAAACGCTTTGCAACTCATCCTGATGTTGTCCCAGTCAGCAGTAACCACCTGTAAACTCACCTTTGTATCAACCAAGCCTAACATCACATCCAGAGCAAGCAATTATTAAACACGGCATTCCTGCCTGTTGCAGGCCCTTCAAGTTCAACAACGGTTAGGCCCAGAAGTATAGGCCTTTCTCTCACCCGTATTTGGATAATTCACAAAATAATCGATTCTGCTGGACTCTCACAAGCTGCTTGTAGTTAAGGTGTCACATTTGTTTTATTCATCACAATTATAATTTTAAAATAATTCCAGCTTTCCGTTATAAGCTAAAGCAAACATTACTGGGTCCCGACCCAAAACGCGACCCATTCATTTTCTCCAGAGATGTTGCCTGACCTGCTGAGTTATCCCAGCATTTTGTGTCTATCTTCATTACTCCCAACATGATCTCTTCCAAAACTGTCGGCATTCCTCACCTGAATGTGCATTCACATTTCAAATATTATTAGGACAGTTCAAAGTATTCCTGGAACTTTTATGTACATTGATGAAAACCAATTGATATTAGTAATAAAAATATGGCATTTACAGAATACATACAAAGTTTGTACAAACATTAATTCTGAGCAATCGAATTTTACAAACAGAACCACCGAAGGAATGGCCAAATTCAATTCTTACTTTTCAAACTCAGTGCTGCATAGATTGGAACCCTTTCAGCTATTTCTCATTCAACTCTGTATACAATAGTTTTGATATGCAAATAACACACAGCTAACAAAACAAAATAATTAAAAAATGTAATTAATTATTTTTGTTACTACCTTTGTAAAGAGGATTTACTACAAGAATGTACATGTAGCCTGTACAAAAAGCTGACGAAAATTCTCAGTTTAGTTGTTTTCATTTCAGCGAGGTAGAGATGCACAAGAGAAGAATTAAAAAATATATAATCTGCGCTTCAAAAACGGAATCGGAAGTAAAAGATGAATTGTGCATTATATTCTTACCTTTCAGTCTGCTTGCTCTGGAAATGGCCCACTGATTGCACTAGTCTATGGAAAAATTATGGGTAGATTTGTAACAAAAATTATCACAATGACCATAATTTTAAAATAAAACTACGTAGATTTACAAATAGGATTAACCTTTGACCTAAAATATTTCTGGCTATAATTTTCAAAGGTTGAAACATTCTCTATTTCTTTCAATCATCTGAAGTTAAATCCAAATTATAGAAAAGGATAAAAATGTTTCATGGAGTGCAATATCATATATAATGTTGGAAGTTTACATAATGGTAAATATCAAAGTAACATTAGTCCTGCATATTCCAATTTGCCTTAACTTAGAAAATCATGAACAATTCATGGGAGAAATTAACAATTCACCAAAGTCAATACTATTAAAAAGGTTTTAAGGAAAACAGGAGCATGTTTCTTCAGAGTTTACAACAGAGGCATCACCATCTCGATGACAAATCACATTTCGTTCCAAATTAAAAAGCTAAATTTATTGTCAGAATTCCAATTACATTTACGTAATATACCCTAAACCACACATATGACATCCCCATCCTTTCAACATTCTGCATAGTTTGATCATTTAATATTAAATTTATTATTAAATCACAATTTAATATTAAATCAAAAGTGATAGGGGTAAATTATTATGAAGTGTAAAGTATCCGTTATGTTTCAAAATCTTAAACTGTGACACTGCCCATCCGTCAACATAATAACATTTTCATGCCTGTCTGTAATGTTTCATTCACACACTACAATCAATCTCAAAATTACAGGTGAACCCTGCATTATATCTGATAATGATTCGGGAAACAGAAATTCACCTTTAGAAAATTCACAAATCTCAAACCAAAATTTGAGATGTGGAATAACATTTAGTAAGTAAATAAACACAGAAGAAACATGTGTTTCTCAACACGGAGGCTGATGATACTGCATTACGTTATGGAAAATTGCATTACGGACAGTTTAGTAAGAATGATACCTCCCCTCTTCCACTCCATAATGCAGGGGTCACCTGCAACAGCATGAGACAGCAGCCGAGTCCACTCTCTCTTGGCAAGTAGCTAACTAAATAATTTAATTTACAGAATATTATATTTTGGAATTAGACTGACATGTGTACACGGAGACACATTTTCTTAATATAAAATCAAGAGGGGAATGCGCAAACGAAATGCACAGAATCTTTTTTCCAGGGTAGGGGAATCAATAAAAACCTGGAGTGTAGGTTTATCGTGAGAAGGGCAAGATTTAATAGGAAACCGAGTGGCATTTTTTTTCCACTCAGAGTGTGGTGGGTATATGGAATGAGCTGCCAGAGGAGGAATTTGGCAGGTACTATAACAACATTTAAAATACACTTGGACAGGTACAGAAATAGGAAAGGGATATTCATAAATCTACATAAATAAGTTGCTCCTGGTTTGTAAAGGCTTAAGTAGGGAACTTCAGGGTTTGAGGCTTAGAAAGCTGAGTTGTAATGGTGGAAGAAAGGACTATGAAAGACAAGCTATGAAAAAAATATTGGAATGTGGTGATCTTGGAGGTTTGGAAGAATGAAAGTTACAGATATAGAATGGAGCACGTGAAAGAATGAATTAGAACACAAAGATAAGATAAATATGTAGATAATTTCTTGTACACTAGGTGCTAAAGTCGGTCAGCAAGCACATGAAAAATGGGCAAGTAGGGATTCCTGTGAATTAGGAGACAAGAGCTTTAAATGGGGATGTATTTGCAGTGGATGAGATGCCAGTCAAGAGAGCATAGGAATAATCAAGAGATGCACACTGAATCGCAGACGCTGGAAACTTGTGTGGCACACAAAGTGCTGTAGAAACTCAGCCTGACCCACCAAATTAGTCCAACACTTTGTGTTCTACAGTGGAATAATTAAGTTTGGAGATTTAAAAAAAAGAGCGTTTCAGCAGCTAAGGTGAGTGACACGCAGAGGTGGGAAACAGGTGGTGGCTCAAGCTCAGTGGAGCATCAAACAAAGAGATTCATTCAGCTGGAAACAATGACCAGGGAGGGTAATGGAATGGCTTTTTTATTCATTATTCTTCAGCATTGCCCATTTTAACTTGCGCTTGCACAGCTGTCATTTTAAAGTCAAAAGATAATGACATTGATCTAGAACGGTTGTCAAAAACAAGATCAGGCTGGTACGATTGGATGGTTTCTTTCATTATTTAGCCACTTGAGGATTTACATCAAACAGCTTTTATTTTTCAAAATTTAAGTGAATTAAGATTTCAAAATGTTGAAATTCCATGATTAGATTTGAAATTATATCTTGGTTGTCACTCCAGTAACATAATGACAACACTATCATATCCATATGTGAATATAAGACAACTGCTCTAATTTGAGTCTAATGGAACAGATACCAAAACCCCATTCTTGGAGGATTTTGATACTAAAGATTGTTGTAAAATTTAGTTCAGCCATTGCACTATGGCAAACCAATTATAGAATAATTCTGTTGTAACTCATGGGCAGTGTGACAAATATTCTGAGTTGGCAGAATGCAGGAGTTCCCTGTATTAAATGAGTTCACTAAAGAGGTCATATAATGGCCAATTGCCACCATAAAATTAGTTAATTTAAAAACAAAGCTAATGACTTAGCCAACAATTTGAACTTTATTTTGAGCCCATTTAATATGGAGGATTATCAGCAGTTATTACGTTTTTAATTTAGAACACACCTTTTGAATTTCACCAGCATAACGGCAGAATTATCTTTAATGTAAACCAATAAATGTAAACTTAAAAGGAACTGAAAATGTACTTTAACTGCTATTTTAAGCCAACTTCTGATTTAATATTTTTCTCCCCAAATCAGGGAGAATGTCTATTTCTAATCTATGAATTCATGACTGACTGAGGCATGGTGGCGCAGTGATAGAGTTGCTGCCTTACAGCGCCAGAAACCGGGTTCGATCCTGGCTACGGGTGCTTGTCTGTACAGTTTGTACATTCTCCCCGTGACCTGCGTGGGTTTTCTCTGAGAACTTCGGTGTCCTTCCACACTCCAAGACGTACAGATTTGTAGGTTAATTGGCTTGGTATAAATGTAAAAATTGTCCCTAGTGTAGGACAATGTTAATGTGCAGGGATCGCTGGTCAGTGCGGACCCAGTGGGCCGAAGGGCCTGTTTTTGTGCTGTATCTCTGAACTAAACAAAACTAATCAAGGTTACCTCTGTTAAACAAGTACCTCACTCGACAAGATTATGAACCTGGGAGCCAATAAATCATAAGGTATCACCAAAGGTTACTTTGTACCCAAATAGGAAAATTCAACGTGGCAATTTATATTAACTGAAGAAATGTAACCGAATAGCTACCATCTCCCAAGAGGGGTATGTATCCTTGGACATTAAAACCCAAAGTACAATACTATAAAGTAATCATTCTCCAAACATTTGAGTGAACCCATGCATGAGTTTTCTTTTAATAAAATGTCAATTGAGCTTTGGATGCTTTATATAAATAACAACATAGATTAAAGAGAAATCAAGTTTATATAAAATAATTAAGTTAATGACCTTATTGAAATCAGTTCAACCTTTATGGAGAAGATCCAACTTTGCTTGCAAAGCATTGTTACAATACAAGTTTTGTTAGCAAACTTTAATTACGTCCAGCTATCAAATTTACATTTACTTCCAAACCTTGAAAAATACTCAAATTAGATATTGCTTCAAGCGATGGCAAGTCCAGATTTGCTAACTTTTGAATTTTTTTTGCAGATGCATTTCCTTTCGCTGTGTGGTAACTTACCCAAGATCACACCCCATTCATCATTAAGCCAACATTTTTTGCATACTTACCGATATTACAAAATAGTTTCTCCTCCAAGGAAACATTAAATATTTTAAAGCAGATGTCCTATGATTGCTTAGCAGTTCCATATTACTGTTTAATACACAAGGGCATTAAGAACCATAGCATATTATGATCTGGGAATGGATTTTATCCAAATTTGTGAAATAAATGCATATAATGGACTATATTACTGCAATATAAGATTAGCTGTTCTTATCAAATTATTTACCATCTACCCTTCATCTTGATTATGAAGGTTTTGTAGATTTAATATTAATAACCCCTGTGGTATACCATCACTTCCTAAAAATATAAGCTCATTAATACAAAGTAGTTGCTCATTATGCTGATCCTATTTTTTTCATTGATTACACTATGATCTGTTTAAAGGCCTCTCCCACTGATACATCATCACCCACCTCCCCTCCATCTAAAATGTATTTCTGTATTAATTTGGATGCACCTTAAAAGTTATCTTTTATGGCTCTTGATGTTTTGCCATCGTTTGGTGATTCACATCTCCTTCCCACTTGCCAGACCCTGCACGGTTTTGTACCAGTTGCCATTTATACTAGTTTTATGTCGTTCCTTAGTTCTTCAAACGTTTTTGTTTGGCAAGTAGAGTTCTTGCCCATTAGGAGCTGGTCATATATCAAACCCTTTTTTACAAGACTTTGATCTACTCTTGTTCTACCCATGAACAGATTTCCGTTCTTTGCCAAGGACAGTGGTCATCTCATCACATGGAAGTCAGCCTCCCCCAAATCCATAATCTTTGCAGATTTGCACTTTTCTATTTTAAATAGTCTACAGAATCTGATCACATTATGAATGTTTTTCATTAACTCACACACTTTTTTAAATATAAGCAGATGGCTGGAACAAAGAGATTAAAGTAGATGATGTGTTTTTCCTCCACTCCCCCCTACAATCAGTCTGAAGAAGGGTCCCAACCAGAAACGTAACCTATCCACGTTCTCCAGTAATGTTGCCTGACCCAGAGTCACTCCAGCACTTTGTGTCCTCTGTGTAGGTCAGTATCTACAGTTTCTCGTATCTACATATATCGTTTGTTAGTTCAATTTATTCAAAGGAAATGGGTGTCACTGGAAAGGCCAGCATTGTCATCTTTAACTGGGGTGATGCTGCCAATTGAATTGGTGCGATCTGTGCGAAGTTATTTCCATGGCACACATTTGTTTTGATGCAACTTAAACAACTGCGATATCATTTCAGACAACCGTTAAGTAGCAACGACTGTTTGTTGTATCAACTCAAAGTCCAAACTTGATAATAGATATCTCTTTCAAATGGGGCATTGGTAAATTAAGTGGAATTAAGACGTTATAACATAGATAGCCATGGTGGAATTTAAACAATGCAGACAACCATTCCGAACACATTTAAGAAATTCACTGCTTTGGCATCTGCTTATCCAATCTATATGAAAGTCACAATTTCTCATTAAAACCATTCATGAATATGTATTCAACTATTTCACAGTTCAGTTATATTTTTTAAACACAAACCAAATCTCCATGGTAACTCTCTACGTGTCACCAAACTAGAAGTTGGTTTTTCACTTCCTTTTTCTGACATCATCTTTGAACACCACACCCTGTTGTCATTCCATTCCAATTTCTTGTTCCGATTCAAATTTCACACAAGATTTACCTGCCAGAGCTTTAGTAATTTTAATCACATCTGTTATAAAGATCTCCTCAAAGCCCCAAGATTCATTTCAGCGATTTGAGCAGAGAATCTGGGCTAGCTGTGCAGTGTGGTGTTGGAAACTGCTGCATTGAGGAGAGCACACCTTCCTTCTTCGGACACCAGAACAAGACCCGTCTGCTTTTCTGATGGATGTCTAGGAAAGAACTGCAGATACTGGTTTGGCTCAACCTGAAACGTCACCCATTCCTTCTCTCCAGAGATGTTGCCTGTCCCACTGAGATACTCCAATATTTTATGTCTATTTCTGATGGATGTGATAGCTTACATAGCACATTTTTCGGGCACAGATATAAAATGATAGGCAGCTAGATCTCAGAAGCACATAGAAAGGTTGGGGTACAGTACTTGAGGGCTGTACCCCAACCTTACAGTACTTAAGGTTACAGTACTTGAGGTATCTGCACAACTGTACTGTGTTGGGTTTAGATCAGAAAAATCAATCACCAAAAAGCTATGCTGGCACCATGAAGGTGAAATTCATTATCGATATCTACCCGTACCAAGATGTGAATTCTGAGATACAAGAAGCAGTCCATGTCTTCCAAGATCTTGTAGCGGACAATTATTGTCTGAGGGCAGTGTGGTGCATCGAGGGCAGTGGATATAGTTCTTACAGATGTTGAGTGTAAGGTTCATCCACTCATGTGCTTTGGTGGAAAAGTCAATGATAACCTGGAGCGCAGACTCACAACATGCACAAATGCAAGTGGCATTTCTACACTGCAGCTTGACTTCGGAGGTTCGGGTGACCTTGATTCTGAAATGCAGTCACCGTAGGTTGAACAGTTTTCCATTAATTTTGAAGATTAGCTCCACTCCCACTACAATGCATTAACCTCTACATCGATAATGTTCTGTCAAATAAGCGAAGCAGTAATTTGTTCTGGAATTAACTTCACCATAAACGGATTCCTCTGTATCTGAGCAACACAAGTCTTTTATATGAAAAACTGAATTGCAGTATTTTATTACCATTTGAATAGTATTGATAAGAAACCCAAGAATACATTTTCTACATTATATTCTCCACCTAACATTATCATAACTGAAAAAAAAAACATGAGAGCAACTGCCCAGAGATCATATGGCATTTAAAAAGGGATTCCCAGCTGTCTCCATTGGACACACAGATATCTTTTATAACACTAAACAAACGATGCACTTCAACTCATGGACTCCATGGTTAATCCGAGCGTGAACTTCAACCATTTCTTGTTCAGAAAAAGAAATCAAAAACCTTACATAGATTTTAGATTTTATTTCACATTTTCTCAATTTAATCTAGAATTAAACAAACTTTAATTATTTTATCTAGGATTTGTCATAATTTAAACTTCGGTAACTTTGAATTAATACAGCTCAGTACATTTAGTTTTAGTTTAGTTTATTACTATCATGAGTACCAAGCTACCGTGAAAAGCTTTTGTTTGTGTGTTTTCCAGTCAAAGTAAAGAGTATGTATGATTACAATCAACTTGTCCACAGTGAACAGATAAATGGTACAACATTTAATGTAAGGTAAAATCAGTATTTTTGGGGGGAAAATCTAAGCAGAATTAGGATCGAGGAATGTCAAATGGGAGGTATCAACACAGTGCAGCGACAATCATTCCCTCCCCGCCCACAAAACTCATGACTCCGGACTATACAAAACACTTACTATGTTGTAAACTACTCACTGTGCTCGGTCGTGATTCATTCCAATCTGTTGTTGGGGTTTCTGGGAGCTAATTGGTGGCAAGATTGGCTTGGTATTCATTTCAAGGCCCCTACGCAAAACTTCTCTTATTTGCTCTGTATCTGAAAAAAATGTTTTAATGACAATTACTTGAAGCAGGTTTCAAGGCAGAATGGATTGAACAGTGGGATTAATAATCCTTTCCTGTCAAAACTGCACATTTACAAAATTAGGCATATAAATCCACCATACAGTGGTCAGGCTGTGCCTAATTACTTTGGGAAAGGAATTGATAAAAAATGGACACAAAAAAATTACTTTGGGAAAGAAATTGATAAGAAATGGACAAGAAAAAATTGCGCATCCAACTTGTTGATGCAAATACGGCCTTTAAATAGGTTGCTATATGTATTATCCAAGTATGAGCCTCCCCCGCAGTAAAAAGATTTGTTAAAGGCATAGAATTCCTTTCCATAAACTTCTAAAATATATTGCAAGGGATAAAAGTTATTGGAGCATTTTGATTGTTAATTTTGAAAGCTTTATTCGTGCCCTCTTTATACGATGGGACATTTAAACATATTCTACAAAGCAAAACCTCATGTTTTAGATGTTTCATATCGTTTAGGTAGCTTTCACAGAATTTTCAATCAATTGTAGATTGGTTATTGCATGTGAACCAAGCAAAGTAGAAGTAGCATCACTAACCGCACCTTACTGTATGATTCATACTAACACCCACTTCCTATACTGGTCACTCTTGGAGGCGGTAACGATGAACTAACAACCTGCTGCACCGCTTTACTATGTGTACCGATTAAAGATGAGATTGTAGTCTGCTTATTTACATGGTGTCAGAAGTGGGATTGGCAGTTATAGTGTGATTCAATGCTGTTTTCTCAGTCAGGCGGACATACTGCTCTGGCCTTGAGATTTAGCATTTTTTAAGTGACGTCTATGAAATTGTTTGCAGGCCACGTCAGAATGTGTGTCATGGACTCTGTTAGCACATGCAACAGGTTAAGGCCCATATCACAATATGAAACCGTATCCATTGTATGATCTATGGAAGAGTGGGATATGTGGGCTGGGGGGCTGGGTTGTGGAAGGGAAGTCTCTAAAAAACCCGATGGCAGAGAGGGGATGAGTGGGTTAGAGTACGTGAGTTTATTCTAATGCTCGACTGACTACACCCTAGCTCACACTCAGCCTACTTTACCTTTGTGCATGCCGGCCTACATCAATCCTCCTGACAATGCCTCCACATTGAGAATCCTCATAATTTTCAAATTCCTCCAGAGCCTTGGTGCACAACAACTCCTATACCATTTGTGTTGTGGCATCGTGCACATTTCTGATTTTCATTGCTCCACCTGTGGCCGACACTCTAAACACTCCAATTCTCTCTGTAAATCACTCCTCCTTGCTATCTCTCCCTCCTTTATTTAAGACGCTCCTTCAAATACCCCTCTTCTCTTAATGGATTAATGCAAGTGTTGTGTGAGAACACTCTTGTAGTGCCTTGGAATGTTTTACTAAATTAAACGGGCCAAATAAAGACAAGCTGTTCTTACTTAGTCGTCTGAACTCAATTTTTAAACAATCTGTGAAACGAGGACAGGATCGATCGCCACTGCTGAGAAAGTTCATTAGAATCTTTTGCGATTCTAAATAAAAGGCATAGGAAATAGTTAAAGCACGTTTAATAGCTTAGGCAGATTTTGCAGCGACACCATATATTCTGCCAGCTTATCAAAGAGGCAAGCCTCTTTGGTTCATGCGAAAGTGGCTACAAGCAAAAGAGCAACAAAATAAGTACTGTGCTAGTAAGATCAAATACTGGGTTGTAAACACGATGGCTCAAACACAAACACAAGGTCTCAAAAATCATTCTTCAGGATTGGTTGGGGTGATTATAAACAGAGATGGCATGAAATGAATTACTGCATTGTTGTACTGGACAATACCATGAACAAAAGCAGATGTAAATGTTAATGATATCCCCCCCCCACCCCTCAAGTGAGTTGTTTGAACACACTCCCTTGACAATTCACATTTCTGGATGAGCAAAATATTATTATTGTGCTCTATGTCGGAATCTATGTGGGCACCTTTGGTTCAAATGTCACGGTAATCAATTTTCTTTCCATCTAGAAAATCAATGGCTGCGAACTGTTTGTGTATCGAATCTTTATTTATAAGAAGCTCGTGTCTCTCCTTTCACTATTATTAGCCCCTCAGTGAATTTTTAGTTTTCACCTACAGTGATGATATAATAATTCTAATACGTTAAACTCTAAATTTAATCCACTGCTTCATTTTCCAAAAAGTTTAATTAATTACTCAACCTAATAATCAGCTATGAAATATCCAAGTTGTAAATAATACAATATAAATATATTATGACTACAACAGTACAGTCAATATGGTTTGGTCAATCAGGCAACTTATCTTTCTTCTGAAATATTTAGCATTATTTCCTTTTCTGACTTTTAGACTTAATTTACAACATTTCATGAGATGGTCTCATAGCTCATAAAAATAGACACTAATATATCTGATACAATTGTAAAATATTACACTGATAAATTATAAAACTAGATCCTTGGAATTATGATCTGTCTGAAGAAGCGTCCCGACTCAAAACATTACCTATCCATGTTCTCCAGAAATGCAGCCTGACCCGCTGAGTTACTCCAGCACCTTGTGTTCTTAGAATTAATACACTTCAAAAATAAGCTTAATGAAATTCGAAGAAAAATATCAGCAATACTAATTAGTAAACGGACTGAAAAAGAAAAGATGCAAAATTTCTTAAACTCCCAGGGTTTTTCCTTATTTGAAGAAAATGTGGTGAAAAGAGAATTATGGCGACTAGATCTCGTTGGATCACCCAACAATAAACGATTTTGCACTTTGTTATCATAATGCTCCAACAAAAATTACCCTTATCTGACAAACGGCGTGGGTGCGTCTCGAGATAAATACTTCTACTATCTTCTTCATCTTCTGGTGGCCGGCTTAGATCAACCCATGCACATTTTGCACTCACACCACTCAGGTTTGATCCATCAGTTGCAATTCCTTTGTCCACTCTCTCCTGCATGGAAGAAAAATATCAGTAGAATTTTTTAAATTCCTATAAGCGTAGGAATTTACAACTATAATCAGACAAGAACTTTAGATAGATGATCAATAACATGTGATTTACGCAAACTCACTTTCTAATGCCTTTTGTTAATTATTTGTTACAAGCAACAGCATAAATATTTTATTTGTTGTAGCTTTTGCAGCTTTCTAAATTTAAAGTGAATATTTTATCCAAATATTCATATTCATAGTCATATTCATAAACAATGGAAATAGCCTAGTACTTGTGAGTCAAACATCAAAGTAATTAAATACCTCCTCTACAATAAATCATTTATATTTTGCATTTCCTCACAACATAGACGGTCATGATTTGGCCCATTAAGTTTATGCCGATTTTCATAGCTACCCTATCAATCCCACTGCCCTGTAACTTATTCTCTCTCACATGCCCATTAAGTTACCTCAATTTCTCCCTGATACACAAACAGTGGAGCCAATTAACCTACCAAACAGCAAATATTTTCGATGTAGGAGGAAACCAGGGCATCTGGGGAAAACATCAAATTGTACACAGACAGCACTATGCATAATTAATGTTTCTGTGCTTTGTCTGAGAATATGCTTATGATGCTTCTGCAAGCAAGATTTTCATTGTACCTGTACCTCACCATACTTGTGCATATGACAATAAACTTGACTTGAAATGTATGGTTAATGCAAATGCATCAGTTCCTACATCTCCCCATGGTCTTTCTCAACTGTGTTGTGCCAGCTAGGATGAGGAGGTTGCAAACCAGGGGCAAACAGTGGAAAGCTTGTTGCTTGATTTTCTTTAAACAGAAAGGAAAGCTGCAAATTTGCAAGTGAGGTACAACAAATTGGTACTGAATTAAACACACACACATATTTTCCCACCCATCAAGTATAGCACCAGTGAGGAAGAACAAAGCAGCTACAAATGAAGTTACCTGCAAATGTGGATCAGATTCAAATATAGTTTCTCCCCTTCGCATGTCTGTGATTAGCCAAGAGCCGCCTGCTCTGTAAGATAATTGATAATAATTTAGAGCTACCCCAATTAATCTTTTTTTAATGAATATTTATCTCATGTTTATTGCTTTGCTCAAAAGCAGACAAAAAACGATTGTATTAGATAGCAAAGACTAACATAACTACAAAGATTTCCTTCTAAAAATCAATTTGTAAAACCCTACCAACCTATCACTGAGCTTTGTCAACTGCATGCCACAATGAATCTGATTTGTAACATGTCCAATAACAGAGCGTGCACATTTCACACTGAGCCAGTTTATATTTACCAATTTGTCTATACTATGATAGGATAATAGTATAAACAAAAATACATGATGGAACCACCAAAATATTTAAAATAATGCTCCTAATCAATTCTACGGCACATAAATTTCTGCAGAATTCAGGAAGGGTAGAGTGGAATTCTACAACAAATTGCAATTGAAAAGGGAAAGGCATGAGATGCCTTGGTAGGTTCAGAAGTGGTTAAATCCCCAAGGCGTGCTGAAATGTTTTCCAGCATTCTTTGGGAGGCAAGAGAAGAAATTGCTCGGGCTCTGACAGACATTTTCAAACCTTTTACTCCAGAAGAGCTGCCAGTGACTGGAAAATAATGTGATTCCTTTATTCAAAGAAAGGCAGCATTGATGTCACCAAATTACAGATTGGCAACTGCAACAAAAGTGGTGAGAAATTAATGGAAGATATCCTGAGGGCCAGGTTAAATCTGGAGAAGGAAGGAATGATTGGGGATACGTTGCATGGTTTTATTAAAGGGAGATCCTGTCTGGCTAATTCGAGTGAATTTTTCCATGAGGCGACTCAGTTTGTTAATGAGGGTTGTGTGTCGATGTAGTCTACATGGTCGTCATCTAAAACGATATATGCCACAAAAGACCTCTTCAAGCGAGATCATCTAAACAAAATGTATACAATTGAAAGGAGGTATTATTTTAAGCTATTTTTTCTATTCTAGATGATGGAATACTTTGAACGCGATAGAAAATTAAAAGAACATAACTACTGCACACGACAAACACAGAATTGATTGAAGGATATAGAATAGAAACAGGCCCTTCAGCCCATCAAGTCCGTGCCGACCATCGATCACCCATTCACACAAGATCAATGCTATTGCACTTTTGCATCCACTCCCTGCACACTAGGGACAATTTAGCCTCAACACCGCACGTCTTTCGTTTGTGGGAAGAAACTGGAGAACCTGGAGGAAACCCACAGTCACAGAGAGAACATGCAAACTCCACACAGACAGCACCCAAGGTCCTGATCAAAAGCAGGTATTTGGCTCTTTAAGGCAACAGCTTCACCAACTGCGCCAATGTGCTACCTGCTTATATGGTTAAATAATTATTTGAAGTAAAAATCTGGAACCAAATGTGCTTTGCATGTATAATAATGCTTTAAGATAATTAACAGTGACCCAAGAAGCATACAAAATATTTAGCCATATGCCCTCTCAAACATTCTGCATCATTTATTAACATTTTCTCCCCCGACCTGCACATCCATACAAATCTATAAACAGGTCAGTCGAACATTTCATTTTTCACAACTCTATTCAACTATAATTTTCAGATATAGGATGAAAGTCTAACAACGTCACTTACACAGGAACAGTTCGGAGCAGCTCCAAGATTCCTTGACCATTCCACTGCTGTGCTGCTTGAAGTTCTTCTGTACAAACTCCAACAATCTAATATGGATTGCGAGTGTTAAAAACAAAGTAATAGTTTGAATAGGACACATATTTCACTGTATAAGAATATTAAATAACAACAAATGTTTAAATCAGAATGACTGAGATGCTATTCAATATCCAGAAGTGTTGAGGTGGACACCACCAGAAACATTAGTGGTTTGAACTTTAATGACAACGATAAATGAAAGAAGTAGAATTCTTTAACAGTGGTAGAGGAGCTCAGCGCATGAGGCAGCATCTGTGAAAGGAAATGAACAGACGATGTTTAGAAGGGTTGAGACCCTGATTGGAGCAAGTGGGGAGAAAGTTGGCAAGGTGTGGTAGGGATGAGGGGAAAATCTGCTAAGTGAATACAGGTGAAGGGAGAGTGATTGGCAAATGGGTAGGGTAATTGACAAAGTCTAGAGGTGAAAAGACAACTGGTGTCAGATAAGGAAAGAAGAGTGAAATGTAAAACTGGAGGGAGGGATAAAAGGGAAATATGGGGGCTCTTTACCTGCCCCTCTGTTCCCTTCTACCCATAACCTTCCCTCCAGCTTTACATTTCATTCCTCCTCTATTTTTCTTATCAGCCACCCTTTTGTCTCCTTTTCACCTCCAACTATCAAGTACAGCAAGTAATTTGGAAAGTTATCGTTTATTGTGAGTGGAGCTGAATACAAAAGTAGGGCAGTTATGTTTCAACAATAAAGAACATTAGCCAGAGTATTTTATTGATTGCTTTATTTAAGGAATGATGCTAATGCGTTTAAACCAGACATGGTTAACTAGACCATTATCTGGTATGGCAGAGCAAAAAAAACAGTACTGGAGGAACTCAGCAAGTCAGGCAGCATCTATGGAGGGAAATTGACATTTCTGGGCAGGATCTTTCTTCAGAATGATGGAGTAGAGGGAAGGTAGCTGGTAGAAAGAAGAGAGAAGGGGTATGGCAAAAGCTGGCAAGTGATAGGTTGGTCCAGTTAAGGAGGGGTAGACTGGCAGATGGGGGAGGAGGGGGAAAACTTGAAATAGGGAATATGGGATGAGCAGATGGAGCTCCTGCTGTTACTGGGAAAATATCTGAGGAGTTGAAGGGAGATGAGCAAACGAGGAGTCATGGAAAGAGTGGTCTCAGCGGAAAGTAGAAAGGGGTGTGGAGAGGAAGATGTGACTGGTGTTGAGATCATTTTGAAGCTAGCAAAAAAAGTGATCAGATCTGTTTAAAGTAACAACATCAGTCAAGAATTTAAAAGCCACATCAATAAGAAATGATTCACAATTTAGACATGACTCCAAACAGCAGATGGAGCTATGTCCTCATTATTTAGGCTAGCGTTGTTCCAACAGGTTTGAACACACCACAATCACGACTCAAGTATTGCTATCCCAATTATTTCCCCCTTGCTTGAAAATTCAAAGAAAAATTTCAATATATTAAAATTACCTCTATGATTTTAAATGAAATCTAATAACATCCAGAAGGTTATTTTCAACAAAGAAAACATCTGAAAGCATACCAATAAAATAACCTGGAAGTAAATCTCAATTGTTCTATTTAAGATGCAAATTTAAACATTGTCTGTACATAGGCACATTAAGAAATAAACACGTCAGCTTCCACTGCCCACCAAACACACTTCAGCAGTATTGCTTCCTTGCATTAACAGTCTCAGATGTAAAGCCACATCCTACCACTCTGTGGTGCTATGTGTTAGCTATTTCAACATAACTCAGTTTCAATGATCAAATAACCAACAAAAAAATCCACATAGAACCAAAACAAATAATCCACGTCAGTCTTAACCCCAACTGGCTCATGTTCACTCCCTATTAAACATCCAATGTTATATTTTCTATGTTTCTATATTAACCTTCACAGATTCCTAGCCAATAGAATTTACTCAAAAAAACCTATTTCTGCAAGAACTCAGTGGGTCAGGCAGCATCTGTGGAGGGAAATAGACAGAAGACATATTGGGGTTGGGACCCTACTCCAAGACACTTGAGGCCCTCAGCTTTTTGCTCAGGATTCCAGGATCTGTAGTCTCAAAGCTCCAGAATATACTCAATGTTAGAACCTAGCAACTGGGCACAGTGGTACAAGAGCAAAATGGAGTAACTCAGCAGGTTAGGCAGCATCTGTGGAGAACATGGACACGTTGAACATGGGTTGAGACCCCTCCTGAAATCAATACGGATGTTTGTGTCAGATTTTCTAAATTTTCAGTTTTGGCATAATTCGTCTCAAACAAAATACTTTACTGGTTGCAACTTCAAAATCAAATAAAAATAATCCAAAAATCTTCATGTCTGAAATTAAAACAAAATGCTGAAAACATTCACTAGGTCAGGTAACATCTGTGAAAAAACAAATATCGTTAGCAATTAAAATCACAAATCCTTTGTCAGAACTTGCCACGTCCAAATAAATGTTTGTAGTGCAATTACAAAGCACGACAATAGCATTGAAAATAAATCTTAAAGATATACTTTGATATTTGAATAATTCATAGCCAATTTTGAATTCAAGTTCCACATCACCATCGCCAACCTCCAGCACAAGCAAAAAGATTGTGACAAATGTGTGCAGTCATACCTGGAGGAATGCAACCGTTCCAAAGGGGGTTCGCACAGGTTGTAGCTGTGGGTCTTCTGTCAATAACATATGTTGGATTCGGGATTCACTGTTGTCCAATGGGCTATGCCAAGAAACATGGTCACCACTGCATAGTGTGTTTTCTGTTTAGTGACAGAAGACCACAGAAGTTCAAATTATGTATTATTTTCTATTATTAATCATATTCCTAATCATAATTGTAATTATTAGCCAAGTATATTTTGCAACATACAAGGAATTTGGTTAGCCAGTCATATCAAAAAAGCAAGACACACAACTACATAAAAAATTGACATAAACATCATGTTATGGAAGACAATAAAGTCTTATCTTCTTTCCTCCTTTCATAGTTGATTAATTATTCATAGTTGATTAAGCATAATATGGTTAAAGACATATTTACTGAAATCATACACAATGCAAGAGAGCTTAAAATATATATATATTACCCAAACCCAGTAACAAACTCTTTAGCAAAATCTAAAGAGACTGCAAATGCTGGGATCTAGAACAAAAAAACAATGCTACAAGAACCAGTGGATGAAGCAGCATCTATGAAGGCAAAAGACGTAAATGATGCAGGGTTCTCATAATGGGTTCAAGGTTCAAGATACTTTTACATGCACGACATATCAGGAGAGAAAGTAAAATGAATAATCACGTTATGACGCTGTTACTGGAAAACAATTATCACAGCTAGTTGCTCGATATGCAGCATCTTTTCATGCCAAAAAGTATCCATTTTGCTACTTGCTTTATTAAGTAATTATTTCTTAATGATTTATTGTTCAACTGACTATATTTTTGTTCATCTACAATGCATTCGTAATTTTAAACAGTGAAATTTATACCAACAGCAGTTTGTGGACAAGCTGGGAATTTAAAAGTTTAAATCATTTTGAACTGAACTGGAGTTATTAGAAGATAATTTGTAAAACAAGTACGGCATCATTCATCTCTGGACCTTGATTTGGAAATAAAACTATAAACACTTCCTTGGAAGAAAGTTAAGGAGAGAATTGAGGATTTCTGTTCTCGGCACTTATTTATTAGGATCCTGATGCGGAACATTTTGGCACAATGGGGACACGGGGATCTATGATGATAGTCTGAAGCTAAAAATACCCAGTAGGAAAAGGAGCAAATGAAACACAACAACATAACAATGCTGTCCTCTTTGCATTCCTTTTGCTGATTTAAAGCCAAATTGAAAACCTGCTCCCACTAACTGTTGGTTAAACATAAAACAATTTAATTCTAACAAAGCCTCAAAATGATTTCCATAAGAATTTGAATCTTTGCAGGCCAGATTCAATGCAGAGACGGAATTACATTAAAGCCTATACAATCTTCAATAATAAGACTGAAATCAACCAATTTTTAATGCACTACAAACTGAATAATAATTTCAAATCTGCATGAAAGGTCAAAGTGCTGGAGTAACTCAGCGGGTCAGACCGCATCTCTGGAGAACATGGATGGGTGACGTTTCAGGTCGGGACCTTCATTCAGACTGATTGGGGGTGGAGGGGGGGTGGGAAGAAAGCTGGGAGAGAGGAGAAACAGGATGAAGTGTGGCAGGTAAATGTGGATGCTTGCATCCTGTATCAATTAATTGCATACATAAACAGCTCTTAAATTAATCTTCCATCCATTTAGGAAACAAGGCAACAGACTCCTCCCAGGTAGCAATAATGCCGTCATTTTTTAAAATAGTTATCAATACGGGTACCAGTTGTACTGCTGAGGATATCTGTCTGTCTGTCTATCCATACATACATAATTAAAACTCTGATCTTGTACTCTTCTTGTTTGTGGTGTTATTCTATTTGCGCAACAACGGTACGCGATAGCGCTATGATGTTTCGCTAGGTTACTCTCCGTTCTCCTGTGCTGCGAGTGCAACAAGTTTCGTTCCAATCGGTGGTATATTGTAACGGTATCGTGGTTTAAAATTCGTTAAAAACGTGCATGCGCAGATACCTTCAGTGAGCGCCACGTAGATTGGTCTCCTCTCCTGTCAGTCAATGCCACGGCCGGGATGGTGATGCCCCTTCCTGCCCCACCAGCGGCGGCCTGTCGTGCCTCACTCAAACTCCTCTCTCCCCTCCTCACAGTAACTTGTCTATCGTCTCCCCCACCACCGTCGGCGGCGGCGGTGGCCGTGGGTTCAGTGGAGGCCATGGTCCCTTCTCTCTCTCCCCCTCATCACTTAACCCTCTCCCCCGCCCGCCCTCTGCGGAAATGGCAGTCCCGTCTACCACTTCTTCCCGGGTCCGTTTCCTCCTCCACCACCATTGCGGTAACTTACCCTCACGGCCTTCTCGGAGATCTTCTCCACCAGCTCATGAAGGAACTGCAGATGCTGCTTTTTATGGATGGAGTAACTGAGGGTAGGGAAATGGAGAGGGAGGGAGGGAGAGGTGAAGGAGGGATTAGAGGAAGGGAGGAAGAGAAGGAGGAGGTGAGGAGGGAGTGGGAGGGATTGAGCGAGAGGAAGGAGTAGGGAGGGAGAGGGGGAAAGTGGGGAGGTGAGGAGAATGGGGAGGAGGGGGAATAGAGGGAGAGGAGGGGGAGTGGGGAGCTAGGGAGTGGGGAATAGAGGGAGAGGAGAGCAGTGGGGGAGGTCAGGAGGGATAGTGGGGGTGGGGGTGTAGGGGGATAGGAGAGGGGTAGGGAGGTGAGGTGTTATGGAGGGAGTGACTGAGGGTAGGGGAAAGGAGAGGGAGAGGTGAGGGAGGGATTGGGAAGGGGAGGAGCTGAGGGGGAAGAAGAGGGAGGGTGAAGAGGAGGGGGAGGGAGTGCTGGGGGATGAGGAGAAATGAGCAGTGCCTGCGCAGTTGGGGGCTATGTGTGAGTGGTGCAATATTGCGTGGGGGGGGGGGGACGGGACGGGTTGCATCGGGGGAACGGGTGAGTGGTGGAATATTGCATTGGGGAACTGGGTTGCGTTGGACAACCAGGCCTCCCGTGTGCCAGGGACCCGATGGGTCCCACTTAGCCTAGTACAATTTAAAACTGACTTTTGCAGAACTACATTCTGCAGATCATGCGTATAGTAACCAAAAATGCACTAGTAATGAAGGCAGAGAATATCCCATTGTATGCTGTGGTGTCCATCAAATTCTTTTGTCAATAGTATTAAAAACTTCACGCATCATTGCAAATGCTTTTTAGCGTTTGAGTCAGAGCTGGTAGAGTTGCTTCAAGCAATCAGAAATTAAATTAATTATTGAAGAAGGTCCATCTTTACCTGGCTGTTGGTTGATCTAGCTCCTATTCTGGTTGATGATAATTTTTGAATTATTGAAGGTGGTTACTCTATATGAACGGCACTGGAGTGAACTGCAAGGTGAGAATACAAATCCATCTCAATGCTGCTTAGCAGTGGGTTTGCTCTTGGTAGTTGGAGTATCATCCTTAAATTTGATTAATATCAACAATGCAATTAAAAAAAATGTTATAGCCAGGCATATATTTTTTATTTGTAATAGGGAGTTTATATTTTAAACAGGTTTCAAAGTAACTATCAGATGGTGCTTAAATCAGGCATTTTATGGCACAGTACAAAATGTTCAATTGCAGACACAGAATGTAAAAACAAAAGCTCAGTAATTTATAAAACACACTGAACCTTGCTTTTCCGCTTCGATTCCTTGAATCTGGTGTTGTTCCTAAAATCTGAACAATGGATTACCAGGGAATTTTTAATTTCAGATTATTATCAGTAAGAATGACTGCACGTGCATAAGGCTTGATTTAGAAGGTTTGTAGCTCAGTTATTGCTTTTTGGAAAAGAGACAAAAATGTACTCATTTTCTGTATTTACTTTAAAATATTGAAGGTGGCTTTCGTGCATCTGGTTCTAGGACATTTTTCATGATTCTATGCACATATGGATTGCTGTTTCAGCCAATGCAAAGTTCATCATCCATTAGCAATCAGAGGAGTGTGTCACCATTTATTTTATGTACTGCTGTAATATTGCACACGAGCAGTACATTTATTGAACCCTGTGAGGAATCATAGTAATTGTGATGCCCCAGTTTAATAAATAAGTCTAGATGTCGCTGTTGGGGGATAATAACATTTCCTAGCAACTACCATGAAACTGACAGCAAAGTGAGGATTTCTGCACAGAAACCTTAAAAGGCAAATCCCAAAATTGGCATAGGTGTTGTAGTTTTGTTCACAGGCGACATGGTTGTGCAGTTTACCCCAGGGTGAACTGGCAAATGCAATACGGTTATGAATTAGACACATTATAAAAGTACAATGCTTGCCTGTATTGGATCAAAATGACTTTTTAATATTGCATAGTGACATCATAAAAAGACAAAATACTGGAAATAAACAACTGGTCAGGCAGCAGATTGGTATTGCTTTATTAATGTCATGAGTACTGTGACTCAGTGAACAACTTTGCAGGGAGAGAAAGAAAGAACATTTCAGGTCAATGATGTATGATCAGAACTGGAGCAGTGATGAAACAAGCGTGTTTCAAACTGCAGAGCCGGGGAGACAGCAAAAGGGATGGCTATATCTAAATACTGTTAGAATTACCCAGTATGATGCAAGATCGTCCACCTGTAACGTTGACTCTTCTTCCTCTCCAGAGGCCACCCAATCAAACAAATATTCCCAGCATGCTTTATTTTAGATTTTCCACGGCCACTGTGTTCCGCATTTCACAGTTCCAGCACATATTTTTCAGGACCACCTTCATGTCTCTCTTTATTGACGATCACCAGACAGATCAGCTAAGATGTCTTCTTCTGAGACGTCCTTCTGGAAAGGGTGGCTTACTTTCACAGGGAACTGCAGAAGCTACCACACTCTTTTGGTTTTTGCACAGAATTGCGTTCGATTAGGAATGCTCCAATGGGAATGCGAGTGATCACAGGCCACAACACTTCCTTGAAACATTTCTCCTGTCCGCCTTGTAATCTCTTCGCATGACACAGCTCAGAATAGTGCATCCACTTCAGCAGTTAGGAGTTGGCATACAAATTACCTTGCCTGGTGGTTGGCCGAGTGTAACTGGGACCTTAATGCTGGGTTTAACATTGGTTGCCTATTAACATTGGTTGAGATGCCATTAACATTGGTTTGCCTATTCCTTCAGTGAAATAGGAAGATTTTACATCAATGATGATAATCTTGGTGCAATATTTCCAGTGCTTTATGGTGTCTGTTACTGTAACCTTGTCTTAGTAGCATACAGGAAAGCAGGGATCACTAACGCCCAGCAGGTGATATTCTGAAGAAGGGTCTCGACCCGAAACATCACCTATTCCTTTTCTCTAGAAATGCTGTCTGACCCACTGAGTTACTCCAGCTTTTTCTGTCTATCTTCGGTTTAAACCAGCATCTGCAGTTCCTTCCAAAACAGGTGATGACTGTCTGGTTTCAAATCTTGCTCTTCAAATACCCTCTGCCTTAATTGTCCAAAGGTTATGCTGACACAGTGAAGGTAATGTTGAATTTTGTGTCATCAAGAGGTGACATAAGATGCCCATATATAAAACATCTACTGCACAAGATCATTTTTCAAAAACTCAGCTTGCTAGAATACTTGCAATAAAAGAGGCAAAGGATGCTATTTAATATCACGGTTGTAGCTACACCTAATTAATATTAATGACTTTAATCAGTCTTCAGTGCCCACAACATATGATGACTGCAAGAAAGGAAATTTGTTCCAGTTGAGTACCATGGTACTAAACAACATGGAACTGCATTCTTGAAGCTGCAAAATTGCTGCCAGTTTGTATACAAATACCAATAATTGTATTTACACCAGTCCATCAAAAGAATTATGATTACTTCTCCACCAATGCCTCACACTCTAAATCAGCCTAAAAACAGCTACTTCAAAAGCAAAATAAGAACAAACAGCATGATACAAATCACATGCATGAAATGTAAAACCACGATGTTCATTCTTGGCTCCGGTCATTCTGGAATAACTATATAGATGGCATATTTTAAACTTGATTATACAATGACTGATCCCGTCTGGCAAAGGGATCACAATTATGCCAAATTTTCCACAATTAAACCAATTGTAAAGCAACTGTTATGGTAAATGTAATACATTTTTTTATTTTTGCCCAGCAATTCCAGTAGACATATTAATTCGCAAATAATGACTGACATTATATGATTTGTCTTCAGATATATACTGCAATGAAACTGATCAAACCTGAACACACAAGGAACAGCAGATGCTGATTTACAAAAAAAAAGACAAATGTTGCAGTAACTCAGCTGGTCAGGCAGCATCTCTGGAAAACATGGATAGGCAATGTTTTGGATCTGGACCTTCATTCAGACTAGAGTCTTACCAGAGCAGACTCAAGTCTGAAGATGTGTCCGGATCTAGAATGTCACGTATCCATGTTCTCCAGAGATGCTGTCTGACCTGCTGAATTACTCCAGCACTGTCTGTCTTTTTTGATCAAACCTGAAAACAGGTCTGATGCATCCAATATATTTGTTGATTGTATGCAGAGTTTGACTGTCAGACGGAAGACACTGGGTCAATTAGCAATGTCAAAAAATAAATAAATATTCCACTGATTAATGAATTGGTCAGTTCAAGTTTTGATGGCCAGCAATAATGCATTAACAAGCCATATGTCAAGCAATGCGACAAGCAGTTCCGTCCTTGTTTATTACAAATCCCTAGATACTTCTCACTCCAATCTCTTGCCAGTGGAAATCTTAATCAATTGCCAGTAAATCCAATGATGGAAAACACAAAGGATGTGTCAAACGAGATGCCAGTAAAAGAAAGCCAAAATTAATGCAATAGAAGAAAAGACAAAAGCAATCGTATTTATATGACACCATGGAAAAGCAAGATCATCCCAAGTACTTTTCAGTTAAATAGTTATTTTTTAATTGTTGCAATATCTGAAATGGCAAAGTTCAAGCACAATACTAAAACTGATTATTATTTTTCTTGGGATTTAGCAAGTTGATTTGGTGATAAACATAAGGACAATACACAAGCTAACTTGTAACATGGGATATTTTGCAACTACCACAAAATGTTCAGTGTCAACATCTTAAAAGTAGATTATTTCAGAATGCAATGTACATTCAGTAGAGTTTCAACCCAGATTTTGAACTAGGGTTTCTGGAGTGGAATATGAAAACCAAATCTCTCTTCACTACGTCATGGAGAAAGGGTTTAATTTCTAGGTAATATGCTGGAGTTCAAAGTGGGTCATTTTATAAGGTCAAAACAAAGTTCTATATATGAATGATATAAACAGCGGGAGGAAGATACAAGCCTCAGGAGAACACAAACAATACAGCACAGGAACAGGCCCTTTAGCCCACAATATCTGTGCCGAAACTAAAAAAGAGGTAGGTTAAGATGGATTTCTGTGGAAAAATACCAGTCCAAATAATATGCACTAAATAGCCTCCTAGGTATCATGAACTACTTTGGTTTTATTTGGTATGATAAAATATGTGAAATAATAAAAGTTAATTTAAGTGGTGATCAAGAGCATTGTGTCCTCAGCATATTGGAACGTCTTTAAGCTCCAGGTAAACAGAGGCACCATAATATTTTTGGCATTCAAGAGAGGGGAGCCATTAGCTGTACACAGAGAAACCTTTGTAGACACCTTGCCACCTGGTAACTTGATGTTTGAACACAAAATAGGCTTTCAAGATTGAAGACTAAAAGAACCATGGAACATCAGAAGGCCAAATTCAAGGAAATGGAGCAAAGTCAGTTCACAATCTCACTTTTCTGCAAGGGTGTGAATATATCCACCAGATGCTCCTCAGTGCTCAGAAGTGCCTGAAGGACTCGTTAATAATACAGCAGCTATAAATTTTGACCGAAGTTTACCATGACACTAAAGCATTGTCTGTTTCGTTACCGGTCCTGCTACTCAGGCAGAAGAGGATAAGTACAACTGGGAGGAAGGTATACAGCTTTGTAGTTTGTTAGAGCGATCACAGACATACTTGGCATGCTCTCTGGAGTTGGCAAGTAGTTTATAACTTTCATCAGGCAAACAAAATATCAAACTACTTGATGTAAATCACAGATTCGCCATAACAGACCTACAGTGCCCTCCATAATGTTTGGGACAAAAACGCATCCTTTATGTATTTGCCACTGTACTCCACAATTTGAGATTTGTAATAGGAAAAAAAATCACATGTGTTAAAGTGCACACTGTCAGATTTTAATAAAAGCCAATTTTATACATTTCGGTTTCACCATGTAGAAATTACAGCTGTGTTTATACGTAGTTCCTCCATTTCAAGGCACCATAATGTTTGGGACACAGCAATGTCATGTAAATGAAAGTAGTCATGTTTAGTATTTTGTTGCATATCCTTTGCATGCAATGACTGCTTGAAGTCTGCGATTCATGGACATCACCAGTTCCTGAGTGTCTTCTCTGGTGATGCTCTGCCAGGCCTGTATTGCAGCCATCTTTAGCTTTTGCTTGTTTTGGGGGATAGTCCCCTTCAGTTTTCTCTTCCGCATATAAAAGGCATGCTCAATTGGGTTCAGATCGGGTTATTGACAAGGCCACTCAAGAATTGACCATTTGTTAGCTTTGAAAAATTCCTTTGTTGCTTTAGCAGTATGTTTTTGATCATTGACTTGCTGTAGAATGAACCGCCGGCCAATGAATTTTGAGGCATTTGTTTGAACGAGCAGATAGCATGTGTCTATTCACTTCAGAATTCATTATGCTACTACCATCAGCAGTTGTATCATCAATGAAGATAAGTGAGCTGGTACCTTCAGCAGCCATACATGCCCAGGCCATAACACCCCCACCATCGTGTTTCACAGATGAGGTGGTATGCTTTGCATCTTGGGCAGTTCCTGCTCTTCTCCATACTTTGCTCTTGCCATCATTCTGATTAAGTTCATCTTCGTCTCATCTGTCCACAAGACATTTTTTCCAGAACTGTGGTTGCTCTTTTAAGTACTTCTTGGCAAACTGTAACCTGGCCATCCTATATTTGCAGCTAACCAGTGGTTTGCATCTTGCAGTGTAGCCTCTATATTTCTGTTCATGAAGTGTTCTGCGGACAGTGGTCATTGACAAATCCACACCTGACTCCTGAAGAGTGTTTCTGATTTGTCAGACGGGTGTTTGGGGATATTTCTTTATTACAGGGAGAATTCTTCTGTCATCAGCTGTGGAGGTCTTCCTTGGCCTGCCAGTCCCTTGGCGTAAGCTCACCGATGCTCTCTTTCTTCTTAATGATGCTCCAAACAGTTGATTTTGGCAAGCCTAGCGTTTGGCGGATGTCTATAACAGTTTTATTCTTGTTTCCCAGTCTCATAATGGCTTCTTTGACTTTCATTGGCACAACTTTGGTCCCCATGTTGATTATTAGCAATAAAAGTTTACAAAGGTGATGGAAAGACTGGAGGAAATACTAGGTGCTGAGAGCCCCCTTATACCTGCATTAAGGAAGCAATTAAACACACCTAAGCGATTACAAACTCCTGTGAAGCCATGTGTCCCAAACCATATGGTGCCCTGAAATGGTGGGGACTATGTATAAACACAGCTATAATTTCTACCTCACAAAATCAAAATGTATAAAAATGTCCTTTAATAAAATCTGACAATGTGCTCTTTAACCACATGTGATTTTTTCTATTCCAAATCTCAAATTGTGGAGTACAGAGGCAAATAAATAAATGATGGGTCTTTGTCCCAAACATCGTGGAGGATACTGTAACCACCCTTTGGATGGAAATTCAGCAACAACGGAAGGTTCGCAACCTTTGAAGTTACCAAAATCATCAGAAAGCTAAGGGATGACTATGTCCCTCATCAAGGCAGAGTCGGCATTTACGTCAAAAATATTTTGCGACTTATTTTTCTACTGTGCACATATCAATGCATCATGTTACTCTTATCAAGGTTTTGAAAAAAAATTAAATTGTCCTAAGTCTTCAGAAACACCAAAAACTGTCAGAATTACCTTAAATAATTTTAAATGAAAATAATTAAATAGAAATGAAAACAATCTACGTAGCACATTCAATTTAACAAAATACTTTGCTATTTTGCTAAGAATCCCAGCACGATTGGGCTCTGCAAAGAGGTCCTCAAATGATTCAGTCATGGTGCCGAGTCAGGGGCTTGGCTGAGCCCCTTACATTTACAGAGATTAAGCAAATCCGTTGTGTGAAGATTCCAAATTTATAATTTATCATCCAGCAGTAATGCTTTCTCCTTTATAAACTGAACCGTATGGAACATCCCAGAACAGCAGTTCGGAATTAGCACAATATTTTACTTTCTGTTTTAACAGTTTGACGAAGGATTCCGACCCGAAACGTCACACATTCGTTTTCTCCAGAAATGCTGCCTTACCCGCTGAGTTACTTCAGTATTATATCTTCTGTATAAACCAGCATCTGCAGTTCCTTTCTTTACACAATATTTAAAGTACCATTTCAAAGCACTGTAATGTCATCTTACAATGGTGCAATTCTGCGCATGTGTTGTATTGTCAGAGGTGAAATCTTCTGGTTAAGAAATTAAACTGTTGTATTATCCTAGGGTATTATCTTAGGAGTGATCATCAGCTTTCTGGTCTGTATTTTATTCTCAATTGACACCACCATGAACAGAACCCATAAACTGTATACATTAGAAATCCATAAAATGAAAGAAAATATTGAAAACACTTGGCAGACACATAAAGTTCGAATAACTCAGCAGGTCAGGCAGCATCTCTGAAGAAAAAGAATAGTTGACATTAGGGGAAAGGGAAAAATTAGATATAGGACAAATAAATGAATGGATGAACACTGGGTCAGGTAGCATTTACTCCACTTCTCTGTGCTGCTTCCTATTCATAATCACATTATTTGTTGTAGCTTTTATATACAAAAACAGGTTATCACATTTCCTACATCATAAAACTGCTACACTATAAAATTATGAGTGGATTTTCTGATTTGGGATGTCTTGGGATTATTCAGGGCATTATAAAAATTATACATCTGATTCGCTACAATGAAGAGAACTCCATTCTGCATCTTCAATTTCATGTTTCATGTATCTTGTTGTGTTTTATGACTGTTGGCAGACCAATCTCCCTCCTGGGATAAATAAAATACTATCGTATCATACCCTTTGCTCTACCCATAGTACTCGAGTATAACGATTGTACTTATATATAGTATTATCTGATCTGATTAGATAACTTGTAAAACAAAGTTTTTCACTATTCCTTGGTGTAGGTGACAATAATAAATCTAAGCCCATTATCCTGCAATAGGTTCTCCAAAGCTTGTCAGAAATGAAGTTGTGACCTACTTTCCACATTGATTATTTGTATATGAACAACTCTGAGAATTTACCTGACTGGAATACATATCTGGCCAAACCCTGCATCAGTTCAGCTGGCCACGTTGGAGGTGCAGTTTCCCCAGTTTCTCGTCTTAACCGGAAAGTCAGTTCAAACCCAAAGCCACTTGGTCCTTCCACTCCTGTAAATCTGAACAACAAACAAAGTCTTATTTTTTTGTTAAAATCGTTGCATGAAGTACCTATGCATTATAGCAACATTATAAAGTGATCTGTGGTGATTCAATCACTCCCAGTTTAATTCACAGACCTGCTCAGGTCCACCAAATTCACTACATCTGAGCGATACATGCCAGAACATCCTTCACTTGGTTGCAACATTGAATTACATGGTGTCCGATGCAGAGCCCAATCATGCAAGGATTCATGGTGTGGAGATCAAGAGAAAAAAGCAATTTATTTTTATTAGCTTATTATAGTGCTTTATTATCTCTGAGTAGTTAAACTATTTTTATTTAAGAAAATCAATAGTTTAAGTATGTCTGAACATTGGAGACTTTAAAAAAATGTTTCAATGCCTTAACAAGTTTAACAACAGACCAGACTTTGCAAAAGCGTGTGCTAGGAATATGCTGCCCGAGACCTAGTCTCCAAGGCTGTCCTGCCATGCCTTGCTGTTACAGCATGTCAGCTCATATTGCCTTCTGCATACATCTCAGGTATATTTGGAGTGTGGGGAGAACGATCACAGCTATGTCCAGCTGAATGTATCTTAATATGGGCAACCATCAAATTGCATCCTAACCTTCATCATTGCTGCCTGCGCACTTCTGAGTTATATGCACTTTTTCGGTAGCTGTAATGCTGTAATGCAATATTCCGCACTATAATATTTTTCTCCTTGCACTACAGTTGTACTTCTCTATGGCTAGATTGTACCCACGCACAGTATGATTGCATTGGATATCTGACAATGAAAGATTTCCATTGTATCTGCATACATGAGACGATTATGAACCAAATTAGGAAGGATGTCAACCAATTCAATATTACTTCAGTTATTTAGTCATTAAATAAGATTCTCAACGCAGTTTGATACAGCCTTAATATTTCTGTATAATACAAGCACCAAATTCATGTGCAAATCCAGGGAGCTTTTAAGAACAAAGCTGCTGAAAACAAAATGGCATTTATGCAAAGCAATAATGTGCCAGCATAAAATAAACAGCACATCCCTGCTGACTCCAAAACTCGGGTGTCTCAGTTAACCATCAAAACTTTTTGGTCAATTTACACAGCAACAACATGCAAGAATATAACATGCCATTACTGTTTTTGGGTAAGGTATTGCCACATATTATGTCACCCTCTTAATAAGATAACTCATTTATTTTTCCAGCTCTATTTTCACACCAATTATACATTTATGGGGCTGATTTTTGAGGGGCTAAAATGCTATTTTTAAAAAAAATTCTCCCTTGAACTTGAAAACAAAATTATTTGACATTATAGGCTGTATAATGCTCTCTGTCCACAACCCGTTATTCCGCCAACTTCCTAGGACCAAATGTCAAAGATCCATCTTGTTGACCATCGTAACATTAAGACTCACCAGCAATGAGGTTTGAAGAGCAAATAGTCTGCGGGCTGCATCCTGTGTAGGCTTAAGACTTTAACCTACAGTAATTGGGAGACTAACCTTCATATTTATTAACCTATAACCACAAAATTGGGGTGGTCAATCCACAGCATTCTAGACCCACTTTATTTTCATGTGTCATGTAGTAGCAGTACAAACTGACATATTTGGCTCATCAAATCTGTCAGAAAATCCCAAACTCTTGGCACATGTATTCATGTCCGGGACATACTTGCATTTGTACGACTGAAAACTAGTTCTGATAAGTACTGTAAGATGATTTCTTCTGTTACACCATATTAAAATAGGTGTAGCCAAATCTGATGCTTTCTAATCAGCTGATTTCCTCCAGTTCATTTTTTTTGCTTAAGATTCC
The DNA here is from genome assembly GCA_963514005.1 of Raja brachyura. The sequence goes on from OY740795.1 coordinate 22,349,066, forward strand.
AGCATCTGCAGTTTTTTTGCATCTCGTGTATAGCCAAACCCATTTGCTTGCATTCAAAATACTTGCGAATACAGTACTGTCATAATGCTATTATCCATATATTTAAGATATGTGCATTATGCTAATCCTGGTGATATTAGAAATATATATTCATGTTCATATGTGATAGGAGCAGAAATAGGTAATTCGGCTCACAGTCTACTTCACCATTCAATCATGCCTGATCTATCTTTCCCTCTTAACCCCATTTTCCAGCATTCTCCCCTTAACCCCTGATACCCATACTAATCAAGAATAGATAATATCTGCCTTACAAATATGCAATGACATGGCCTCCATTGCCTTCAGGGGCATCAACAGCAAGCTGTATCCAGGCTCATCCTAATTCTGAATTGAAAGATACTGCCCATTCTTCCTAATGATTAGATTAATTATTAGGAAATGTTATATGAACAAAGATAATGATTTAATTTTACAATCCCCAATTTCAAAACCTGATGAAATTAGATCAATGTAATGCTTCCAAAATTCATTAGATATCAAATCCTTAATTCTCAAAGTTTGTCAAATCAAAACAAGCACTTTTCAGGAATCTCCTGCAAATGTGTTAATTTGTTCTCTGACTTTCAAAGCAAGTTAATCACACCAGAAAACATTCAGTAAAAATATAAATCAGCCAATTGTTAATAATTCACTCAATAAATAATGTTCATTTACATCTAGCCAACAAATGTAGGAATGTTGTGAAGGCTTTGAGAGGATGCAAGAAAGGTTCACAAGGATTGGAGTGTATTAGCTATATTGAGAAGTTGGACAAAACTTGGAATTCATTTTCACTAGATAATGTTGATAGCCAGTCGCTTTTTCCACAGTGGGAAAGCTCCGATTTTATAGGAGAGGGGGAAATTTAAAGGAAACATGCAACAATTTTTTTTAATCCATCAAAGAGTAGTAGGTACTTGTCATGCACTGCCAGGGGAGGTGGCAGATGCTGGAAGCAACATTTAAGAGGTATTTAGACATGCATATAAACAGATAGATAATAGAGGGACATGGATCATGTGCAGTCAGATAGGCTACTGCTGGACCAAAGAGTTTGACGTGTCCTATGTGTGTTCTAATGAGCAAAAAGCATAACAGTTCAAATATATTGTATTTTCCAGCAAATGATGGTCCGGCACATTCTTTAATCTGGACAAAATTATAAGAGCATCGAGTGTGGCGCACGCTCTTTCGGGACACGTGCCTCGTCATTAAATAGTTAGTTCTTCTTTGTTACCGTATTTCCCGGCAATGAAGACGCTATTTTTTACCCAAAAATAAGGCACTAAATTTTACCTGCGTCCCGGAGGCCGAAGTTAGGTTGTTAGTCAAGAAAGATAGACTTGGCTATCCCTCAGTAGAGCAACATAAAGAACAATGTTGCTGTACTGAGGGATAGCCAAGCCTATCCCTCATTGCTGGCAGCTGTAAAAGGACAATGCCGCTGGGGGGGGGGGGGGGGGGGGGGGGGAAGAGAACCTGTCACAGCATGTGGGGGGTCTGTCAGCAACTCACTCACTCACCACTTCCGTGGCGCTCCAGGCTTGGAGCCACCGCATTGTGGCCGGACAGGGAAGTAGCTTGGGTGGCTGCAAACGGCCACCGGGACCCGACAGTGGAACTGGCTGCCACCTCAGCGCCATCTGTCGTTCCGCCCGCCAGCCATGGCGTCTTTCGGCACAGGTGCAACCGGTGGAGGTGGTGGTTGGCGGGTAGCTACTGGGAGGAGGCTGGCTGCTCCGTCCCGGGTTCGTTCTCTCTCTCTCTCTCTCTCTCTCTGCTAGTCCCGGGGGAAGGCGTCCTGGGAACTGCAGCTAGTCCCGCGGACATGAGGGATCTGGGAACTGAAGTCAGTCCTGGGGACGCGAGGGGTCTGGGAACTGCAGCTAGTGCCGGGAGACACAGGCAATGTTGTTTACCTAGTTTAGGGACACAGGCCCTTGGTTCTGGTTTGTACCCTAAGGCCTTTCTTTTCCTGTGAATAGTCCCCACCATCTGCCATGTCATCACCTCCCCCCAAACTCCAATATTAATGCCGAGAAATTGGCCCTCTCACGCACGTTTTTGCCACATGCAGTTTGTGCACATTAGATTGTCGCTGCTGAGATTTCTGCATGGACCAGTGGAGAAGGGAGATATAATGTCGCTAACTCCAGTTCAACAACACTTGCAACAATGTAGACCCGGGTTCGATCCAGACTACAAATGAAACGCAGGTCTGTACACACACCGGTCAGCTGCCAAGAATGTTTATCTCGAGTGACCTATGACCTGGGCATGCGCAGTTGAAATACTGAACTCGTTTATTAAAGAAAGAAAAATGAAAGGAATACTAATCACAAAATGAGAGCAGTTAGAAAAGAATAATAAAAATAAAGGAATGTTAAAGTTGCAAAATGCAGTTGAGAAAATGCTCAACAAAATGAGGCTATATTAACGGTAGAAAAACAATAAGATGTTAAATATCAAGATGGATGATTCACAGAATGATTTACCTAAACTTGTGGTACACATTGTAAGTATGTTACAATACCTACCTTGAGCAGCGCTGCAGTTCTGCCGCTCCCCGTGTGCGTGACTTTGGCGCCTTTCAGAGGGGGCCGGGTTTAAAATGCCGTTTTTCCCTAGACAGTCCAAGTCGATCCATGTCGGACAATTTCGTCGATAAAGAGAAATCGCTCCGACATTTCATTCATGAAGCTATTTTTAAACTACGCTAGATTATTTATTAACTAGAGTAGTTTAAAAATCATCTTCTAAAGCCGTGAACGCTGACAGCAGAACGGACCTAACGTAGGCGATAAAAAAAGCTACACAGTTTATTTTTACATAAAAACTTGGTTTTTAGGAAGCATTTAATCAAATTTTCATCATGCAAAAAGGGGACAAAATAAATGTATGTACCGGCTGTATTCTTTATACCGACTTCACCGCAAACCACAACATTCCAATCCACCGCATTCCACTAAAACCCACTCGCTAGTTGATTTAAATGGCCATTAATTTACAGGCATTAAACACTAAATTACTTCTATTTGGCCTATAAATTCATGAAAATTTGATTTAAAAATTATATTGTGGATTGTTGTGTGAATGTTATTTGGACACTTAGGCAATTTAAAAATGTTTATCATTTCTTAAGAAATGGATAGATGTTTAGATCTAGTAATTGAATTTTGTAATTAGCTACAATTAGATAACTAACTAATTATATGCTTTAATTTCAGGTCATCCAAGTAATATTGTTTCACATTTGTTTCAGAATGCTTCAATCTATAATAACTGAAAATTTCATTGAGTTCTCTTAATTTTTAAGAATGTTATGGGCTTTTGACTGTCCTTGATCACAGCTTTTGTGTTAAGTCAATGGAAAGTCAATGGGGAACAAGATGCTAATTTCCGAGTATGAAAATGGCCATAACTTTTTTAATACTGAAGATATGAAAATGAATTAGGTGTCAAATTAAACTTATTTTAATGCTTTATCTGATGGGATAAATTGCAGACGATTATTAAAATCTCAAAATTTTGTAACATTGCTACACATTGTCCTGCTGTAAACCATTTCCATGATGCCAAATCGGCATAACACAACAGATGAATTAAGGAACACTATTTTTATTTCGCTGGCCGAATTGATTATAACATGATTTTGATCTGGAACTAGTAACTTAGGAATGTGACAAGCAGAAAAAACAATTTGCATAGATACCATTGTCTTTCTTTACATGGCTGCCAGTTTCAATGCAGATGGCCACCAAAATCAACAAGCAATGGATTTGGTTTGGCCTTACCATCATTTTGGAGCTTAATTTGCGAACCAGTCCTGCCTTTCTCCATAACTATTTAAAAACTAACAGATTGATGGTTACTGTTCCCAATGTGCTCCCCCACTTGCAGTCACTTGCCGTTCTTTGTTGCCTCAGAGGTCCAGTATTGCTTGCTCTCTTGTGGGGCCTTCTGTACATAGATTAAGAAAGCTTTGACACACAACAAATTCCACTACGTCCATGCTCTTTGCATTATTGACCCAGTCAATAGAGGGGAAGTTAAAATCTCCCACTAACACTATCCTAATTATTCTTACAGCTATCTTCCTTCACACTTTCTCCTCTAGTTTTTGCTGACTGTTTGGGGGGGGGGGGGGGGGTCGTATACTTCAAATTCATTGCTTTCAAATGCTTTCCAGTTCCTTCAACTCATTTTGAATTCACAATGCAGAATGATCGTTCTACCTGACATTAAATCCTCCAATATCTAACCAACTGAACGGCAGACATTTATCAAAATGATTTTTTGTAAAGCAAAATTTTAGTCTGATTGGGCACCAGTAAATTAAAGGCAAGAGTTGTTTAGCTGGCCAGACATTAATTTATAAATTAATCCAGTCCAGGTTATAGGGAGAAGGCAGGAGAATGGGATTAAGAGGGAGTGATAACTCACCCATGATTGAATGGCGGAGTAGACGATGGGCCAAATGGCCAAAATCTGCTCCTAGCACTTATGAACTTGGGTATCCAAAATAAACTGGGTGCGTTGCCAAATTGAGAAGCAGAGCATTTAAGATTACGATGAGTTCATAATTTGAGTTTAGTATACAAGTGAAAATCCTTAATCTTTGAATTACTTTTATTCAAGGTGCCACTTCAGGTATCGCTCCAACTCCATCTAAAACCAATTCCAAATGTTATAGGGCATGAGCATTGGCATCTGCATAAATTTCCACAATTCAATCACATGCCAGTTATTAACTGGCTCTTCCTTGTTTCTACATGCAAGGAATTACACAAGTTATCTCTATTGTTTCATGGTCACAAAGATTCACAATTAAGTATATATTTACTTGCTTTAACATTCCTTCCAGCTGCTTAAAATCATTTTGTATTACAAGTGACCAAACGTCTTTCCACTCACCTCGTAAATTTCCGTTGAATTGTATCCAACTGAACCATTCTCCAGAATTTCTCTCTCCAGCAAAATGTAATTAAATCAGACATTGGGGGAGAGGATTACAGAGGAGACGGGTGGGAGTTGAAAAAGGGCTTCAGTTCTGATCCCCATGTTTGACCACTGATTCAGCGTCTCCAGGAACCAGATCAATGGTTAGGTGCGCTCAAAAGAGTTGACCACATGGTAATAATTCAGTGACCCATTATGATCAGAGCTCCTGATACTTCTTACAGATGACCAATATGCTAGATAATCCATCCTACATTAAATCATGGAAGACAACACAATATTAGCCTGATTTTTCTGAACTCAATAAAGGTTTGCACTTTATTGCAAATGCTCTGCTTGTGGCAGAATGCAGCTTTAACCTGGCTTAGAACAAAATCAATTACTTCATAAAATCCTGTACAAGACAGCTACACCTTGTTTATTATTATATCAGCTGGCTTCTCTTCTTGCTCTAATGTTACTGTGCTGGTGAAAGAACACGATGGTCTGGTCATCTGACCTACCATTCACCTTGAAGGCAATTTGGCTACTCAACAGAAGCGTTACTGATGCAACTACTTTCAAATACATCAGATCCCATAATACTAATGCTCTCCTCCCTTCTGAGATTAATAAAAAGATGTGATCATAAATCATTGATGAACTATACATTAATCTCAATAAGATTAAATTAACTGAATGTTGGTGTATCAGGCCACAGTTAAATATATGCAACATGTTACATATTTAAGCCTGCAGACTGCTACACAAGGAAAATTAAATCTGCCAACCTGATTACATTGAATGAACAGATGCAATCGCGTTTAACATTTCAACAGAAATCATAATTATTTGATAGTGATCACTTCAAAATTAATTCAGTTTTTTAAAAACATCTGAAACTGACAAGCCTGCCTATTCTTCATTTGCTGCAAATAAAATTACTTCAGACATGTGTGGCACAATTAAACATGATTGTGTAATTCTCCACTGAATTTAAGTCCAGTGAATTCTGCAAGTAGTTTGGATAAGCCTCAAGTTTGGTATGTTGATGGATGGCATAGAAACATAGAAACATAGAAATTAGGTGCAGGAATAGGCCATTCGGCCCTTCGAGCCTGCACCGCCATTCAATATGATCATGGCTGATCATCCAACTCAGTATCCCGTACCTGCCTTCTCTCCATACCCTCTGATCCCCTTAGCCACAAGGGCCACATCTAACTCCCTCTTAAATATATCCAATGAACTGGCCTCAACTACCCTCTGTGGCAGAGAATTCCAGAGACCCACCACTCTCTGTGTGAAAAAATTCCTTCTCATCTCGGTCCTAAAGGATTTCCCCCTTATCCTTAAGCTGTGACCCCTTGTCCTGGACGTCCCCAACATCGGGAACAATCTTCCTGCATCTAGCCTGTCCAACCCCTTAAGAATCTTGTAAGTTTCTATAAGATCCCCTCTCAATCTCCTAAATTCTAGAGAGTATAAACCGAGTCTATGCAGTCTTTGTTCATAAGACAGTCCTGACATCCCAGGAATCAGTCTGGTGAACCTTCGCTGCACTCCCTCTATGGCCTCTTGAACTTCTACAGGCCTACGGTAGAGAGCATATTAACTGGTTGCATCATGGTTCAGCAACTTGAACGCCCAGGAATAAAGGAGATTACAAAGAGTGGTGACACCACCCTGGAGGGTCCTGACTACCCCATCATCAGAAGAATCTATAGGAGGCACTGCCGGCATCATCAAGAACCAACTCCACACTGGTCACACTCTCATTTCATTCCTGCCATCAGGAAAAAGTTACAGGAGTCTGAAAACCATCACTTACACGTGTTAAGGAACAGCTTTCTCCCCCCCCCCCCCAAAACAACCATCAGGCTCTCGAACATTACAAACACCAACTAAACTATGAACCTTAGTACAGTTCGAACATTACGACCATCTTGGTTGCACCAAGAACTCAGGGTTTTTGCACTAATACTTGCAATTCTAAGTTACTGAACTTATTTATTATCTTATCTATGTATACTGTATTTACAGACCGGTTATGCTGAGGCATGTAGGAATTTCATTTTTCCATTTTGAGCACAAATTACGTTACTAATTTAATTATACAATATTTACCTGAAACTATTAATTTACTACCATGCACTATTTGTAGAATAATGGAACTAAAAAGCAGGGAACTTTTGACTTTGCCACTTTTCATGTTCATTTGTATTATTAAATCAATTGGGTGCGTGGCCTTACGTCATCAACTTTAACTCTTAAGTATAATCAACACATCTGTGAAATCTGCATCACAACATATGTGCCCATCTCTTTTTTCCTTAAATATTTGCTTACCAACTTTCAATTTTTAATTAACAATTAACCTAGCTACAAAACCCACCTCTATAAATGTTAGAAATTTCTTGCACTCGTTGCACGTGGAAGATATTTCTGCCTTCAGTCTGAAAGCCCTGGCTCCAATTTTCATTTGATACCCCCCAATCCTGCACTTTGCAACTGGCAGAAACGATGTTCCATCTCCTCTAAAAACTTTCAATCAAATTGCACCTTAATCACAGGACAGTGCAAGTGTAAGAAAACCTGCGAATGAACATTATAAAATCAAACTGACCCATGTGGTTGTCCCCTAACCCATAGATAAGTCCTTTACTTATTTAAATACTGCAGCAAGAAAGTATCCCATTATAGGTTAAATAAAATAGGTACAGTAAATGAGAACATTTGATTTGATGTCAGGACCAGTACCGAGATTGAATATGTATAAAACAATACTATCCTCAAAAGAACTGGTATGGGCTTGATTGATACCGACATTGATTTGGTGTCTCTGAATTGGATTAAACATTCTGAACTTCTGAGGTCAAATGCTGGGCATTGATGGAGAGGCCAAGATGCTGCAAGAGAAGCCAAAAATAATTGAGGAACAATATGGGGAAACTGGAAGGCTATGTTGTATATTTTTTTGCTGAATTTGTAGCTAAACTGACAGTCCTGCTTGTGGACAAGGCAGAAAATCTGTGGCAGGAAAACACAATTTGGATCTTCAATATTACTTAAACGTCAGCATTTACCTTAGAAGTTCCACATACTAATATATATTTTTAAAGAGTCATCTCTATAATACTAAACCTCTTCGTCTTGTTTGTGGCTGTGTGTGAGTGTGTCAATCTGGTTAATTTTCCTATTTTCTTCCAAACGCTGGGCCACATCCTTCCCATTTCCACACATCATACTCACATTTTTTCCGTCGAGGCAATAAACATCCTGTCGCATTCCCATCTATATTTCCGATCTTTTTAATTATTTAAAGTTTTAAAAACTTAACCCATTTCGGAAAAAAACCAGAGTAACGTCCCAATGTACTCGCAAGGTAGGACGGGACACTCCGGGAAGGAGCGACACTCCAGCGCTCGTGGTAGCTGCCGGTGCCCGACGTACGGTGGGGAAGGTGGTGCTGGAGTTGGAGTGAGGGCCGAGCCCGGGGCTTGTGATGGGGCCGGAAAAACCGCCGCTGGAACCAAGGACAAGCCTGGGTCCGTGGTCAAGAACCAGCCCGGAGATGAAGTCGTAGCCTGCACTATAGCCCAGGCAACGGCTGAGCTGACAGCTGGAATCTACAGCCAAGGCCGAGATGAGTACGAGAAACAGGCCGAGTTCCAGGCCCTGGCGCTGCTCTACGACCTGGGTAGGTCCTGAGGCAGGGAATGGGAGTGAGGTGAGGAGGATTAGGGAAATGAGGAGGAGGGAGATGGGGTGGGGAGTAGGGTGGTAGGGGAAGATTGGGGGGGGGGGTGGGTGTGGAGGAGGGAGATGGGGAGGGATGGAGAAGGGAGATGCCCCCGCCCTATCTACCCTCTCTTCCTCCCTCCACCCCACTCTACCCCCCTCGCTCTCTCTACTCTTCTCCCTCTCTACCCCCATCCCCCTCTCCCACACCCCCATCCCCCTCTCTGCCTCCCCCCTCTCTCTCTCTAGGGATTGAAGGAGGGTGAATGAGTCATAGATGGGAGTCCTTTACTATCATTTTTGAGCAACAATTAATTTGCAAAATTTGTGCTCAAAGTTGCAACTTATGGAATTGTATTCTAAATAAGTTACAATTTCACAAGAGAGCGAAAATGTTCATTATACATCAGATTTGAGTAGATTATGGATCAAGTTGGTAGATACCGTAGAGTTTAGAAATAAAGTGAGTTGCATCAGATGCAAGACAGGATAGGCCAGCATCATAGCACCTTACACCGTGGCGCAGCGGTAGACTTGCTGGCTTACAGCGCTAGAGACCCAGGTTCGATTCTGACTACGGGTGCTGTTTGTGTGGAGTTTTTATGTGCTTCCTGTGACCGCATTGGTTTTCTCCAGGTGCTCCGGCTTGCTCCAACATTTCAAAGCCATGAAGGTTTGTAGGTTGATTGGCTTTTGTAAATTGTCCTTAGTGTGTAGGATAGAACTAGTGTATGGGTGATTGATGGTCGGCGCAGACTCGGTGGACTAAATGGTCAGTTTCCACGCTATTTCTCTTAACTAAACTAAAAGTAAAAGCAAGTCAAAAAGGTAGGTTCAATATTAGGCATAAGATGAAAAAAATATTTGACTGTTACAATTGAAAAAAGGCTGAAGGAAAAGTGCAAAGTTTGCTCATTTAAGCCACATAACCATTTTGTGGGGAGTCCTGGGATTAAGTGGAGTTGGGAAGAGGAAGATGGAAGAGTAAGTTTAAGTGGAACAAGCCAATTAAACATTCCTAAATATTGATTGGAGGAACAAAACAAGGAAAAAGAATCAAGGGACCAGAAGCTGGGAACATTATAATCCTTTGCATGGAAAAATAATACCAATAATGATCACCTAGTCACTGAAGGAATAAAAATTATATTAAGAGCCAACTGCACATAAAACCATTACCATCCCTTAAAAACAGATAAATAGTAATGGACAGCGACATTAGAGCATGCAAATATATTCATTTTGGGATTAAAAACTACATTTTTCAAGAACAAGGGATTAAAAAGAACAAAATTCTCAACAAATTCATTGCAATATCTTTCTCAATCTAGCAGTTTACTGCCGAAGAATGCAAAACACGCATATATCCAGCTCCAAAAATAAAAGTTAGCATGCCATGAGTCTCATACGGAACATCAAGATTAAAATATTGCCAAGCTCATGTGCTGGTTTTAATTTATTTCCCTCAGCTTGCACACACGATGAATACATTTAAAATTCCTAGTGCAAAACAGAACCAAAAATAAGAATTAATTATATAAAATTTCACAAGCTTAGATTATCTAGACAATTATATTCAATACAAAAATTAGGTTAAGCCTTATGAAGTGTTCCAGTCATTTAAATAGCAATTAATCACACCATTGATAAAATGCACATCTAATTCAACAGTATTAAAATTGCTTTCATCAGAACTAATCTGGTTACGAAGAAATACTTATATCGATAGAACAGATCTGTCAAGACAACTGAACAAAAAAATCCATGTAATAAAGTTTTAAAACAGAAAATGCTGCGAACAGTCAAGACATCAGGTAGAATCTGCAAGTACACACAGTTAACATTTTAGTTCAGAAACCTTTCATCAGGAAGCTGGATGATGGAAGATCATCTAACAAACATTTCCTATGTCTCCATGGATGCTGACTCACTTGTTGAGTATTTCCCGAATCTTGCTTTTATTTCTGACTTCCAGTATCTACAGTATTTTGCAAACCAGCAAATGGTCAGTTCATCAGATTGTGGTCATTTGAATTTCTATATCTCAAATATTTTGAGCTGGTATCACAGCTAAACAAAGCAGCTTTCCAAGACTTCTGGAAAAGGTTATCGACTCAAATACATATACAATGTTTTCTAATTCAGTCATGTATTACACATAGGCAAAGTGTAAATTGGGCCATTTTATTCTATAAACATAATCATTTTTGACCAAATTCAGAAGGGGATTTAAGTAAATTGATCAAACAACTTATATTTTTACATAGCCAATTAACCAACAAACCTGAACGTCTTTGGAATGTGGGAGGAAACTGTAAAACCCGGAGAAAACCCACGCCGTCACAAGGAGAATATACAAAATCCATAGACATCACCGTAGTTGAGATCAAATCCGGCGCTGTGAAGCAGCAACTCTACCGCTGCACCACAGTGCCGCTCATTCTTTGACAAGAAAACAATTGTTTCAAGTGATACAAAATAAAAATTCTGAAGATTCCAGTTCTAAAGTATAATGTGCTGATTTCAAAATTGACAAATACAATGAACCAGATCTAAAAAGCAGTTAATCAAATTAACCAAAAGAAAAATAGTGAATAGGGTCAGCTGATGTAGGCCCAATTAAGATTGGTCAGTTACAAATAAAAACAGTCAAGTAAATACAACAAAATATAGGTCAAGTAAATACATAAAATTGTGCAGGTATTTATTGCTACAAATACATTGTTCAATGCACATCCCTTCATAGGATCCACTGCATCACCAAATCACTGTTTACACTGTACAATAAAAAATGCACATTGGGTGATTATGATCTATAACCATGTACCATTATGAATAATTATGAACCATCATCTCCAAGGACCTTAAGTGGGGGGCTACCATCAACTCCACAGTCAAAAAGGCACAACAGAGGATGTACTTCCTGCGGCAGTTGAGGAAGCACAATCTGCCACAGGCAATGATGGTCCAATTCCATATGGCCATCGTAGAGTCTGTCCTCACCTTCTCCACCATGGTCTGGTTTGGCTCAGCCACCAAGGACGACACCTGGAGGCTGCAGCGAATCGTCCGATCAGCTGAGAAGGTTATTGGCTGCAACCTTCCCTCCATTGACGAATTGTACACTGCAAGGGCCAGGAAGCAAGAGGGCAAGATCATCTCTGACCCCTCTCACCCTGGCCACAAACTCTTTGAATCATTTCCCTCTGGATGGTGACTGGACTGTCAAAGCTGCCACCGCCAGACATAAAAACAGCTTTTTTCCGCGAGTAGTAGCTCTACTCAATAACAAAAAATCTGTAGCCTTCTTTTGCTCTGGTATTTTATTTAATTCACATGTTTAATCAATAATGTTTTATTATTAGTGTTTAATGTTTTATGTATCATTTTTAACTGTCACTGTATGTCATGTTGTCACTTGTGGGCGGAGCACCAAGGCAAATTCCTTGTATGTGAATACTTGGCCTATAAACTTATTTATTCATGCATTCGTTAAATATAATAATATCTGACCTCATTGATTTATGTAAATTGATCAAATAATTTATACTTTATCTTGCCAGGGTTTTCAGAAATAAGTTTTCAGACAAAAAAGGCAATGGGCAGTAAAATATAACACTTACTAGGGAATTGAATTTCCCATTGTGGGGAAAGAAAGAGAAATAATTAAGCTTACTATTTCATCTGAGCAGGATTTTTTAGAAATGAGGACAAAGATTCGAAAATTAACTAAATGTTATCCAGTGATAACCTCAAATGTCTTTTGATCACTAAAAAGTTCAGAGCAAAATCGTTTCAATATCTTGCTTAATATAACTAAACCTTCATTACAATATAATTTTCATTCGGACACCAGAACTATTTGAGATGGGCAACTGAAACACTTTCAAGTTCATTCTTGATCTTAATTCAAACTATTTTCAGTTTCCTCTCTCTATGGTCTCTATCTAGTACATCAAGCCAAATTAAACTAGGACGCAGGCCATATGCTTTTGAGAGCCTCTGGAGTTCCAATTCATCATGCTTGGTGGCTGATATTGCATAAATCAACCCAGATGTGAAGGAGCCAATCCTCAGATTACATTAAGGCAAAACATTTTTATAATCAGCAACATACAAATTAAATTCAAAGTCTTTTCACTTTAGCATCTTTTGGTAGAACAACTACATACAATAATACTTTCAATTATTTTTTGGAACGTTTATATTTACATGTGCAACACTCGTATCAAATTAGTTTCTGTCAAAAATATTTCTGTTACTAAGCATTGGTAAAATATTAAAAGCAGGATTTTTTTCTAAAATCTGTATGATGCAGAATAGCCATGATGTCACGGCTCAAATAAGAAATCTCTGGAAAGGGACAACAGGCTTTGAAAGATCGATGACAATTACATTTTTGGTTCTGGTCTTGAATATTTTTTAGATTTCTCATTTGTGGTACTTACTCGTGTACTCTATTGTCGCCATACAAGTCACTCAAACCAAAGCTGACATAGTGCCAATGCTCTGGCACATCCTCTGCTGGGCGCCCTGGATTTCTGTACATGCTAATGTAGTCCAGTGGGTCTGGTCCGCCCAACCTTTGGGAAAAGAAAAAAGTGATAACTTATTCTTTTTCTAGCAAAAATTAATGGAAAATACACGTTCAAGTTTAAATTACAATGCCTTACTAAATTTGCTCGGGGGTGGCCTCGGGTGTGGGAGAAAGTTACGTATGCTGAAGTTGCGCCTATGTAGGAAAACTTTAAAAAATTTAACTTGACATGTCTCAGCTAATTAAAAAAATCCTTAATATAAAGAATTTCATTCACTCGATAACAGATCAATTACTGAAAAAGACTTACACACAAACAAAATTAAAACGACAAGAGCAAATCTACCCAAAAATATGTACTTCAATAAAATATTGTTTTCAATGAATAGGTATAACAAAAGTTGCAGCTAGAAGTCTGGGGGTGGGGGGGGGGGGGGGAAATCAGGCCTGTTCATGCATCATCTCCGAAGAACATGGATAGGTGACATTTCATAGTTTGACGAAGGATCCCAACCCGAAACGTTGCCTATCCATATTCTCCTGACTTACTCCAGCCCTTTGTCTCTTTTTTTGGTTAGTAGATTAACTGGCCACTAACTTTCTGCGAGTGAAAGGACAATCAGGATAAAATTGATGGGCACATGAGAAATAATAGGTTACAGAACTATAAAGGGGGAATGAGATTGATAGGATTGCTTTGAGAGCTAGCATAGACTAGATCAGCCAATTGACCTCCTATGTTGTACAGAAATCCCTAATATGAGAAATATGAGCAAAAGGTAATGAAAATTAAAAAATTGCAGCTGCTGGAAATCTGAAACAAAAACAGAATATGCTGCAAAAAACTGAGATCCTCAGACAGCATCTGTGGAAAGAAAAAACATTCAGATCCGAGATCTTTATCAGAACGGACAAAACCAGAGGCTATGATGAATCTATACAAAACACCGAATAGGCCACAATTCAGTACGGCATATTTTAGAAAGGATGAGAAGGTCCAAGACTATATGAAGAAAATATTAATTTCCAAAGTGTCTGGAAAGAGGAATATCAGCTGAAAGGTTAGAATACAAAAAAGACAAAATGCTGAAGTAACTCAGCGGGACAGACAGCATCTCTGGAGAGAAGGAATGGGTGACATTTCGGGTCAAGGCCCTTCTTCAGACAAGGTCTCTTTGGAGCAAAGAAGTTAAACATCATGACCAATTAGGATAAATAATGGAAACTACTCCCTTTAGCACATGCATAAATGGGTGAGAGTACACAATAAAAATTTTGATTAAAAAATCATGGCGTTTCTTTGGAGGAATTTGGAGAATCTTTTGTTCTTTTCAACCTCCGTAATTATGATTGAATAAATATATAAATCAAAAGCAAAAGAAAATGGCAGATCCTCAAAACATGAAAGGTTATTATAGTGAAACATTAATAGCTTCTCTCTCCTAGAATACCATCTGACCTACTGAGTATCCCCTGCACTATTTTAATTTATGATTAAATACATAGATAGGTGTAATGCTATACCCAACGATTTAAATCATGTCAACAGGCTGCCATGTTCCAAAACTGTACAAAATCATTATGATGCACAATGTCAGACACGGCACGTTTCTCTGCATCTTTCCCTCTTCAAGCTTGGTTATAAATACTGTATTGTGCTGTGCCAAAGCAACATTGGATATTTACAATTTTTTGCTAATTTTATTAATGGTGCAGCAGGGGTGGCTCAATGGTGCAGCAGTAGAGTTGCTGCCTTACAGCGCTATACACCCAGGTTCGATCCTGACTATGGGTGCTGTTTGCACAGAGTTTGTACGTTCTCCCTGTGACCACATGGGATTTCTCCGGGTACTCCGGTCTCCTCCTACATTCCAAAGACGTGCAGGTTTGTAGGTTAATTGGCTTCTGTAAAAACTAAACTATCATATTCAGCAATTATTCAAATGTACCTCAGATAAAATGAAAACATTCTTTCACTTCACCAAGTCCTAAAACATGAAAACAAACATGTTTATGGAAAGAGTTTCTACGAAATTCAGGGTGGAATTCATGGGCATGCGAGAGGCTGGCTCTAAAAAAAATTGTTTGAAGGTTACTTCTATTTTCATGTTTTAGCATTATATTGATCACAGAGTCAAACATAAAGCAACGGCACAAAGCATAATTCCTCCTGCAGCAATGTACACTCCCAAAAAATATTTATATTAGAGACTTGAGTTCTGCTCAATGATATTTGACGTGAGCACGATTAACCTGTAAAAGTGAGTTCTCAGTTAAATTCTGGGTTGGGCATAAACGTTAGTCCTACTTTGCCCAACAAGCCCTCATGCTAACACATTGGACACGTTCGGTTTTGGGATCTGCAGATTTTGAATATTAAGAGGAAAGTTTGAACTATGAAACTGAATCTTCCTCTAATCTAATGGTTTACGCAGTGTTAATTGGATCAGCATTACAAATATTATGTGAAATGCAGATACAGTCTTTGTACCACATGCCTGGCACTGAATCAAGAGTCACCTAATGGAATTAAGCACATATGAGCAAATAGTGTCATCAAGCAAATAAATCTTGAATATATAATGAAAAACAGATACTTGAAAAGGTTATAAATTGAGTCAACATGTATTTTACTTTGATATCATATTCCAAATAAAAAAAGCGCAAAAATATTCCCATACATCATACAACGTTTGTTTCTCAATGCAGTTAGAATGATAGATTCTAAAGAATCACCACATTGAATCAATCCATTTTTGAACAAAGCCAAACAACAATTGCTCTGTACCAAAACTTAAAATGTGGCGATTTAAGTACCACTGTTGCGGCTTTTCATTAGTGCTACACATTTTTAGATAGCTGGGAAATTAAGGGATAGGGGATTAGTACAGAAAAGTTGTGCTGAAATAACAGATAGGCTAACCAGGTGAGATTTTGAATGACTTACTCCTGTTTCTTCCTCCTATTCCTTAATCTACAAAACCAAATACTGTACATGGGTATTAATTGCTTCTTTTTAAACTATAAACTTGTGAAAACTTTAAAATTTATTAAAAACAATTTACAAACATTTGCATGTTTCAAGTAAATATTCCAATTCCTGTACAACTCCCTTTGAAACAGCAATAGCCAGATTTCTCATGTTGCCCAAGTTATAAGGCTAGTAGTGTGACTAAAAATCTAAATGTTAAAAATGCAGTCTTCATTGACTTTAAATTTACTTTGTTCATCAAAAAACATTCAGATAAAAATATAGCCTTAAGCAGCAATAACCTTGTGTTTTGCTCAAGAAGAATAGTTAAAATGAATAATTTACATCCAGAGTAAAGCAGGCACATAGTGTTACAAAAGCAAATAAGCAAATTTAACACAAGGTATGACCAAGCAATGAAATTAAATAATGACACCTTCGCTCCACAAGATGAGACATAAATCAAAAACAATACTCTTGAGCAAAGCAGGAATAGCATACTAAATATCAATCATGAAGAAAGAAACTTGATTATAGATATGAACTAATATCAACACAAATTTCTAAATGTTTGTTTTCTTTTTCTTAGTCCACCAAACGTCCTCCTTATTTGTCCCTTCATTCAATAAATTACATTTGTAATTCCAACTTCTAAACTCATTTCACAAAATTTGGTCTACTTTCTGTGATTCAAGTACACATCAAGCTGTGAATTCTAATACATACTCAAAGTCAAGTAAGCACAAATAACAATTCTACTCTTTTTAATTGCCCTTGAAATCGACATGCTTCTAGAAATTCTATACTGACTTTCTTGTAAGTTTATAAAATTCTCCTTCACCTTTATGCAAACATCTAAAACACACTATTCCAGAGGCTTAGAATACATTAATAGACTACACAGAACCGGCCATTCAACCTTGCTAATACATGCTTGTGTTCATGTTCGACATGAGCCTCCTTCCATTGCACTTCATCAACAAAACCTTTATTCCCTTCTCCCTTGATTCTATCTAGCTTTCCTTCAAATGCATAATATATTATTTTTTTCCATTGCTACTTTTGCCAGCAGGTTTCACAGTTAATTCATCTCTGGGTAATAGGTTTCTTATTGTCACATGTAACTAGATACAATGAAAAACTTTGTTTTATACATGACATCTAGTTTGCATCTATTCCATAAAGGAAAATGGTTCTATATTTATCCTTATTAGTTTTGAATTTCTCAGAATCCCCACCAATCATTTCCTGGATGAAAAAAAATCCAAGTGTATTTCAATCTTTCATGAGAGACGCACTCAGTTTGGGCATAATTTTACTACTTATTGCAGTGCGCGTCTCTTTCAATTTTAACTGTGGAACAAGAATAGTTCATTGTACTCCAAACGTTGTATAATCAAACACTTCCCTGCTCTTAAATGTGAATCTTCAAAAATTAAGCATCTGGCCTTAGGTGTATTTTTTAAATGGCCTTTTAAAATTGTATTACTTCAATTTGTGATTTGTGCATCGGTGCCCCTAGATTCCTTGGCTTCTTTTTTATCAGATTTAGACTTATTCAATGATTACATGGGGTCCTTATTCTTCCTATTCATTAATATGTTGTGATCATTTAACAGTTAAGATTAAAGAGTTGAAAATGGTATATTACACAATAGCATGCAATCCTGCAGTACATGTTCTTAAGGAAATGTAAACGTGTTGCAGTTAGTCAGCAGATCTTCAGCAACATATTAATTAGTTGGCAGCCTCACTTCCATAATTCAAGTATCTTTCACTATCACAGCATACAATGACAACACAGCAAAGAGGTTGAAAGCAACAGGAAATGCAATCAGCATGGATCAACATTTTATTTTCAATTGCCACTAAACAATTGCCTATTTCAACTAGAAATGGAGTTGCAGTATTACATATCTTTAAATGGTCCATCCTACAATACCTTCCCCACGTTCTCCTACATAAAGGAATTCATATACAGATTAAAAATCCTATAAATATCTGAGTAGGAATGAACAGGAGATGCTGGTTTAAACTGAAGGTACACACAAAAAGCTGGAGTAACTCAGCAGGACAGGCAGCATCTCTGGAGAGAAGGAATGGGTGACCGGTTGCTAAACACTTTAATTTCTCTTCCCATTCACCCACTGACCTTTCTGTCCTTTGCCTCCTCTATTGTCAGAGTGAGGTTAAACGCCAATTGGAGGAACAGCATCTCATATTTCGCTTGGGCAGCTTACAACCCAGTGGTATATTTCTTTAACTTCAAGTAACCCCTGCATTCCCTCTTTCTGCATCCCGCCCCCAAAGTCGCAGCAGCTTCTCTTTCTCACCCAACTGCTAATAATGGCCTGTTTCCTTTCTCCTCATTACTTTTTTTGCATATCTATCATTCGCTGTTCTATATCCTGTACATCTTAATCTTTATCTCTCGTTTCCCTTTCCCGTGATTTTTAGTTTGAAGAAGGGTCTCGACCCGAAACGTCACCCATTCTTCTCTCCAGAGATGCTGCATGTCCTGCTGAGTTACTCCAGCTTTTTGTGTCAATCTATAAATATTGGATACTGCAACATATTTCTGAGTGACTTTTGGCTTATTAACAGCAAAAAAAACAAACAAGAAAATGTATTTTGCTCATATAAAAACTTAGCAATGTGAGGAAGCATAGACAACTTTGGAAGAAAAAGAGTATATATCACAATCTTAGCTCAGCCTTTCAGAAAATGTAAATTAAGATCCCCTTTAAAATGTATCTAACTGTCTCTCAAATGAGGCATATGTTTTCATCTATACTACCCTACCTGGAAGACTTTTGAGGTCTGGCAGATAGATGCTCATTCTAGGCCTTGAGATGAGAGAAAAGGAAACAGAGAATTAAAGATAAAGACAAAGCAGACACTAGTAGTAAGAGGAAAATCTGACAGAGCAAGAGGTTAAAATGTTACTGTTAGATTCTCCAATCACACGTTTTGTCTTTCATACAAATTATAATACAATATTTCATCAAAGTAATAGTAACTTTCTATAAAAAACAAAATTACAGAAATAAATGTACTGTATAAAAGTCTGATAATAAGGAATTCAGTTTTGATTGTCTCAGATGATCCAGATCGATTTGCTGATCTATATGGAATTGTCTTAGGCTATATCCAGAAGTGCCCTAGGCTATATCTAGAATTGATTCCAGTAAGTAAATTCATATAATTCAAAAGGATCAGTACATATTCTATCATCAACACAAATAAATTGCGTTTCTAATGACCCAACAACTATGTAAATAGCTTGGGTACAGCTGCAATACTAGTGCAAAGACAAAACAAAACTCAAATTAGAAACAAAGAACTGCAGATTCTAGTTCACAAACAAAGACACAAAGTGGTGGAGTAGCTCCATGGGTTAGATTGAAGAAGGGTCCAGTCCCAAATTATCACCCATCCATGTTCTCCTCAGATGCTGCCTGACCCACTGAGCTACTCCAGCACAGTGTGTTTTCTCAATTGTAATTTAAATTTTAGGAATGGTTTCAAAATTACTTCTGAATCCACTTGAATTAAAAATCAAATTACTACAATGTCTGTAACCTGCTAATTTTAATATCTTAAACAAATTCTGTAAAACAAATTTATACTTGTAATATATACATAATAGTTAATTGAGACATTTTAAACAATACATTAAAATTAATAACCAGACTTTTCACAGTAAATTCCATGGTCATCACTACCAATAATTGAAATCTTTAAATTCACGTGTAATTTTGCTACTTCAACCATCAACATAACAATTACAAGATAAGATATAGTATTTTCTATTCATCATCGACAATTTTTATTGTTTTTTAAAGAAAACTAGAAAAGCCGAGACCGTTTTTGTTTAGGCACAATGCGTTCACACTGGAATAAATACTACAAAGGGTTCTTCCAAACAAAATACACGTCAGATGTTGCAATGTACACAGAAAGTTTAAATAACATTAATAAATCTGCATTGTTTACTTTAAAGCGACATGATGATAAACCTAATGTTCAAAGACTTTTCAATTGTACAAGAACTTTAGCCCAACTTATATTTGAAGTAAGGAATTGAGAAGAAACTATTTAAGGCTGCAACAAAGTTTTTTTTAAGTTTTACAGACACCAGCGCTAAGCTTATCGACAAATAAGTTAGTACGCAAAAAGTGGGATCGTGAAAATAATCTATATAATCGGATGTAACTTGCAAATAAGTATTTAAATTGCTCAGAATGAGCCTGCTGCACGGTGACTTATTCGTCTGGGATGTGGGGCCTCAGGAAAAGGGCTGAAGCCGAGGAGATTATTGATGTGGAGGTGACCTACCAATACTTGACGATGGCGGTGACTTGCAGAGGATTGGGCTGATCCGAGTACAGCCTCTTGCACTCTTGGTAGATAGCGTGCAGTCCCGGGGGCAGCAGCGCCGCGATGCCCGGGCCGCTAGGCCTCAGCTCCTCCATCGGATCGGCGGACTCGCACCAAGCTCGCAAGGGGGCTGATCTCCACCGGCAGGCCCGTGTGTAGAAGACGCCTGCAGGGTGGGCTGGCTCAACGCGGGCCACTCACTCGCCGAATGAGGCGTCGGGACCTCCGCTTCCCCGACCCCCTCCCTGCTGACCACACCCCCTCGTGTCGGAGCTCGCCTCCAAGCGCGCTCGCGCTCGCTGCCCCCAGCCGTCGTGCTCGTGCAGCTAGCGGACGCTCACTGGTCCCAACGGTCCCTCTGCCGCTCCCAACAACAGTCTTCTTTGCCCCCAGTGCTACCCTCACATTCTGCCCCTTCGCAGTGCCCCCGTGCTTTGTCTCTTCCCCTCCTTCCGTCGCATTGCCCAAACTCTCTCACCGCCTCCCTCACACTGACCTCAATTTCGCTCGTATTGCCCATTCTGTGAACTCTTCCCCTCGCATTGCCCATACTGCCCCCACTTACCCACGCATTGCCCATTCTGCCCCCACTTACCCACGCATTGCCCATACTGCCCCCACTTACCCACGCATTGCCCATTCTGCCCCCACTTACCCACGCATTGCCCATTCTGCCCCCACTTACCCACGCATTGCTCATTTTGCCCCCTCTTACCCTCTCATTGCCCATTCTACCCCCACTTACCCTCGCATTGCCCATTCTGCCTTCTGTCTCCCTCTCGCATTGCCCATACTGCCCTTTCTGGCTCTCCCCTGTACACTATCTTCAATTGCACTTGCATTGCCCACAATGACCTCTTCCCCTCCCCCTCCCCCTTTGCATTATCTGTACTCTCCTCTCATTGCCCATACTGGCCTCTGTGCCCCTTGTATTGACCGTCCTGCTCTCTGTCGCTCCCCCTCACATTGCCCCGTTGCTCTCTGACCCTCGCTCTACCTCTGGTGCTCTTTGAATCTCCCCTTCATGATATCCAAATTGTCTTATCTGATCTCCACACTCCATTCACCCAAAACACTCTCCTTTTCTCTGATGCTCATTGCTCCTACTAGAATCTCCCACCACTTCCGTATCTTCCCCTCCAATTCTGCCCATGGACTTGACTTTCCCAAAGGTTTTTGTTCTTTCGAAGCACGAGACTCCAGATGCTGGAATTGTACGGAAATAATCAAAGAGCTGGAGGAACTCGGCAAGTTAGACAGCCACTGTGGAGGAAAATGGACAGATAAATATTTCAGGTGGGGTCCTTTACATTTTGACTTCTTGTCAGTTGAAAGTGGTGACAAGGATGGGCTAAATAGATTGTTTGGGATGGAGACAAGGACACTCGAGTCGGGGACAGAGTCACGGTTGAGAAGGCTTTCAGTAGGTCGATTGCCTCTGTCGTTGGTGAGCGATTCTTGGATATCAGTGGTGTGATGCCTTGGAATTTGGGACATTAATGACCATGATAATGCTGAAGAACTGCATGCCATGGCTCTAAGGGACTTGCATATTTCAAACAAAATCCATAAAATAGCAGTTCTCTACTGACCCACCCACAATGTATTACACTGCTCTCTGATAATGGAGAGACAAGGAACAGAAGATGCTGGTCTACAAAAAAAATACAAAGTGCAGGAGTAACTCAGCATATCAGGCAGCATCTCTGGAGAACATTGATTGGTGCTGTTACAGTTCGGGACCTACTTTAAACCTCCTCTATTCCAAAGAAGGGTCCCGACCCAAAAGGTCACCTATTATTTTCTCCAGAGATGCTGCTTGACCCTATGAATTAGTCTAGCACTTTGTATTGTTCAGGGCAAGAATCTGAAAAATGCAGAGTGCTTCCTATACCACACGATGCCTGCAGATCTTAATAATGAAATTCACAACAAATGAAAATTAAAATTTGCAGTCACTAGAAATCTGCAATGAAGCAGAAAAAACTAGAAAAACTTGGCAGGTCTATGGAAATGGTTATCACTTCAGGTCTGGTACCTTCTTCAATCCTGGACCAAAAAATGTTTACTCTTGTCTTTCCACTGATGCTGCCTGGCCTGCTGAGTTTTTCCAGCATTTAGTGTTTTTACTTAAAACACACTGGTTGCATTTGAATGAATTAACTAATAAATATGTTTATTGGCCAAGTGTGTACCCATACAAGGAATTTGCCTTGGTGCTCCGCTAGCAAGTAACAACACGACATACAGTAACAATTAAGAAAGACACATAAAACATTAAACATTAATAATAAAACATTATAGTTTAAACATGCAAATGAAATAAAATACCAGAGCAAAAGGAGGCTACAGACTTTTGGTTATTGAGTAGAGCTACTACTCGTGGGAAAAAAAAGCTGTTTTTATATCAGGCTGTGGTGGCTTTGACAGTCCGGAGTCGTCTTCCAGAGGGAAGTACTTCAAAGAGTATGTGGCCAGGGTGAGAGGGGTCAGAGATGATCTTACCCGCTCGCTACCTGGCCCTTGCAGTGTACAGTTCGTCGATGGGGGGAAGGTTGCAGCCAACAACCTTCTTGGCTGATCGGACGATTAGCTGCAGCCTCCCTATGTCATGCTTGGTGGCTGAGCCAAACTAGACCATGATAGAGAAGGTGAGGACAGACTCTACGATGGCACTATAGAATTGGACCATCATTGCCTGTGGCAGATTGTGTTTCCTCAGCTGCTGAAGGAAGTACATCCTCTGGGGTACACAAAAGGCTGGAGAAACTCAGCGGGTGCAGCAGCATCTCGGGAGCGAAGGAGATGGGCAACGTTTCGGGTCGAGACCCTTCTTCAGACTGGTTAGGGATCAGGGAACCGAGAGATATAGACGGTGATGTGGAGAGATAAAGAACAATGAATGAAAGATATGCAAAAAAGTATATAGTATAAAGGGGGGGGGGAGGGGAGGGGAGGGGGGGGGGAAGAGAGAGAGGGAGAGGGAGAGTGTGAATGCATGCATGCATGCATGCCAGGGCCTGAGGGAGAGGTGGGAAGGGGAGGAGACAGCAAGGGTTAACAGTATTGAGAAAATTCAATGTTTAAGCCCAGAGGATGCAGACTCCCCAAGTGGAATATGAGGTGCTGTTCCTCCAACCTGCGGTGTTGCTCACTCTGGCCGTGGAGGAGGCCCAGGACCGAGAGGTCGGATACGGAATGGGAGGGGGAGTTGAAGTGCTGAGCCACAGGGATCGGGTTGGTTTTTGCAGACCGAGCGGAGGTGTTCGGCGAAACAATCGCCAAGCCTCCGCTTGGTCTCACCGATATAGATCAGCTGGCAGTAGATGAGGTTGGAGGAGGTGCAGGTGAACCTCTGTCGGACCTGGAAGGACTGCTTGGGTCCCTGAAAGGAGTGAAGGGACAAGTGTAGCATCTCTTGCGGTTGCAAGGGAAAGTGCCCGGGGAAGGGGTGGAGCGGGAGGGAAGGGAAGAATTGACAAGGGAGTTGCGGAGGGAGCGGTCTTTGTGGAAGGCAGACGGGGGGGGGGGGGGGGGGGGGAGATGGGAAGATGTGGCGAGTGTAGGGGTCACGTTGGAGGTGGCGAAACTGGCGGAGGACTATGTGTTGTATGCGCCGGCTGGTGGGGTGAAAGGTGAGGACCAGGGGGACTCTGCCCTTGGTGTGAGTGAGGGAATGTGGAGAGAGGGCAGTGTTGCGGGGTATGGAGGAGACCCTGGTGCGAGCCTCATCTATAGTGGGGGAGGGGAATCCCCGTTCTCTGAAGAATGAGGACATTTGTGATGACCTGGTGTGCAACACCTCATCCTGGGAGCAGATGCGGCGTAGACGGAGGAATTGGGAATAGGGGATGGAGTCCTTACAGGAAGCAGGGTGGGAGGAAGAGTAGTCCAGGTAGCTGTGGGAGTCAGTTGGTTTGTAGTGGATGTCGGTCAGGAGTGTAACACCTGCAATAGACATGGTGAGGTCAAGGAATGGTAGGGAAATGTCGGAAATGGTCCAAGTGTATTTGAGTGTCGGATGGAAGTTGGTGGTGAAATGGATGAAGTCAGTCAGTTGTGTGTGGGTGCAGGAGGTGACACCAAAGCAGTCGTCGATGTAACAGAGGTAGAGGTCGGGGATGGGGCCCTGGTACGCCGAGAACAAAGATTGTTCGACGTGCCCGACAAAGAGGCAGGCGTAGCTAGGGCCCATGCGTGTGCCCATAGCTACGCCTTGTGTTTGGAGGAAATGGGAGGAGTCAAAAGAGAAGTTATTGAGGGTAAGGACCAACTCCGCTAGGCGGAGGAGGGTGTCAGTGGACGGGTATGGGTTGCTCCTCTGGTCGAGGAAGAACTGGAGGGCTTTGAGACCATCCTGGTGGGGGATGCAGGTGTAGAGTGACTGGACGTCCATGGTGAAGATGAGAGGATGGGGGCCTGGAGAATGGAATGCACGGAGCCGACGGAGAGTGTCTGAGGTGTCTTGAACATAGGTGGGGAGGGATTTAACAAAGGGGCATAGGATGGAGTCAAGGTATGTGGAAATGTGTTCGGTGGGGCACGAACAGGCAGAGACAATGGGTCTGCCGGGGCAGTCGGGTTTGTGGATTTTGGGGAGAAGGTAAAATCGGGCCGTGCGGGGCTGGGAAACGATGAGGTTGGAGGCTCGGGGGGTTTGGGAGCCGGAGTTGATGAAGTCGGTTATGGTGCTCGAAATGGTGGCCTGGTGCTTGTCTGTGGGGTCATGGTCCAGGGGAAAGTAGGAGGAGGTGTCCGAGAGTGGGCGCGTGGCCTCTGCTTTGTAGAGATCGACGCGCCAGACTACCACGGCACCACGGGGGGGGGGAGAGATTGGAGTGAGACAGGGGAGTGGAGAAGTCGAGGCGGTTGATGTCCCGACGGCAGTTCTGTATAAAGAGTTCTAAAGCCGGAGGGCCACGAGGAGGGGTTCGTGGTGGACAGGACATCCTCTGTTTGGTCTTTTTGACTGTGGAGTCTTTGGGTCCTTGGAGATGATGCTTCCAAGGAACTTAAAAGACCACAGATGTGACTGTAGTGTTGTTGATGTTTAAGAAAGAACTGCAGATGCTGGAAAAATCAAAGGTAGATAAAAATTCTGGATAAACAACGGTGAGGCAGCATCTTTGGAGAGAAGGAATAGGCAACATTTCGGGTCAAGACCCTTCTTCAGACTGATGTCGGGGGGGGGGGAAGAATAGAAGAGGAGGAGACAGTAGGCTTGTGGGAGAGCTGGGGAGGGGAAGGAGGGAGAAATCAAGGGCCATCTAAAATTAGAGAAGTCTACCATTTTTATGAATCACTCAGCAGTCCACCTTCAGTGACTTGCATGTGGGAGGTGATGGTCCTTTTCTCCAGAGATGCTGCCTGACTCGCTCAGTTACTCTAGCATTTTGTGTCTACCTCAGGAACATTGTCCATTTTCCTCCACAGACGCTGCCTGACCTGCTGCGTTCCTCTAGCAGTTTGCTTTTTGCTCAGTGTAGAAGTTAACTCTTAACTACACCCTCTGAAAGATTTTTACCACTTTAATATTGTTTAGCTCTCAAACGGGCTATTGAGTCACTCTCTGAACAAGACTATCAGTTGGGATGACATTAATAATTAACTCAAACCCGTGATAAATTAAGCTCGGGCTCCTTTTGCATAATGTCATTACAAGCAAGCACACGGGATATTTTTAAACCACAAATAATGGTTGGATTCATTCATAAGTATTCTACCTGTAGGCTGGCGGAGTTACACAAGTCTCTTTGTGGGTCCTATATTACAAATTATAGATTGGGACACAAATATCCTTTGAGAAAGAGAGACTTAACAGTCTAAAGATGCAGCAAAATAAATGTTCCAGGATAGTTCTAATGATTGGCCAACCAACCTTGTTTGTTTGTTGAATCTGTTGCTGGGAGCTGGGATTCTTTGCTCTTGGTTAACCAAGTGTAAGGCTTTTGCTAGCAATTTGCTTTTTTCCTGAAACAGCAGTATCATTCCATATAATTCAGAGATCAAAGATCCAAGTTCAACGCTAGACACAAAATGCTGCAGTAACTCAGAGGGACAGGTAGCATCTCTGGAGAGAAGGAATGGGTGACATTTCGGGTCGAGACGTCCCAGCTGAAGAAGGGTTTCGACTCGAAACGTCACCCATTCCTCCTCTGCAGAGATGCTGCCTGTCCCGCTGAGTTACTCCAGCATTTTGTGTCTACCTTTGATTTAAACCAGCATCTGCAGTTCTTTCCTACTCAACTCTGTGCTTCTGGCTTTAGGTAAATAATAAAGCATGCTTACTAAAGAATATAGTGTAGACTCAATGTTGTGAAACAAATTCTGATTTGGAGGTTCATACAATGTTCATTAGTTATTTAATTAACACATTTCTTGAATGTCAAGATGGCCAAAACTAACTGCGCCAATTCTGACCCCTGTGGTGAAACCAAAATCACTAATGCATTGCTTCACTTAATCATCCCTAAACATTAAGCTTTTTCTTCCAAAAAGTTAAATACATAATGATATAATTGCTACTTTGGGTAGAAGCCACAAAGTATCCTCTAAATAAAATCGGGTTAAGCATAATTTATGTTTAGGACAATATAAAATATATTAATTTATAGGTAGTACTTTTTTAAGGTGACTAAATTTGTAATTTAAATTGAAACAGTGCCCGCCATAATGTTTGGGACAAAGATCCATCATTTATTTATATGCCTCTGTATAAAATAAATTACATATATTTATACATTTTGGTTTCACCAGAGAGTGGTGAGTCTGTGGAATTCTCTGTCACAGAGGGCGGTGGAGGCAGGTTCTCTGGATGCTTTCAAGAGAGAGCGAGATAGGGCTCTTAAAAATAGCGGAGTCAGGGATATGGGGAGAAGGCAGAAACGGGGTACTATTTGGGGATGATCAGCCATGATCACATTAAATGGCTGTGCTGGCTCGAAGGGCCGAATGGCCTACTGCACCTATTGTCTATTTCTTAATGAGGAGAGGTTAAGAAGGCTTGTAATAAGCGAGTTCGGTATTCCGATTGCGCATGCCCATGTCATAGGTCACTCGCCATAAACATTGTTGGTAGCCTAGCAGCTGAACCTTCATTTCATCCGTATTTTCCAGCTTTTTTCTAGGTAAGAAAATACTGCTTTCAAACTACGAATTAGTTGTATTTGTTGTTCCTTTGTACAAAGCTACGATGATTTTGTCATTTTTACTATTTTATGCTTCAGTGAGTGAGTGAGATCGTGCTGCTGCGTGGGGTCGGGCCCGGGTCTCTGGCATTGCGGGCGCTGTTGAGTTGCTGCTGGGCCGTCTCCGTTCCTTCCCGGGTGTGCTGTTCCTGTCCAGGGGTGGCCAGAGGTGTCCGGAGGGACCCTGGGCTGGCGAGGTGCCGGCCCGGGCTTGCAGCTGGTGCAGAAGGGAGGCATTGGCTCCAGCTCCCGAGGGGCCCGTTCTCCGGCGGACCGGGGACCGTTGGCTACGCCTCTCTCCTTGCCCAATGCCTGTCAGTTGGCCCCCTCGGTGCAGGCGGGGGGGCGAGCGTCGGTCATAGATGGAGATGCGCACGGGGTGTTGCGGTGGCTCGGCGGGTCAGGCAACATCTCTGGAGAAAGGTCTCGACCTGAAACATCACCCATTCCTTTTCTCCGGGGATGCTGCCTGTCCAGCTGACTTACTGCAGCGCTTTGTGTGTATCCTCTTTGAAGGCTGGTGCTTGGGTTTCGCCGGCGCCGGGGGAGAGGTTGGCGGTGGCTGCTGGGTGGGGCGGCGGTGTGGTTGGTGGTACCCGGCCCATCAGGGAACGGGTTCCTCGGGAGTTGGAGCGGGATTGGGCTGGAATTGGCGCTTCTTCTCCATGCTGGCTGTGGGCCTGGGGTCGCCGGTGTCCCGTCTCCAGCCACCCCCCAGCCGGGGATGGGATGATCGGGGGGGGGGGGGGAAACGGGGCGGTCCAGCGACGGTTCAGCAGCACTTGTGGCGCCAGGGACTCTGGCTCGATCCTGGCTGTGGATGAAGCGCGGGTCTGTGTTCGCGCGCTCCTCTGTCTCCCACTCGCATCTGCCCCCTCTCTCTCACTGTTACACCCTGCTCTCCCACTACCTGGCACCCCTGTTCCTCAGATTAAATATTTTTACAGATAAATTATGAATAAAGATAAGAATTTATACACAGTCTATACAGCAAGCGCTTTGTTCGCTTTTTCTTTCTCTTTGACAAATCCCATGATTCCTTGTGTTTTTTGGAATACCGAACTCGCTTATTGTCTTACACTTGCTAAAACCCTAAGATGTTGCAAAATGTTGTTTGAAAAGCAGTTGCTGTTTTAGTATTGAGAGACTGGTAGGTTAACTGTGCTTGAAATTTAAATAAGAATTCCTCATTTGTTATACTTTAAGGTGAGGAAGTGTGATTTACAAATCAGGACAAGGAAATAAGCTGGTTACACTGTTAGAACAGAATGTGTTTCTGAGGATTTACAGACAAACTAGAAATAGTAATGACGATTGTACAAAACTGGAAAGGTGTGAATAACTTGTTACATCTACTGAGATTCTCTGCTCCACTTTCCTGCTCTCAATACATTTAATTTCTACATGTGTTTGTGTTGCCTAAGCATTGGATGTGGCCCTGACCTCATTTACAATTGCCTGTTTTTGCTGTATGCTTCAATAATCTTCCCAGCAACTTATTTTCTTTTGAGTAAAAAGGTTCCACTTGACTTTCCTTCTTCTCCTCTTTGATATTTTTTAACTTGTGTACCCTTTTATTTGAACCCCAGGCCATGTAAAACCATTTGCTGAATAGTTAAGCTTCTTAATAATTCTACAAAATTTAATAAGCACCCCCTTCTCAAAGAAAGGAATTCAGCTTCCATAATCTTCCTTCAATGTTTAAATCTACTGATAAAAAATGTCATGCCTATTAATTGACTTTGTACATTTGCGATGTTACTATAACATTATTGTTAAACTAATTATCATTGCATGATTAAGAAGGCACTGACATACCATGAGAGTTAATATTTGGTTTTGTTATCTCGGCAAGGGTACACTTGGTGTCCATCTCTAGTAACTATGAGTGGTATGTATCCTCCTTCAATTTTGGTGTTTCCACTCTGATATTCATGTTATCACATTTTAGTTACTCTTTTCTTATATTATCCACAATTGAACACCTGATAGGAAACATCAGAGACCATTGTTAACTGCAGGGTAGTTGTAGATTAGTTAATTTACTTACTAACCAATGGAGTACTTTATTATTAGAAGCTCCGCCTACTACACTGTTCATATTATTGCCAAAGATCCTATTGCAAGCAAGATCAGTCGACGAAAAAGACGTAGTGCGGTCATGGGCAGATTCATGGATAATTTTCGGCCCCGTTTCCGTAACCGGCTTCTGTCACCGCACCAAAGATCCCATAGCGAAGCAAAGGTACTAGTGCGGAGACGGAAGCCGGTTACGGAAACATCCTCGTAAAAATAAAAGTTCTTTGGTAAAAAATCTTCTCATTTTCAGAATTATAATTTATTAACACAAACTGTTCCCCCTGCAACATTGATTACACTGCGGGTTGGGTCGGCGTACTGAAATGGATGAAAAAAAAGGCCCATGTTCCGCTCCGTTGCATACTACACGTCAGCCCATTGCATTTAGGAGTGGTCTATCTTGCTCCACTATAAGATCTTTGATTATCGCAACCCAACTCGTGCTGGCAGTCTACGCTGCTACTCAGCTGAAGCAACATGCTATTGTTATAAGTGCAACATGTTATAAGTGCCTTTCAATAAATACTGTTGTACCATGTTCGTGTGTATGACTGGGTCATTTGACATGGTGTCAAGAAGTGGTTGGTAACCCACTCCGTGTTTAGTATATCAGGTTTTATTTTATCCCCTGTATTTTGTTTTCACCCATTCACTTGCACTGCCATGGCCAGTTCACTTCGCCGGCCTACCCTCTGATCTTTGACTCGAACATCGCTGAACGTTGGCGCAATTTTGAGCGCGATTACAACCATTACATTCGTGCTGCTCATCGCAACGCTACACTAGAAGTGCGTGCCTCCCAGGCACTTGCCGTCAGGGTAGGCAAGGCAGGCATTGCCTACCCTGACTAAAATTATGAAATGGCAATTATTAAATATAAATAGTGAAGGCATGGGAGAATTATGCCTATGTATGATCTCCTAGGTAGGCATAATTCTCCGTGCCTTTCATCCGCAGCGCTTGTGACACGGGAAGCTCTGTGCAGCCCACGTGCCGTCAGCACTGCCGGAAGCCGTCACTTTCAATTGGGGCTGAAGGCAGTAGAAATTCTGCCTTTGTTGCACTGCGCATGCGCATCAGTCTACTTGCGCAGCGCAAGTTTCTTGGCGGGGTTTTCAACTATGGTTTGTCGTGTACCAATGATGTGGTAAGTACATTTTGTGTTTTTTTTTTAAACACCGTATTTCCCCGGGGGGGGGGGGGGGGGGAAGAGAGAGCTCCTTTCACAGCGTTTGGGGAGTCTGGCCCGGAGTAAAGTTGCGGGGAGGGCACGAATGTTATGAATGAGGGGTCGGGAGCATCCACTTGCGATGCTCCTTGCAAGGGGGCGTGGAATGACACTGCTCTAAGGCCGGGGGAGGGGGGGGGAGAGAGAGAGAAGTAGCTCGGGTGGCTGAGCGGCCGTGGGGCCAGACAGCGGAACCAGCCGCCACCTTAGCTCCTTCTTCCGGTCCCCGCTCACCTCTGGCAGCTCTCCATCTAAAAACCTCTCTCCTGCCGCTCGCTGGCCTCACTCATGTCCTTAAATTCCGACAGCGCGATTGAGGTTACTCGGCTATGGGAATTTAAGGATTTGCAGGAAGTCGCTGACATGAGCGAAGTCGGCGAATGGCAGGTGACAGGTGTTCCGACGGAGAGCACTGCCAAAGGTGAGCGGGCCGGCAGAAGGCGCTGAAGTGGCGGCCAGTTCAGCTGTCGGGTCCCGGTGGCCGCTCCCCGAGCTGCTTCTATCCCCAGCTACAATGCGTGGCTTCGCGCCTGGAGAGCTGCGGCAGCGGTGAGTGAGTGAAGATTCCAGTACTTTGTGATAAGTACTTTCTTGCGATTTTCACCATTGCTCCTCACATGTCCAGCGTACAACCTCTATATATCGCTCAGACCCTCTAGTCCTGGCACCTCCCTCGTAAATGTTCTCTGTGTCCTTTTCAGCGCTGGCAGTATCCCCGACACCCTCCTTCTGAACACTCGTGCCCTCCCCACAACTTTACCACTGGCACAGACTCTCCACACGTTGTGAAAGGAACTGTCCCCCCAATTGGTCTAGGACTAGGAAGCCTTGGGCAAATTGAAATGTCACTCTTTTTATTTATTTATCTATTTAACGCAAGAACAATCTGCGCATGCGCGGTTAAATTTTTTTTTAAGCGGACTGAGTGCCTACCCTGAGTAATTACTCACGGCACGTGCCTGGTGCCTCCATACTACTAAAATTTCTCTGGCCCTGAAGCAATAAAGCGCGCAGAGCATTTTGACTACGCGCCTACAGTTCTGGATCACAACAACCAGATCGTGGTACCTGCTGAAATTATAGATAACCCTGCAGTCCTAGTCACTAGGTTCAGACAGCTGTGTGACCTTCGTGCCAACTCCATACTTGAACGTACTAAGTTTTTTGCTCGTTACCAACAGCAAGGTGAGCCTGTAGAAAATTACATTAGTGATCTGAAACGCATTGCTGCATGCTGCCATTTTGGGAATCTGTGTGATTAACTCATCCGCGACAGACTGGTGGCAGGCCTGCTTAGCGATAAGGTGCGAGATGAATTACTCCGCGAAACTGAACTGACCTTGGCTCGAGCTGAACATGCTTGTAGGATTGCTGAACTAAGTTTCTCACACAAAGTCATTGGGCCCAAGGCCACATTCCTCGTACAGTGTCGATGCTACTGACACCTCCTATCGTAACCGGCCTTCACAGCCCCACACGCCACCTCGACAGCCTCAGAGATTTATCGAACGGTGCTCCAACTGAAATGCGATGCCCAGAAGCATTTTTTTGACGTCCAGCAAACCACTTAAACCTCTCTCCAGTGGGCAAGTTGTTTGCTTTCAGACCGACAAGGGTTATGGCCGTTTGGGTCACACCCACGGCCCTGCAAAAGAGCCGCGTTCGTACCTGGTAAACGCCGACGGAGGAATTTACAGACGCAACCGTCAACATCTAGCCTTTATAAATCAGAGCATTGAGTATAGAAGCTGGGATGTAATGTTAAAATTGTACAAGGCATTGGTGAGACCAAATCTGGAGTATGGTGTGCAATTTTGATCGCCCAATTATAGGAAGGATGTCAACAAAATAGAGAGGGTACAGAGGAGATTTACTAGAATGTTGCCTGGGTTTCAATAGCTAAGTTACAGAGATAGGTTGAATAAGTTAGGTCTTTATTCTCTGG
This sequence comes from Raja brachyura, assembly GCA_963514005.1. The sequence goes on from OY740795.1 coordinate 22,382,114, forward strand.
AGCGCAGAAGGTTAAGGGGGGACTTGATAGAGGTCTTTAAAATGATGAGAGGGATAGACAGAGTTGATGTGAACAAGCTTTTCCCTTTGAGAATAGGGAAGATTCAAACAAGAGGACATGACTTTAGAATTAAGGGACAGAAGTTTAGGGGTAACATGAGGGGGAACTTCTTTACTCAGAGAGTGGTAACGGTGTGGAATGAGCTTCCAGTGGAAGTGGTGGCGGCAGGTTCGGTGGTATCATTTAAAAATAAATTGGATAGGCATATGGATGAGAAGGGTATGGAGGGTTATGGTATGAGTGCAGGCAGGTGGGACTAAGGGAAAAAAGTTGTTCGGCACGGACTTGAAGGGCCGAGATGGCCTGTTTCCGTGCTGTAATTGTTATATGGTTATATGGTTATATCTCATTCATGTGAAGGAACCATGTCCTGCGGTCTCGTATCCAGAAGCCATGCATCCAATCTACCCTTCTACTGTTGGACTGTCTCTTCCCTCGCGTTCTGCTGCTGCAGACCAACCATTGGCTATGCCCCCTACGCCCTCACAACAACGTTTGGTGCCCCGCCCGACAGCTTCACTGTGTTCGCCCCCCGGGTCTCCAGTTCACTCCCCGCATGGGTCCTCGGTTATTTCCCCGGTGAAGTGAGGAGACGCGGATCTATAGCGCACGCGCTCGGGACGGGTTTGTAGACGGGCCCTTAGATACGGGGATTTTGTTTAAACCATCTGTACATCCCTGTATGTGCCATTAGCGTTTCGGGTACTGTATTATTCAGTCATCACATTGGAGTGTGTTTATTCTTATAGATCACCTAGATTTATTTCCCTTTTATTTCTACAAGGAAAGATGTAGATTGGTTACTTTACTTACTAACCAATGGAGTGCTTTATTATTAAAAGCTCCGCCTACTACTCTGTTCATATTATCACAACCCAACTCGTGCTGGCAGTCTACGCTGCTACTCAGCTGAAGCAACATGCTGTAGTGTGTTATAAGTGCCTTTCAATAAATACTGTTGTACCATGTTTGTGAGTATGACTGGGTCATGTGACAGTAGTGACTCTAGTCACGCTTGGTCCCTTTGAACTAGGACATTAGACTCACTTCCCTGAATTTTTTAAACCATGATGGAGCATTGTCTTGAATTTTTTCAATTTAATTTTTCAACCTTCACTGAGGAATTATTTTTAATTGTGCATGAGATGAGAAATTCACTGTGAAGATTAATTCCCCATTTCTACTCATTTGAATTTAAGAGAAAAGTACAATAGTGGGTCTGGAATCTCACATTGATCAAATCAAGTAGGGACAGTGGATTTCCTCTCATTGAAGTGTGTGCAGTAGGATCAGGGTTACTGCACTTTCACCATTTTTACAACTATCTGTAGTTTCATAGTTACTATTGTAAAATTGCTCTTTAAATAGCTTAATTAATGAAATGTAAATTGATTATCTGCCAAAGTGGGATTCTGCCAAACTTCACACAAAGGACTTTGGACATTTTGGCATTAGTATTGGGGTTGTTAATTTATCAGTTTTTTGTTTATGATATGATATCTGAGTATTGTGTTTGCATGCATTATGCTGCAGCAAGAAGGAATTTAATTGTTCTGTTGTCAGTACATGGACAATTAAACACTCTTGACTCTTGGTTCAAGCATATCCCTTGATCTTGCATTTTGAATGTAAGTGCAGTAGAATAGAATAGAATGCCTTTTATTGTCATTCAAATAGACAAGGTTTGAACAAAATTTCATTCCTGCAGTCATGACATTACAAAAAAAAACCAAGACACGCACTTGACACAATTTACACAAACATCCATCACAGTGAATCTCCAACACCTCCTCTCTGTGATGGAAAGCAAAAGTGTTATCTCTTCCCTTTGTTCTTCTCCCACAGTCCAGCAGTCCAAATGCAGCGTCGAGGGGACTGGGGCTCATGATGTTAAAGCCCCCGGCGGGAGATGGTAAGTCCTGCGGCCGTTTAAGCCGCGCCTGGCGATGTTAGGCCCCGCTCCGAGTCATTTAAACCTCACGATTCCGGTGGGAGAAGTTGTCATTGCGGGAGCTCCGAAAAGTGGTCTCCCACCAGGGACATGCGAGCTCCCGATGTTCCTGTCCACCGGGCCTGCGGCCGTAACCACCAAAGTCGGGTTACAGCCGCGCGCCACCACAGCTCTCCCCGCTCCGAAGTCGGCCAGCTCCGCGATGGCGAGTCCGCAGGCTCCGTGACTGGAGCCTCGACTTGGTTCCGCTTGGAGGCCACCGCCGGCTCCACGATGTTAGGCCCAACGACACCGGAGACCCGACAGGGAAAAAGTCGGGTCCCCGTACAGGGAAGAGATTAAACTGTTTCCACCCCCCCCCCCCCCCCCCCTCATATACACAGCTTAAAAAATAATTAAAAATTAGAACCAAAAACATACATCCAATGGGACAAAAATGTAAAAAAAGACAGACGGACTGCAGTCGAGCCGCTGCCTTTAGGCACCGCCATACTCCAGTAACTTAACCACTAGGTAACCACGCCCATGAGAGCTTGTATGCCTCAACTGTAAACCACCTAACATCAAGCTAAAAGCATGAGTTTATGTTTAGGCCAAAAATAGTTTATCTCCACCCAGCTCCATTTAGTCACTGCTGACTTTCAACTCGGCTAACCTGCCAACAATGCGCACCAAGGCACATTTGCATTAAGCTGGCCAGTTCACAGGCTGCAACTACAATCTCCATCTAAAAAAGTGCATTTAAAGACTAGGAGGCAAATACAGAGGGACCACTAGAATGCTTCTTAGCAACATCTTTCACTGGGTGTCACCTATGAATCTGAAGACACACGCACGCATGCACGCACACACACACCCAAAAAAAAAACTGGGCCAGAGACCTTTCTGACTATTTCTTTGCAGTGAAAACGCAGTAATTCCTAGATGTCCTTATACAAACTATCAAACATTAACTTTTAATCCCAAACTTGCTGGTCTTTCACAACATTACACCGTCAAAACCACTTTTCCATCCTGCACCAGATCAGGGTAAAACCTTAATAATTTTAATGGGGATTGCAGGGCAAAACTTTTGTTGGAAAAGGTTGCAACTTTTCAAAGCTGTGGATGCTGGAAATCTGAAATAGAAACAGAAGTTCTAGAAACACTCATCAGGTTAAGCAGTCTCTGTGGAAAGAGAACCAGTTCACATTTCAAATTTAGGAGTTCAGAGTCTCATTCCTCAAATGTTTTTTTTGTTCAACGATGTTGCCTAAGCTTTATCAACTTTATTTAAGTTACAAGATTTATAACTGGAAGAGCCTTGTACCTCAATCAGTTATGAAAGAGGCCTTTTCACTGTACTGCACAAGACCCGGTCATTGAGGTGGTATACTCTGGGATGCAGAATCTGAATATGAGAGACTTACATCTGGAAAGTATGCCCTTTTTTTACAGTGGCCAACTCTTTGACTGAAGGATTAACCAGACGAGTATCTGAAAAATGAATCTGCAATTTTGTCCTTTGCAAAATGTGCTGCTCTTCACATTCCCTTCTGATAAATTCCACATGTTGGAAGTTTTGCAACCCTGAAAGAATGTGGAAGAATTAACTTTTGGTCATCATTACTAAATACCAGTTGTACACCGCACATTCAGTTCCATTAAAGTGAATGCATTTTTCACAGATAGCCTCTCAGATCACCTTCCAATTCACTATCCTATGATCACTCATGATATTGGAGAATACTCTTCCAGTTAATTGTTATCAATTCCTCTAGCCTTAAAAGGCATTTAGAACATAGAAACATAGAAAAATAGGTGCAGGAGTAGGCCATTCGGCCCTTCGAGCCTGCACTGCCATGCAATGTGATCATGGCTGATCATCCAACTCAGTATCCCGTACCTGCCTTCTCTCCATACCCCCTGATCCCTTTAGCCACAAGTGCCACATCTAACGCCCTCTTAAAAAAGCCAATGAACTGGCCTCAACTACCTTCTGTGGCAGAGAATTCCAGAGACTCACCACTCTCTGTGCAAAGAATGTTTTCCTCATCTCGGTCCTAAAGGAATTCCCCCTTATCCTTAGACTGTGACCCCTTGTTCTGGACTCCCCCCAACATCGGGAACAATCTTCCAGCATCTAGCTTGTCCAACCCCTTAAAAATTTTGTAAGTTTCTATAAGATCCCCCCCCTCAATCTTCCAAATTCCAGCGAGTACAAGCCGAGTCTATCCAGTCTTTCCTCATATGAAAGTCCTGACATCCCAGGAATCAGTCTGGTGAATATTCTCTGTACCCCCTCTATGGCAAGAATATCTTTCCTCAGATTTGGAGACCAAAACTGTACGCAATACTCCAGGTGTGGCCTCACCAAAACCCTGTACAACTGCAGTAGAACCTCCCTGCTCCTATACTCAAATCCTTTTGCTATGAATGCTAACATACCATTTGCTTTCTTCACTGCCTGCTGCACCTGCATGCCTACTTTCAATGACTGGTGTACCATGACACCCAGGTCTCGTTGTATCTCCCCTTTTCCTAATCTGCCACCATTCAGATAATAGTCTACCCTCATGTTTTTGCCACCAAAGTGGATAACCTCACATTTATTCACATTATACTGCATCTGCCATGCATCTGCCCATTCACTCAGCCTATCCAAATCACCCTGCAGCCTCCAAGCATCCTCCTCACACCTAACTATACCCCCCAGCTTGGTGTCATCTGCAAATTTGGAGATGTTGCATTGAGTTCCCTCGTCCAAATCATTAATATATATTGTAAATAGCTGGGGTCCCAGCACTGAGCCTTGCGGTACCCCACTAGTCACTGCCTGCCATTCTGAAAAGGACCCGTTTACTCCTACCCTTTGCTTCCTGTCTGCTAGCCAGTTCTCTATCCACATCAATACTGAACCCCCAATACCGTGTGCTTTAAGTTTGTATGCTAATCTCTTATGCTTGTCGAAAGCCTTCTGAAAGTCTAGATATAACACATCCACTGGTTCTCCCTTATCCACTCTACTAGTTACATCCTCGAAAAATTCGATCAGATTTGTCAGACATGATTTACCTTTCGTAAATCCATGCTGACTTTGTCCAATGATTTCACCACTTTCCAAATGCGCTGCTATCCCATCTTTAATAACTGACTCTAGCAGTTTCCCCACTACCGATGTTAGACTAACTGGTCTGTAATTCCCCGCTTTCTCTCTCTCCCTCCTTTTTTAAAAAGTGGGATTACATTAGCTACCCTCCAATCCTCAGGAACTACTCCAGAATCTAAGGAATTTTGAAAAATTATCACTAATGCATCCACTATTTCTGTGGCTACCTCCTTGAGTACTCTGGGATGCAGACTATCTGGCCCTGGGGATTTATCGGCCTTCAATCCGTTCAATTTACCCAACACCACCTCCCGGCTAACCTGGATTTCACTCAGTTCCTCCATCTTATTTGACCCCCGTTCCACTGCTATTTCCGGCAGATTATTTATGTCTTCCTTAGTGAAGACAGAACCAAAGTAGTTATTCAATTGGTCTGCCATGTCCTTGTTCCCCATGATCAATTCACCTGTTTCTGGCTGCAAGGGACCAATATTTGTTTTAACTAGTTTCTTTCTCTTCACATATCTATAAAAACTTTTGCAGTCAGTTTTTAATGTTCCCTGCCAGTTTCCTTTCACAATCTATTTTCCCTTTCCTAATTAAGCCCTTTGTCCTCCTCTGCTGGATTCTGAATTTCTCCCAGTCCTCCGGTAGGCTGCTTTTTCTGGCTAATTTGTATGCCTCATCTTTTGTTTTTATACTATCCCTGATTTCCCTTGTTATCCATGGATGCACGACCTTCCCTGATTTATTCTTTTGCCAAACTGGTATGAACAATTTTTGTACTTCATCCATACAGTCTTTAAATGCCTTCCATTGCACATCCACTGTCAACCCTTTAAGAATCACCTGTCAGTCTATCTTGGCCAATTCACATCTCATACCTTCAAAGTTACCTTTGTTCAAGTTCAGAACCCTTGTTTCTGACTTAATTTTGTCACTCTCCATCCTAATGAAGACAGCATTTGGACAGCAAAAGATGTTGAAGAAAGGTTTAGGATGTGAGCCAAATGCAGGCAGGTGGAACTAGTGCAAATGGGGCATCTTGGTCGGCATGGCAAGTTGCGCCAAAGGATCTGTTTCCATTATGAATGACTATGAGTCTTCCCAGAAAAATTCACAGGTCATTAACTATCCTTGTGTGTGGCCTGTTCAAAATGAAAACACTTCCCAGTCTTCTTTTTTTGGGTTGGTTATTTTTAAACTTTTTTTATGTTCACAATAACCTGTTGCCCTGGCCTCTTTTCCCAACGTGCTTTGTAATGATTTAGCTGCCAGCCACATCGCTACAATCTTATGCTTGCCACTAGAGATTGCGATTATTTTGAGTCTTTTAAATATTGTTATAAGTTCCTTGTGTCCCTACAACTTCCAGTTTCTACACAACCTGTGGTTGTGATCCATGTACTCCAGGGATGTTGCCTGGCCCACTGAGTTACTTCAGCAATTTATGATTTTTTTTTGTAAACTATGCTCCAGTTCCTTGTGTTTACACTTTGTACATCAACATCTGCAGTTCTTTGTGTCTCCCAAACTCTGCACAACCTGTGATTGTGATCCATGTCCTCCAGTGATGTTGCTGACCCATTGAATTACTCCAGCACTTTGTGCCCTATTTTGTCAACCAGCATTTGCAGTTCTTTGTGCCCACTCTTTGTAAATCAACATCTGCAGTCCCTTGTTTCTACATTTTGTAAACCAGCATCTGCATGTCTTTGTTTATACACTTTGTAAACCAGCATCTGCAGTTCTTTGTGAGGCCCAAATTTCCAGTTTCAGTGCAACCTGATTGTGATCCTTGTCCTCCAGAGATGTTGCTGTTGAGTTACTCCAGCGCTTTGTAATCAAGCATCTGAAGTTCCTCGTGTCTACACTTTGTAATCCAGCATCTGCAGTCCCTTGTGTCTACACTTTGTAAACCAGCATCTGAGGTCCCTTGTTTCACACTCTGAACCAGCATCTGCAGTTCCTTACGTCGCCGTGCCTGTGATTGACTGGATGGCGGTGATGTCATGGTCCGGGCGACGCATGCGTTGTTGCGCCCTGGGCGAGGCAAGGCAGGGCGGTTGCGGGATGGAGTCGTACGATGTGATCGCCAACCAGCCGGTGGTTATCGACAACGTGAGTAGCCCGCCCGACATTAGCCGTTAGCAACCGTGGAGGAGAGGAATTAAAGACATCGGTTCAGCCAAACCAAATAAAATAATTGTTAACCTCCCTTTGCAAACGCTGGCCGCTGCCATGGCAGCAGCCGCACCCCGACTGTCATTCATTCGGGTCGCTTGCGAAATCATGGACGCCTTTTTTAATTTTAGCATCGGTTTATGGGAATTATCCATTCATATTGATTATAACGCGTTTACCTCCCGTTAACTGATTGCATGAACGAACTATTTGTTACCCTGAAGGAAGAATGAAAGCCTGAGGCCTAGTGCTGGGCTTCGCTCCATGGTGGGTGGGTCAAAGTCCCGCCCCCGAACTCCACAACGATTGGTTCATTCAAGGCGGTGACGTAATCTTCCGCTGCGTGATTGGCGGAGGTTGGTGTCAGTTTATATGTCAGGTTGACTTCCTGTGGATGAACTGGTGGGAGCAAAACACTTGTGAGAAAGGGAGGATTTTTATTTTAATGTTCAAGTTCCTTTATTAAAACGTGTATCGAGGTGCAGTGAGATTTTTCTTTAACATACAAATTAGTGAGATTACTGCTAGATATAAGTATAATCCCTGGTTCGCACATAATGCAAAGAAACAGCCCACTGAGTCGATGTGCAATAGTCGTGTAGAAAGGAAATGCAGATGTTTGTTTACACCAAAGATAGACACAAAGTGCTGTAGTAACTGAATGGGTCAGGCAGCATCCATGGAGAAAAGGGATGGATGATGTTTCGGGTTGGGAACTTCTTCTGATCCCTGGTTCTTCCTACAGTCATTTGTCCAGCGTCCGCCACCATCGCCGACTCCTTCCACCTCCTCTCCAGTTCTCAGTCTTCTGGGCGAGTAGTGGTCGGGCTTTGGCTTCACTCTCCCAGTTCCTCGGCAGGCGAGCCAGGCCTGCTGTCAGGGTATGGCCGTTTAGTGCCTATTCAAAGTGATGTATTTATAGTGGGGAATGAGTTCATGCAGAAATATGGACAATTGTGTACATTCTTGAAAGCTGCATGAAAAGTGTATTTCTAAGTACATGGAGACACAAGGCGCTGCAGATGTAGGACTCTTGAGCAAAATACAAAGTACTGGAGGTACTCATTGGGTCAGGTAGCACCTGTAGAGTTTCAAGAGAGAGTTAGATTTAGCTCTTAGGGTTAAGGGAATCTAGGGATATGGGGAAAAAGCTGGAACGGGGTACTGATTTTGGATGATCAGACATGATCATATTGAATGGCGGTGCTGGCCCGAAGGGCGGAATGGCCTACTCCTGCACCAATTTTCTATGTTTCTAGCATTTTGTATTTTAGAACAAAGTACATTCTGGAAATCTGATGTAAAAACTGAAAATGCTGGAAACACACAACAGGTCTGGCAGCATCCGTGGAATCACAAACAGGGTTCAGGTTTCATGTTTGAGACGTCCTCAGAACTGGGAAAGAAATAATGAATTGGTTTCATTGCAGAAAAGGTTAGTGAGAATGGATAGAATGAATGGAACATCTGTGACAGAGACCAAATGTGTCAGTTAATGCTTATTTGTGTTCCTAAAAGCATGGGCTGTGGGATATATGTCACGCAGGTCAGGGCTTAAACTAATGGAGAAAGAAAACGGAGCCAAAATTGTAGGTAGATGACTTGTAGGAACGGTCAGTCCTGACGACAAAGAAAATTGATAATAAGCGAGTTCGGTATTCCGAAAAACGCAAGGAATCATGCGATTTGTCAACGGTCATTTGTGATAAAGAAAATGCGAACGAAGCGCTGGTGGTATAAACTGTGTATAAATTGTTAACTACCAATTAATTAATCTAGAATTCTATCAACTCAGTAGCTTCCCTTCTTGATCTGCTGTTCACACACTACTTACACAGTCCCAGTTCTAGTTCATTAATCTGTAATTATGAGATATTCAAAAAGTTAAAGAATTTATTATTTTCATTTAATCCTTAATGTGTTTATTACTGGAATAAGAAAATATTACTTGTGTTTGAAACATTTTCTGATCTTTATTCATAATTTCTGTGTAAAAAAAATATTTAAATCTGAGGAATGGGGGTGCCAGGTAGTGGGGGAGCGGGGTGTAACAGTGAGTGAGAGCGGGGTAGATGCGAGTGAGAGACAGCAGGAGAGACTGGACCGGCGGAGAGACGTTCTCGGCACCTGAGCTGCTGCATGTGCACAGAACTGCGTTTCATTCGTAGTCAGGATCGAACCTGGATGTCCGGCGCTACAGCGCTGTTGAATTGCTACTGGACCATCCCCGTCCCCTCCCGAGTGTCCCATCCCTGTCCGGGGCGGCCGGAGATGTCTGGGGTGATCCTGGGCTGATGGGACACCGGCCCGGAGAAGTGGCGGCCCCATGCTTACAGCCAGCGCGGAGAAGAAGCACTAACTCCAGCTCAACTCTGCTCCAACTCCCGAGGATCCCGTTTCCCGACAGGCAGGGGACCGTCAGCTGTACCTCTCACCTTATCCAGTGGCTGTTGGTTAACCCCCTCAGTGCCGGCAAAAGCCGAGCACACGTCATCAACGGGGACACACAAAATGCTGGGACAGGCAGCATCTTTGGAGAAAAAGAATAGGTGACGTTTCGGGTCGAGACCATTCTCCAGTGGTGTTGCCTGACCCGCTGAGTCACTGCAACAACCCTGTATAACCCGGGAGGGCAGCCCAAGTGAGAATGGAACCCATACACCCAGGCTGAGGAGGACCCATGATACATTAGATTGTCACTGCTGAGCTTTCTGCATGGACCAGTGGAGAAGGGAAAAATAGTGTCGCTAACTCCTGTAGCAATTCACCAGCGCTTGCAGCGCCGAAGACCCGGTTCGTTCCTGACTAAGGATGGAACGCAAGTCTGTATACACGCAGCATGCCAGCTGCCGAGAATGTTTTTCTCGGGTGATCTATGACCTGGGCATGCGCAGTCAGAATACCGAACTCGCTTATTGATATTGTCTGAAGGCTGCAACATTGCTCAGACCGATGATGACACGTTGTTCCTCAAGTTTGGATTATGCAGACTACAGACAGACATCCTCAGAAATGGAGAATTAAAGTCACAGGCAATTGAAAGCTGAAGATCACTCTTGCTGAATGAAAACTGATGCTCTGCCAAGTGAAACGCTTAGTTTCCATTTGATTTCTCAAGTGTAGAGGAGATCATATTGAGAATACCAAATGTGGTACATTAGAGTGGAAGAAGTGCAAGTGAATTGTTGCTTCACCTGGATGGTAGGAAGGGAAGGGGCGGAAGGACAGGGTTGCATCTCCTGTGGCTGTAAGGAAAGAGGGTGAGTGATTGATGGGGATGGAGGAGCCACCAATGACTCATGAAGGAAGCAATCACTTTCAAATGCTGGAAGGAGATGGATTTGTTTACTGGTTCTGATGAAGGGACTCTAACCTGCTGCGTTAACTGTTTCTCTTTGCACAAAGGTGCCTGACCTGCTGAGTGTTTCCAACATTTTCTGCAGTAATAATACTTTACTTATTCATAGTAAAAATATTTAACAAGAACAAGGGAAATAAAAGCAGGGGGTGAACTGCAAGCCATTCAAGCTATTTTTGTCAGACAGTTCCATGGCTGATCCTATTGGGTACCTTGTGCTATCCATTCCCGATCCATTTAATCTCCTAAATAATCAAACTAACGCTGAATATTATTAGTGATCGAGTATGGAATAGTCATCTGCAACTGTGAATTCCAAACATTTACAATCTCTAAAAAAATTAATTACTTTGGCCCACCTTATCCATGCCAAGACCCAGATCATTTCAGCCATGATCTTATTAAATGGTGGATAAAACTCCAGAATCTGACCCACCTTCTCCTTTAACTGTTCCTGGAATTCTCATTTTTTGTTGGGTGTCCCAAAGGTTATAATATCAGCGTAGATATCTCTTGGGTGGTAGCACCAACTTGGGATCAAAGGATTGAATGACCCTGTACTCATCTGTACCATATTGCTCATCTACTCCAATAACTTTTTTTGGTTTTAAAAAATGGTGCAACATATTCTGTCTTTTATTTATTCAAAGTTTGTATTATGAGGTCTTAGAGTAGAATTTGAATATCAGCTGGAATAACTAAATAACTCGGGAATTAATTGCGTCTGTACCACACAACACTCAAGGAAGAGGGTAGACACAAAAAGCTGGAGTAACTCAGCGGGCCAGGCAGCATCCCTGGAGAGAAGGAATGGGTGGCGTTTCGGGTTGAGACCATTCTTCAGACTAAAGGAAGAGGGTTGGTTTGTCGTTTGGCAGCATGCAGTATTGGTTTTGTACCCCACCTACAGTAAATTACTGACTTTGGCATAGAAGGAATGTTTTGTTTGAGTTAATTATTTCTAAAATTGCAAAGTATAACATGTTGGCAGAACTTTTTTGCAGATTTTCTATAGTTAAAAATGCAAATTATATAAATGGTTCATGAATGTTTTTTGTCATGAAGTGCAAGTTCTAGCATTTAAGGTTGAGTTGTGCATTCTAGCCCTTGTAATAAGGTACCTACATTTCAGAAGAATATTTTGGCTCTCAGTACAACACCCCCTCCCTGGCTACTCCTGCATCTCATTGTATTCACTAGCGATATTCCATTTATGACCTCCTGTTTTAAAGGTTCCTTAAAAACTAAAAGTCTAAATGCCACTATCATGTCTGCCTCAACACATTGCAGGCACTTGCCGCCCACTGAGCAAACAAAAAACCTGCGTTGCACATCTGCTTTAAACTTTGCTCCAATCTCCTTAATGCCTCCAATGCCTTCTAGTATTTGATATTTCCATCCTGGGAAACATCTTCTGACCACCCTATCTATATATCAGGACTCTCTGCAACCTCTGGAGTTCCAGAGCAAACAATCCAAGCCTGTCCAAACTCTTCCTGCAGCTGATGGTCCCTAATCTAGGCATCATTATGGTAAACTTCTGCACTCTTTGTAAAGCCCATTCTACAAAGAATAGTTCCATGAAAGGTTCTGTGGAACTGATGATTTATGGCGATATAATGTGGCCAAGGGGTGGGAGATTGCAACCTTCACGTGGTCCACCCTGCAGGAATGTTACAACATTTTGAGATTTTAAAAATCAAGCCTATTATTTATCCCATCAGATAAAGCTTTAAAATAACTTTAATTAGATACCTAATTCACTTTAATATCTTCAGTATTAAAAACGTTATGGTCATTTTCATACTCGGAAATTAGCGTCTTGTTCCCTATTGCTTTTCCATTGACAACACAAAAGCTGTGATTGAGTTTGAGCTACGTATGGTATATCCGATTTGATGGATAGCATACAAAACAAAGCTGTACCTTGGTATTTGTAACAATAATAAACCTAAACATTTTTCCTGTAATGGCATGACCAGAACTACATGTAATACTCCAAATGCAGCCTAATCAAAGTCCTATGAAGCTGTATCGTGACTTCCTAACTCATATACTCAATGCCTTGACCAGTGTAGTGAAGCATAGCTCTTTACCATTTAGTGCCTTCTTTACCACTCTATCTACCAGTGTTGCCACTTTCAGGAAGTTATGGACTTGGACCACAACATCCATCTGAACATCAATGCTGCTAAGGGTCATGCCAGAATCATTTTGGGACTCCTCGTATTTTAATGTAATTACGAGCAGATGTGATTGGTCCCTTGTTTTGTGACAGATTGTGTTATCAAAGGAACACCAAGGCAGGAACAAAAAGCTGGAGTAACTCAGCGGCACAGACAGCATCTCTGGAGAGAAGGAATGGGTGACGTTTTGGGACGAGACCCTTCTTTAGACTTGTTAGGGTTAAGGGAAACCATGAATGAAAGATATGCAAAAAAGTAATGATGATAAAGGAAACAAGCCATTGTTTGCTGTTTGTTGAGTGAAAACAAGAGGCTAGTGCGACTTGGGTGGGGAGAGGGATAGAGAGAGATGGAATGCAGGGTTTACTTGAAGTTAGAGAAATCAATATTTATACCACTGGGCCCTAAGCTGCCCAAGAGAAATATGAGATGCTGTTCCTCCAATTTGCATTTAGCCTCCCTCTGACAATGGAGGAGACCTAGGATGGAAAGATCTGTGTGGAAAGATCAGGTAGGTTCAGGCGGACTGAGAGAAGGTGTTCAGCGAAACGATCGCCCAGTCCGTGTTTTGTCTCGCTGATGTATAAGAATCCACATCTTGAACAATGGATACTGTAGATGAGGTTGGAGGAGGTGCAAGTGAACCTCTGCCTAACCTGAAAGAACTGTTGGGGTCTTTGGACAGAGTTGAGGGAGGAGGTATAGGGATAGGTGTTGCATCTTCTGCAGTTGCAGGGGAAGGTACCGTTCCCTCCGCAACTCCCTGGTTAACTCATCCCTTCCCACCCAAACCAGGGAGTTGCGGAGGGAACGGTCACTGTGGAAGGCGGAAAGGGGTGGAGATGGGAAGATGTGACTTGTGTTGGGATCCCGTTGGAGGTGGCTAACATTTTGGAGAATTATATGCGACAGCTGATGGGTGAAAGGTAGAGACGAGGGTGACTCTGTTTCTGTTGCGACTAGGAGGAGGGGGATCAAGTATGGCGCTGCGGGGTACCCAGGAGACACGAGTGAGGGCCTCATCTATGATGGGAAAGGGGAACCTCTGTCCCAAAAGAATGAGGACATCTTAGATGTCCTGGTTTGGAATACCTCATCTTGGGCATTGATGTGGCGTAGACTGAGGAAGTGGGAGTAGGGGATAGAGTCTTTGCAGGAAGAAGGGTGATTTCTCTTTCCCATTGTTGCGAGGTAGATAGTGGCTACGTGTTAAAGCAATATCAACTTAACAGTCGTGATGCTCCAAAGGCATTCTAGCATGCCCTGTTGTAACTTGCCAGTGAATGAATGAAGGCTTGCTAGCAGCTGGTAATCAAATTAGCACAGTGCCCTCCATAATATTAGGGACAAAGACCCATCACTTATTAATTCATTTGCCTCTGTGCTCCACAATTTGGGATTTGTAATAGAAAAAAATCACATGTTAATGTGCACATTGTCAGATTTTATTAAAGGCCATTTTTATACATTTTGGTTTCACCATGTAGGAATTACAGCTGTGTTTATATATATTCCCCCCATTTTAGGGCTCCATAATGTTTGGGACACAGCAATGTCATGTAAATGAAAGTTGTTATGTTTAGTATTTTGTTGCATATCCTTTACATGCAATGACTGCTTGAAGTCTGCGATTCATGGACATCACCAGTTGCTGGGTATATTCTCTGGTTATGGTCTTCCAGGCCTGTATTGCAGCCATCTTTAGCTTATGCTTGTTTTGGGGGCTAGTCCCCTTCAGTTTTCTCTTCAGCATATAAAAGGCATGCTCAATTGGGTTCCGATCGGGTGATTGACTTGGCCACTCAAGAATTGACCATTTTTTAGCTTTGAAAAACTTATTTGTTGCTTTAGCAGTATGTTTGGGATCATTTGATGTAAAATGAACCCCCAGCCAATGCGTTTTGAGGCATTTGTTTGAACTTGGAGCAGACAGCATGTGTCTATACACTTCAGAATTCATTATGCTACTACCATCAGCAGTTGCATCATCAACAAAGATAAGTGAGCCAGTACCTTCAGCAGCCATACATGCCCAGGCCATAACACCCCCACCACCATGTTTCACAGATGAGGTGGTATGCTTTGGATCTTGTTCAGTTCCTTCTCGCCTCCATACTTTGCTCTTGCCATCACTCTGATCTATAAGATAATCTTCGTCTCATTAAACCTTTTTCCAGAACTGTGGTTACTCTTTTAAGTACTTCTTAACAAACCGTAACCACATCATCCTATTTTTGCAGCTAACCAGTGGTTTGCATCTTGCAGTATAGCCTTTGTACTTCTGTTCATGACATCTTCTGCAGACTGTTGTCAATGACAAATCCACACCTGACTCCAGAAAAGTGTTTCTGATCTGTCGGACAGGTGTTTGGGGATTTTTCTTTATTATAGAGAGAAGTCTTCTTCCATCAGCTGTGGAGGTCTTCCTTGGCTTGCCAGTCGATTTGCGATTAGTAAGCTCACCAGTGCTCTCTTTCTTAACGATGTTCCAAACAGTTGATTTTGGTAAGCCTAAGTTTTGGCTGATGTCTCTATAACAGTTTTATTCGTATTCTTCAGTCTCATAATGTCTCTTTGACTTTCATTGGCTCAACGTTGGTCCTCATGTTGATAAACAGTAATAAAAGTTTCCAAAGGTGATGGAAAGACTGGAGGAAAGACTAGGTGCTGATAGCTCTCTTATACCTGGATGAAGGGGGCAATTAAACACACCTGATCAATTACATACACCTGTGAAGCCATGTGTCCCAAACATTATGGTGCCTTGAATGGGGGGACTATGTGTAAACACAGCTGCAATTTCTACATGGTATGTATAAAAATGGCCTTTAATAAAATCTGACAATGTGCACTTTAACCACATGTGATTTTATTCTATTACAAATCTCAAATTGTGGAATACAGAGGCAAAGAAATAAATGATAGGTCTTTGTCCCAAACATTATGGAGGGCACTTTATTTATGAATCAGCAATTTGATTCACTTGGAGGAATAAGACAGAAAGTTTGGAAAATTTGTGGTTAAACCAATAGAATCGGGTGACATGGTGGTGCACCTGTAGATTTGCTGCCAGATACCCGGGTTTGATCCTGTCTGTGGGTGCTGTGTGTGCGGGGTTTGTATGTTTCCCATGTGACCGCGTGCTTTTCCCCCGGGTGCTCCGGTTTCCTCCCATGCTCCCACTACCCTCTTCTACCGCCTGCCTCATGGAAGAGGGTAGAAGAGGGATTGTCCAGGGTGAGACTCATTCTTGATTTGGACGGTTTGGAGCTTACATTATTCACAGGCTTTGAGCGCTTAAAAATTAGGATTGTATGTTTGTTCTCATATGTGTTTATCCTTTTTATTGCAGGGTTCAGGAGTTGTGAAAGCTGGGTTTGCTGGTGATCAGATTCCAAAGTACTGTTTCCCTAATTAGTAAGTATCTTTCCATTACAAATTCTATTTTAAGAACATTTGTACCCGATTTCTGCAAACCGTGTAGATTAAGCTGGGCAGATGGTCAATGCACAAAATATGTGCTTGAAACATTTCTCGCCTTCAATTTGTCATTACTGATGCAATCCATCAACTAATTCTTACTGATTAATGTTTTTTTAGCACAGCTTATAACAACATAAGAATGTCATTTGGAAGGTAGCTTGATGGGTTTCGTTTCTGCGTTGCATATACAGGAAATGTTGGAATTAAAATCTAATTTAGTTTTTTTTTGTTAATAGTATAATAGCAAGTTATTATTTGTGAACAAAATAAACTGAAACTTCCTTCGAGACTCCTGTAGTGACTTAAAGGGACCAGAACCCCTTGCTCTATTTAATAAGGGGAAGAAGTTTGGTTAATATTCCTAATCATTAGGCAAACCAAAAAATTTAATGATGAAACTTTGGTCAGTGTGGATTGTGTATCTTCCACTGCCAAATAAAGTTGGACTTTTCCTTCAGCCCACAGAAGCAGATAGAACATGGGGAAACGAGGAACTGCAGATGCAGGTTTATTCAATGTTCAATGTTATTCAATGCCCAATTTGTTTTGTTCTTGGGATGGGGAAGAGAGAGCACTCTCCCAAAACACCATCCATCACTTGACGTTCATTCGTAGCACAGGACAGGAACGGGCCCTTTAGCCTACAATGTTTGTGCTGAACATGATGCCAAATTAAAATAATCTCATCTGCCTGTACATGATTCATATATTGGATAAGCTGGGTGAGTGGGCAAATGTTTGGCAGATGCAGTATAATGTGGATAAATGTGAGGTTATCCACTTTGGTGGCAAAAACAGGAAAGCAGACTATTATCTAAATGGTGGCCGATTAGGAAAAGGGGAGATGCAGCGCGACCTGGGTGTCATGGTACACCAGTCATTGAAAGTAGGCATGCAGGTGCAGCAGGCAGTGAAGAAAGCGAATGGTTTGTTAGCTTTCATAGCAAAAGGATTTGAGTATAGGAGCAGGGAGGTTCTACTTCAGTTGTATAGGGTCTTGGTGAGACCACACCTGGAGTATTGCGACAGTTCTGGTCTCCAAATCTGAGGAAGGACATTATTGCCATAGAGGGAGTGCAGAGAAGGTTCACCAGATTGATTCATGGGATGTAAGGACTGTCTTATGAAGAAAGACTGGTTAGACTTGGTTTATACTCTCTAGAATTTAGGAGATTGAGAGGGGATCTTATAGAAACTTACAAAATTCTTAAGTGGTTGGACAGGCTAGATGCAGGAAGATTGTTCCCGATGTTGGGGAGGTCCAGGGCAAGGGGTCACAGCTTAAGGATAAGGGGAAAATCCTTTAGGACCGAGATGAGAAGGACTTTTTTCACACAGAGTGGTGGGTCTCTGGAACTCTCTGCCACAGAGCGTAGTTGAGGCCAGTTCATTGGCTATATTTAAGAGGGAGTTAGATGTGGCCCTTGTGGCTAAGGGGATCAGAGGGTATGGAGAGAAGGCAGGTACGGGATACCGAGTTGATCAGCCATGATCATATTGAATGGCGGTGCAGGCTCGAAGGGCCGAATGGCCTACTCCTGCAACTAATTTCTATGTTTCTATATATCCCTCTATTCCCTGCACTTCCATGTGCCTATCCAAAAGCCACTATAATATATCGGAGAGGGCACTAACATTGATTGTGCTTCCACTGAAATTAGTGTGCATAAACCTGCCAATTAATGCACTTTAAAATTTTGGTTTTGTCGCATCTTGGTATATAAATTTCTGAAGATATTTTGGAAGAGTCGGAAGAAGGGTCCCAACCCGAAACATCACCCATTCATGTTCTCCAGAGATGCTGCCTGACCCACTGAGTTGTTCCAGCACTTGGTGTCCTTGTTTGTCCTTGCTGCAGTTCCTTGTTTCTACAGATATAATTTTCAGTCTTTTTTTCATTTCTAACCCTTAGTTCTGACCACAGAATGGCTTTAAGGCTATTACAGATAATTTTAAGGTTCATCTGGTTAATGTGTGAAGGCTTAGAAAGTTAATCGCGTCCCCAACAACTCACACCAACTTCTACAGATGCGCCTTAGAAAACATTTTATTGGAATGCAACACAGCATGGTTTTGGAACAGCTCAATCCAAGATCGCGAGAATTGTGGACGCAGCCCAGACCATCACGCAAACTATCCTCCCTTCCATTGAAGGTAGACAAAAATGCTGGAGAAACTCAGCGGGTGAGGCAGCATCTATGGAGCGAAGAAAATAGGCAACGTTTCTGGTCGAAACTCTTCTTCAGACTGATGTGGGGTGGGGGGGGGGGGGGGCAGGAAGAAGAAAGGAATAGGTGGAGCCAGTGGCCTGAGGGAGAGCTGAGAAGGGGAGGAGAAATTAAGGACTACCTGAAATTAGAGAAGTCAATGTTCATACCGCTGGAGTGCAAACTGCCCAAACGAAATATGAGGTGCTGCTCCTCCAATTTATGGTGGTCCTCACTCTGGCCATGGAGGAGGCCCAGGACAGAAAGGTCGGATTCGGAATGGGAGGGGGAGTTATAGTGCTGAGCCACCGAGAGATCAGGTTGGTTATTGTGAACCGAGCTAAGGTGTTCGGCGAAGCGATCGCCAAGCCTACGCTTGGTCTCACCGATGTAGAGCAGCTGACATTTAGATCAGCGGATGCAATAGATGAGGTTGGACAAGGTGCAGGTGAACCTCTGCTGCACCTGGAAAGACTGTTTGGGTCCTTGAATGGAGTCACGAGGGGAGGTAAAGCGATAGGTGTAGCATTTCTTGCGGTTGCAAGAGAACGTGCCCGGAGAGGGGATGGTTCAGGTGGGAAGGGACGAATTGACCAGGGAGTTACGGAGGGAGCGGTCTCTGCGGAAAGCAGACGGGGAGGAGATGGGAAGATGCGGCAAGTGGTGGGATCATGTTGGAAGTGGCGACAATGTTGGAGGATTATTTGTTGTATGTGACGGCTGGTAGGGTGGAAGGTGAGGACAAGGAGGACTGCCCTTGTTACGAGTGGGGGGATGTGGAGCAGGCACGTGCCGTCAGGGTAGGCAAGGTAGGCACTGCCTACCCTGACTAAAATTATAACATAGTAATAACTAAATATAAATAATAAAGGCATGGGAGAATTATGCCTATGTAAGAGATCGATCTCTTAGTTAGGCATAATTCTCGGTGCCTTTCATCCGCAGCGCTTGTAACATGGGAAGCTCTGTGCAGCCCACGTGCCGTCAGCGCTGCCTGAAGCCGTCAGTTTCAAGCGGGGCTGAAGGCAGCAGAAATTCTGCCTTTGCTGTACTGCGCATGCGCAGCAGCCTACTGATTCTTGGCGGGGTTTTCAAATATGGATTGTCAATATTTTAAGTGTATGTTAGGTAACGAAGAGAGAAGAATGGAGTTTGTGTACCAATAATGTGGTAAGTACATTTTGTGTTTATGTTTTTAAATACTGTATTTCCCGCGTGGGGGGAGAGCTCCTTTCACGGCGTTTGGGGAGTCTGGCACGGGGTAAAGATGCGGGGAGGGCACTAATGTTTTAAAATGAGGGGATTGGGATAATGCCACTTGCGACGCTCCTTGCACGGGGGCGTGCAATGACACCGCATTGAGGCCGGGGGGGGGGAGAGAGAGAGAAGTAGCTTGGGTGTCTGAGCGGCCGCCGGGCCGGACAGCGGAACCAGCCGCCACCTTAGCTCCTTCTGCCGGTCCTCGCTCACCTCTGGCAGCTCTCCGTCTAAAAACCTCTCTCCTGCCGCTCGCTGGCCTCACTCATGTCCTTAAATTCCGACAGCGCGATTGAGGTTACTCGGCTGTGCGAATTTAAGGATTTACAGGAAGCTGCTGACATGAGCGAAGTCGGCGAACGGCAGGTGACAGGTGTTCCGACGGAGAGCACTGCCAAAGGTGAGTGGGCCGGCAGAAGGCGCTGAAGTGGTGGCCAGTTCTGCTGTAGGGTCCCGGTGGCCGCTCGTAGCTCCCCGAGCTGCTTCTATCCCCAGCTACAGTGCGTGGCTTTGCGCCCGGAGAGCTGCGGCAGCGGTGAGTGAGTTATCTCTGGCAGTATCCCTGACACCCTCCTTCTCAACACTCGTGCCCTCCCCACAACGTTACCCCTGGCACAGACTCTCCACACGCTGTGAAAGGAACTGTTCCCCCAATTGGTCTAGGACTAGCAAGCCTTGGGCAAATTGAAAGCGGACTGAGTGCCTACCCTGAGTAATTACTCACGGCACGTGCCTGATGTGGAGTGAGAGCAGAGTCCTTCCATTGACTCCATCTACACTTCACGCTGCCTTCGCAAGGCCACCAGCATAATCAAGGATGAGTCTCACCCCGGACACTCCCTCTTCTCCCCTCTCCCATCAGGCAAGAGGTACAGAAGTGTGAAAATGCACCCCTCCTAGTTTAGGGATAGTTTCTTCCCAGCTGTTATCAGGCAACTGAACCATCCTAACGCCAGCTAAAGAGCGGTCCTGACCTACCATCTACCGCAGTGGAGGCCATCAGACTATCTTTAATTGGACTTTACTGGACCTTATCCTGCACTAAACATTATTCCTTTTATCCTTATTCTGTATACTGTGGACGACCTGATTATAATCTTGTACAGTCTTTTCGCTCACTAGATAGCACGCAACAAAAAGCTTTTCAATTTACCTCGCTACACATGGCAATAAACTATTGGCTCGGATAGATTCTTAAAATTATATTTTGGGTGCAAATTGTTTGGATGCCTTGTAAAATTCAGCTCTGTATGATATGAAAAGTGACACAGCAGAATTTGCGAAACAGAACTCACAAGCTTATGTGTGTTTAGTAAGTTTTTGATACTGTTTTAGCTGTTTTGCACTAATGTTACAAAGGTAAAAATCAAAGCATTTTTTAATTAATGTTATTTATGAAACATTTCTTGCATAGTGTGGGAAGGCCTAAGCATGTACGTGTTATGGCTGGTGCCCTGGAAGGTGATATTTTCATTGGACCTAAAGCTGAGGTATTCCTGTTTAATTTATTTCATTTTCTGTATATCTGATTGAATAGTCTGCTTTCTGAAATGCTTTGCCTATGTCAAGGAGCAGTGTTCCTATTCATTGTCAGCATTAACATTCCTGGACCAGATTCAGAAAAGAAAAGGGAATTGCAATAATGAGATGCTTTGACACAACTGTGGTCTAGAATTGAAGAGCACCAATAAGATTAAATGGAAGGGATGTACATCAGGAAACAGGATAAACTTAATTCCGTAATTCGGGAGAGGGGGGACGACGGGGAGAGAAGAGAGGAGAGGAGGGGCGCAGTGGGGGAGAGCAGAAATTAAACTTCCCAAAGCACTCAGGAGGAATTGTTGATCAAACATGCCCTAGCTTCACAGATGATGGTGGATATATGGAACCAGCAGCCAGAGGAAGTAGTCGGGGCAGGTACAATAACAACATTCAAAAGACATTTAGACGTTTACATGGATAAGAAAAGTTTAGAGGGAATGTGTAGGAAGGAATTCCAGATGCTGGCTTGCATCGGAGATGGACACAAAATGCTAGAATAACTCTGCGGGTCAAGCAGCATTTCTGGGGAAAAGGATAAGGTGACGTAACACAACCCAAAACATCAGCTGTGTTTGCTGCCGTAGGTTTAGAGTGATGTGGGCCAAATGCTGGCAAATAGGACTAGCTTAGATAGGGCATCTTGGTCTGCATGGATGAGTTGGGCCGAAGGGGCTATTTCCATCGCATATGAATCTATGACTCTGAGTCTAAGCTCTTTACTATGGGTTTAAAGCCTGCTTTAATTTGGTTAAATGGTCTGACCATCCCTGGGACAATGCTGAGTAGCTTGGGTTTATTGTTCTCCATGCAAGTTCCAACTTGTTTTGGTGGTGGTTCCCAACACCGCTTGACAATCTCTTAAGTCTTCATAAATCTCTTTGCCCCCACTCCTGTCCACTCCTCAACGATCTTCCTCCATGATCTCCATTCCCTGGGCTCCTCCCCTTTGTCCCACTCCCAGCAATGCCGCATGAACGTGCACGTCGGAGGCGGTTAAAGCAGTAAGATTGAAAGTGGAGCTAAAATTATCATCAACAGACTTTGGAGAAAATGAAGCAGGTGGCAAACTACAATCGCAGCTATAACGTTCTCATTTCATTTTAGTTTAAATATTGTCAGCAAATAAAATAAGTATTTTTATTTAAATTCTGTGTTGATTGAATAGGAACATAGGGGCCTCCTGACCATCAGATATCCAATGGAACATGGAATTGTCAAAGACTGGAATGATATGGAGCGGATCTGGCAGTATGTGTATTCCAAAGACCAACTCCAGACTTTCTCCGAAGAGGTGAGGTGGATGTTCTCAGCGTGAATCCTGTAATTCCCACGTATAATATGTAGGGGTAGGGGAAGTTTGATATCCCATGTACCTGAATCTTTTAATGATACTCGCAAACGTTGCTTGCAAGGTCTGCAGTTTTAATTTGAGTTCTTAAAATGCCAAAAACATTGAAAGTTATAAATACAGGTCCATCACCGATTTTCTGGCAACTGATGGTCCGGCACCTCCTTAAATCCAGACAAACAGTTCTTCACAGCTGTGGTATATGTGAGTGCCCCCCCCCCCCCGTCTTCCCCGTGTCTGGGGAATCCCAGAGGCGTGTAAGAGCCTCGGGGCTGCAAGTTGCCTGCTTCCAGATCAAGAGAGTGGGCCCGGCTCGGAGACAGAAGGAGAGCGCAGCACAGCGGTCGCTGAACGGCAGCCGAGCTCGGTTCGCCCTGCGCTTTTACTTTATAAATTGTGTGCCAGTGCCAGTGACTATGCTCTGGCCTCCCCCACATTCTCTGGATATTATCATTATGCATTATCGTTACGTTATGGCCGGTAAAAGGGGATAATCTGGCAAGGCTGTAAAGAACCAAGTATGCCGGAAAATCGATGGAGTTACTATTTGGTTGAATGAATGACAACACATCAGATGACAGAATCTCTGTGTGATTTGTCCACCTTTTCCAAGCATAATAAATTTTGCATTCAAATACAAATACAGAGCTGCCAAGTAGTACGGATTTTCCGTATTTTGTACGGAAATGCGATGAGAATACGGATATACGGATTTGTTTTGCAAAATACGGATTTTTTAAAATTCGGCCCGACTTCCTGTTTCATCTTGCTGCTTAAAAAATGCAAGGATATAAAAAGTCATACTGTAACTCTAAAAATTATAGCAGATTAAATCTATTAGCATTTTAAATTTCAAGATCTGGATGATTATTTTTGTAAGCTTTGATCTGCCTGTCCCGCTACAGGTTTATTCAGCGCTGTCAGTTTAGCGGGTGGGAATTTAAACGAACAGCGCTATGGGTTCTAATTATAGTGCTACCAGCTGGAGCGCTATTGCCTTTACATATAGTGCTATGGGCTTTACACATAGCAACTTTAAGTGCAGCATGTCTAACTCTGTGCTCCACACTCCAGCGGATTTTATTGGAAAGCTTTACTAAATTCCTTGATCTGATATTATGCATATCATTTCACCCCTTGTCTCTCCTATATCTCTCCCGCTTTGTTACACATGTTCCTTATATATTTGCTGACTTTGCCTTTTGTTTCCCATTATTTAATGCCCCCCGCCCAGAGAAAGCGCTTTCTTCAACTTATGCAATCAGCTGCATTCTTCAAAGATTCTGTGCATGAATCTTGACTTTATTTTTAATACAGTCCTCCTTCAGGGGAACATGTAGCATCACAGCTGGAAGTACGTGTGGTGTTAACTTTACCATGTGGACAATCAGATGCATACAGAAGAATACCAATTAATCAGCCCCTTCAATAATTAGCTAAATTGGAAGGTTATTTAATCATTTACTAGCGTGTATCATTTACTACACTGAAATATCTTCGACTTGTGACTGCCAAAAAATACCTTTCCCACCTACAACAAAGTTTTCTGCATGATAGTACCATTGCCCTGTACTTCCTGTACAAGTCACAACACCCTGGTGTTACTTTGTAATTGTTTGCCTTTAAAAAGTAACTTTATTGGCTTGACATAGTTTGCTGGGCGAAATAAATCAAATTAATCGTATTGTGCCTACAAATGTAATCATTTGCTGAGTGAATATTTCCCCCCCCAAATTTTTCACTGAATCATCGACTTTTAATTTTTGCTATTCAAATTTTGCTATATTTGTAGAGCAAATGAAAATCTATTTAATTGAAAAAAAGAATAACACGTATTTTTCATTATATCTTTCAGCATCCTGTACTCCTCACTGAAGCTCCTTTGAATCCAAGAAAAAACCGTGAACGCGCCGCTGAGGTTTTCTTCGAGACCTTCAACGTGCCTGCATTGTTCATCTCAATGCAGGCTGTGCTTAGTCTGTTAGTATTTCATATTCACAAATATATTAATATTTGAAATGCAACCTTCTAAGATTTTTTGTTGCCTTCCAAGAAAAGAAAGGATATGTTTTTCAAACGTCATCGGGGTTTGAGATTGTGAAAACAATCAAATAGTTAGGATCTCAGAGAACTTCCTTATATCAATGTATTGTCATCATATTAAAAGCTTAATGGGGGTTGAAGCTAAAATGTTCTTGCTTGGAAAGGAGCACTTGTCAACTGAACCAAGTTGGTATTCACCAGCACAAGTCCTTTTGTTCGTCATTGCCTAAACTTCGTCCAAGAATGTGGAAGGCTTCCAATTGGGAGTAAAATTACTTTACAAATCCTTTTGGCATTGTAGGGTAGGAATATGCAGTGAAAGTTAAAATCTGACTTAATTTAAATCAAGTTTTACCTGAATCTTCTCGTATAACTAACCCAGGGAACGGCTAAAGGCTAGTCTTGCTATCAAAATATGTTTATTGATGGATCTCCCCAAAAAATAAAATTCCTTCTCGGAAGTTCATTTATTGTCGTATTTCATCAGCTTATCAGACTTGATAAACAACATGTTTGTTTTTCTTGTAAATGTGTTTTTCTGCTCTACATTTCTGAAGGTATGCCACAGGTAGAACTACAGGTGTGGTGTTAGATTCAGGAGATGGAGTCACACATGCAGTTCCTATATATGAAGGGTTCGCGATGCCACATTCCATCATGAGGATTGACATCGCTGGGCGTGACGTGTCTCGCTATTTGCGCCTCTTCCTTAGAAAAGAAGGATATGATTTTCATACGTCATCGGAGTTTGAGATTGTGAAAACAATCAAAGAGGTAAACATTTATATTTGTTTTGTTTTACCACCAGGATAAATGCTATTTGAGCTGTGAAATTGTATGAAATGCTGAGAATACGTTGCTAACTAATGATACAATTCAATTTGCCTCCATGGCTAAGATCGACCAACTTAATGCTGAAAGCAAACACAAAATGCTGAAGTAACTCAGCGGGTCAGGCAACACCTCTGGAGAAAAGGAAAAGATGACGTCTCTGTCTGACCCGAAACATCACTTATTGCTTATCTCCAGAGGTGCTGCCTAATCCCCTGAGTTACTCCAGAATTTTGTGTCTACCTTCGGTATAAACCAGCATCTGCAATTCCTTCCTACATATTAATGCTGAAAGCAGATTGAATCTGAACTTTCTTACCCTGAACATAGGTTTTATTTTTATTGAAGTCCACTGCAGTTTAGAACGAGTAATTGCGTAAGTCTTTTACTTTTTATAAAATTAGTAATGGATCTTTAATGTAACATGAGCAAATCGTAAATTTTGTCTTTGATATTCAAACGGCAAATGGTAAAGTTGCTGCCTCACATTCCCAGAGACCCGGGTTCGAACCTGAACATGGGTGCTCTATGTAGAGAGTTTGCACGTTCTTCCTGTGACTGCCTGGGTTTCCTCCGGGTGCTCCATTTTCCAAACATATGTGGGTTTGTAAGATAATTGGACTCTTTAAATAGCCCCTAGTGTGTAGGGAATGGATGAGAAAGTGGGATAACAGAACTAGTGTGGATGGGTGATCGATGGTGTGGACCCGGTTGGATAGAAAGGCCTCATTCCATGCTATACCTCTAAACTAAAACTTGGTTAAGGGATAGTGTCAGAAGGTCAGTTCAGAAAAAGTCATTTCATGGGCGACACGGTGGCGCAGCAGTAGAGTTGCTGCCTTACAGTGCCAGAGACCCGGGTTCGATCCTGAGTATGGGTGTCGTCTGCATGGAGTTTGTACTTCTCCCCATGATCTAGGTGGGTTTTCTTTGGGTGCTCTGTTTCCTCCCACGCTCCAAATTGGCTTGGTAAAAAAATTGTAAAGTGTCCCTAGTATATAATGTTCGTGTGCGGGGATCACTGGTCGGTGTCGACTCGGTGGGCCGAAGAGCCTGTTTCCGCGCTGTAAATTAACCTAAACTAAAAGCCCTATTGTCTTCATCTATTAAAGAATGTCCTCATTTTATTGGCTCTTTCTTGGAGAACCAAGGTTTAAAATTGTTACTTTAATTTTGAATGCGCATTTGACCGTTCTGGGAAATGACTTGCAAATTTATCTTTTCTGTTTCACAGCGTGCCTGCTACCTGTCAATAAATCCACAAAAAGATGAGACTCTAGAGACCGAGAAAGCCCAATACATTCTGCCTGATGGGAGCACAATTGAAGTAAGGCACCATTCTCAACTTGTGATTGCTAACCTTGCTTGTTCGGAACACAATAAGAGGCACAGATTCAACCCTGCAGGATAATCCATCTCTACAATAGATTACAGAGGCAGAATCTGTGAATAATTTAAACTAAAACAGTAGGATGTCGCAACACAGACTAAATTTTGTTTTGAGTAGATGAGGCACAAGGACCTCTGCGTCGTTCTTGTGACTGCCTTGCATTCTTTAATTAAGCAGCTTTGCGCTGGGCCCGTTTGCCAGTGGAGGAATTGTGACCATATTGTGTGACCAGGACGGCACAGTGGCGCAGCTGTGGAGTTGCTGCCTTATGGCGTCAGAGACCCAGGTTCGATCCTGACTAAGGGTGCTGTCTGTACGGAGTTTGTACGTTCTCCCTTTGGTAAAACCAATTATCAATTGTCCCTAGTGTGTAGGATAGTGCTAATGTACAGAGTGATCGCTGGTTGGCGCAGACTCGGTAGGCCAAAGGGCCTGTTTCCACGATGTATCTCTAAAGTCTAAAGTAAAATTTATTGGAACTGTGGTGTCAATGAAATATTTAAACGTTGTACAACCACTAAGCAATTTGATTCCTAAGTGTTTATTTTCAGTTTTCGACATAACTGGCAACTCTTTGCCTCCTTTCTCCTTCCCCCACAAACTAAACTAAGTATTTTATATCAATGCACATGACTGTTACATCAGATCTTGCCTTTTTAAGTCTCCATGTGTTCATCATAGTGCCCAGAGATGGCCCAAGGGTTTTATTCTACATTGCTTATGTAATTACATACATTTGCAGCACAGATATGAAGTTTACATACATGAGCACCATTGGCTTTCCGGCTAGTATATTAGATCCTGCTGGAAATAATTTGCTTTAAATGTTTCCAGATGTAATCAATGAATGCATTTCTACCAATATAATCAGATTCTGGAAACATTTATGTCTTAAATATGCAGACATAACTAACAGCATTCTGACCAGAGTGAATGGCCAGAGAATTACTTATTTTATTCTGGTGATGTCCTGTGTATGGCAAAAAAGATGAGCAGATATTTATTTGCAGATAGGCCCAGCGCGCTTTCGTGCTCCGGAGCTTCTGTTTCGGCCCGACCTGATCGGTGAAGAGTGTGAAGGAATCCATGAAGTCTTGGTGTTTGCAATCCAGAAATCTGACATGGACTTGAGGCGAACACTATTCTCGAACATAGTTTTGTCAGGAGGCTCAACTTTATTCAAAGGTATGTTGTCGAATCGGGCTACCTCTATTGTAACTGTTTGTCCTTTTTATAAATACTAAAACTAACAAAGTGCTGGAGTAACTCAGCGTGTTAGGCAGCGTCTCTGGAGATCATGGATTCTCTTAATCCAACACATTTCTGGTTGGGACCCTTCACAAATGCATGCCATTTTTTGTCATATGCACCAGATTTGAACCAAAATATTGAAAGTCTAAATTGCGGCAGTTTTACAGGCACATTAGACGCAACAACAGCAGCAATTAAATACACAATAAATTATCCGTTTTTCTAAGTAAATCAGACAATGAGAAAATCAAAGATAGACACAAAGTACTGGAATAACTCAGCGGGTCAGGCAGCATCTCTGGAGAAAAAGATGGGTGACTTTTTGGGTCTGGGACCCTTCTTCAGACTGTAGACATTCATGAAAGGAAATTGTGGGCTTACTATGTGGACCTTGTAGTCTGTAATTTTCACCTGTGCGGATGATTCATTAATGCAAGGAAGCGTCTGGAAGTACACAGTGCCATCCACTGGGTTTAATTAGTGTAACTAGAGCCTCTGCTTTCTTGGACGTTTAGAGAGTTGGCATGTCACCGAATACTCTTCACAAACCTCTACAGATGTACTGTAGAAAGCATTCCGACTGTTGGGATGGCAGTTCCAAAGCACAGGAGCGCAAGAGGCTGCAGAGAGTATTGAACTCAGCCCGGTCCATCACGAGCACAGCCCTCCCCACCATTGAGAGCATCTGCCTGATGTGATGCCTCAAGAAATGTATCACTATGCATCCCCATGAGGTCATACATGATAGGTGCAGAATTAGGCTATTCGGCCCATCAAGTCTACTTTGCCATTCAATCATGGCTGATCTATCTCCCCTTCCTAACCCCATTCTCCTGACTTCTCCCCATGACCCCTGACACCCGTACTAATCAAGAATCTATCTCTGCTTTAAAAATATCCATTGACTTGGCCTCCCAGGCATTCTGTGGCAAATAATTCCCTTTCAGAATTCCCATACCCTCTTCTTGCTGCTAACATCGGGCAGGAGATAAGCCTGATATCCCACACCGCCCAGGTTCAGGAACAGCTACTTTCCTCCAACCATCAGGTTCTTGATTTGATCTGCACAACCCCCGCGCCTACCGTAATGGAAAGCTGCAGACCACATCTTGCACTACCATGGACTTGTTTTTCAATTCTGTTTTACACAAACGTCTTTATTTTTTGCACATTTTTCTTTTCACTGTCTTACAGAATTTATGTGGAAAATATGTATAATTTATATTTTGCATGTGCTTTGAGTCCATGTGTTGCTTGCTGCAAGCTAATTATTTGTTGTACCTTTACTCACTGTACTTGTGCATATGACAGTAAATTAGACATAAAATGCTGGAATAACTGGCAGCATCTCTGGAAAAAAGGAATAGGTGACGCTTTGGGTCGGATGTCCCACAGAAGAAGTCCTTACACATATGACAATAAACTTGACTTGAGATACAAGAGACTGCAAATACAGGACTCTTGAGTATAAATAAAGTGCTGAAGGAACTTGCAAGCTGACTTCCTCCATCCCTTTGTTGACTTGACTTCTGAATTCCCAGGAGTCACCCCTGGCTAAAAATTAATGTTCTTAAAAATGGCAGTGATTATTTTTTTACTGGGATCAGGAGGCACAAACAAAGGACAGACAACACGGGAGAGGAAATGTGATTAAATTGTAAAGCCTTCTAGCATAGATGTAAAAACACAAACAAATTCACATTGAGAAATTGTGAGATATATTAGTTTATGAAGCATGACTCCATTTTTTTTACACAATTGCAGATCTGTCTTTGACATTGCCAAAGTAACAAGTACAGGAAAAGTAGATTAAGTAAGACACTGCCAGTTAAATCAGACAGGTGGTTCCAATGCATAAATCTTATCTGTCTATTTATAACTGCTGCATTAACTCATTCATTCCACAATGTGCTACAATGACACAGGGAGGTGGGGGGAGGGTAGCAGATACAGCAGGGGAAGGTTGTTATAAGTTACCTAAAATTCAGTCTGTTGTTTGAAAATCACAGGTAAGGGACAAGTAAGACAGAGGTAGGTTTCCAT
This sequence comes from Raja brachyura, assembly GCA_963514005.1. Next base: position 22,412,336 of record OY740795.1, read on the forward strand.
TTCAGTGATAATCTGTTGAGTTTGAGTTTAGTTTATTGCACCTGTACTGAGGTACAGTGAAAAGCTTTTGTTGCGTGTTAACCTGTCAGCAGAAAGAGTATACATTACAATCGAGACATCTGCGTATCACTTATTCTGCTACTGAATGTATGACTGATTTCTGATTAGATTTTGGGATATCTTTCAGTTGTTGATGGATATGTGTGCACAGTTTGTCATTTTCCAAAACAGATATTTGATTTATAAGTCACTAGACAGATATAATATATATCTGAAAAATCTGTTGCTTCCTTTCACCTTTGTTGGCAACTGTTCTAAATGATCATTTATGTTGAACCACAGGATTCGGTGACAGACTGCTGAGTGAAGTAAAGAAATTGGCACCCAAAGATATAAAAATAAAGGTATTGTTACCTTTCACACCTTCACGCTAGTGATGATTTTAGTTTTGTTTGTTTTAGAGATACAGCATGTACACACGTCCTTCGGCCCACCAAGTCCACCCCGATGAACAATCATCTGTTCTCACAAGTTCGATGTTATCCCACTTTCTCATCCACTCCCTACACACTAGGGGCAAATTTACAGAGACCAATTAACCTACAAACCTGAACGTCTCTCGGACGTCTCTGGGATGTCACAAGGGGTATGTGAAAGCTCCACACACTGCACCCAAGGTCCGGATTAAACCGGGTCTGAGACGCTGTGAGGCGGCAGCTCTACCCTCTGTGCCGCCCTGGTCTCACCCTGCAATTTGTCTCTGGTTCATAGGACAAACTGAAAGCCTGAGCGACTGGTAAATTGAGTCCATGGCTCACCATTTATTAATCCCTGGATTGAATGATCAGCCCAACTATACACAGATTAGTAGACACGTGGAACTACAGATGTCGGTTTGTATTTTTAAAAAGCACAGAATGTTGGAGTAACTCAGTGAGTCAGGCTGTATCTCTGGAGAACATGGATAGGTGACTTTTCAGGCCTGAAGAAGGATTCCGACCTGAAACGTCACCTTAACATGTTCTCCAGAGATGCTGCCTGACTCGCAGAGTTACTCCAGCACTTTTGTGTATTTTTTCATACTTATATTAGTTCTTGGTTTCCTTCAATGATGTTCAGTGAAGACCTGTTCAATCCATAGATATTCTGCCTACATGGCATAGATTTGACCTCCAACTTGATGTGTTTATTTAAGTAAACAATTGTAGTTGTTTATGATTAAGCTGTTTCAAGTGATATCTTTCTGAAGTGACCCTTGGAACAATAACCTCTTTGTACAATAGCTCATGATCCCTTCAATCTCTGTTATTCCCCTAACCTTCATTGCACACATGTGTTATCATAACTGTCACATACTTGTATCCACAAGCATTTCTTAAACATAACACCTGGAATGAAAAGATAGATCAGATTCTTGCTTGAGTCAGTACAACACCTTCCTCGTTGTACTGAAGAGTCCCTTGCTTCACAGTATAAAAGTGTTTCATGATTCAGTCTCAATTTATTAAGGATGCCCGACATACCACCACACACAATGCCTCTGCATGGACTGTCTCATTCTCCCACGTCTGTGTGCATGCACGTGCACAGTTTCTTATCCTGTCTTCCGTTTTTTTTAGTTTTTCAGAACAAAGGGACAGGAATAATGCAAAAGCATATTGATGGAGGAACTCAGTGGGTCAAGCAACATCTGTAGAGCAAAATGGACAGATGACGATTTGGGTTGGGGTTAATCTTCAGAGTCCCGACTTGAAACATCATCTGTCCATTTCCCTCCATGGATCCTGTCTGATCCACTGAGTTATAGAAACATAGAAAATAGGTGCAGGAGGAAGCCATTTGGCCTTTTGAGCCTGCACTGCCATACATTGTGATCATGGCTCGTCATCCACAATTAGTAACCCGTGCCTGCCTTCTCCCCATAATCCTTGATTCCGCTAGCCCCTAGAGCTCTATCTAGCTCTATTTTAAAATTATCCAGTGAATTGGCCTCTACTGCCTTCTGTGACAAATTCACAACTCTCTGGGCGAAAAAGTTTTTTATCATCTCAGTTTTAAATGGCCTCCCCTTTATTCTTAGACTGTGGCCCCTGGTTCTGGACTCCCCCAACATTGGGAACATTTTTCCTGCATCTAGCTTGTCCAGTCCTTTCATAATTTTATACATTTCTTTAAGATCCCCTCTCATCCTTCTAAATTCCAGTGAATGCAAGCCCAGTTTTCCAATCTTTCCTCATATGACAGTCCCGCCTTCCCGGGGATTAATAACAAGGATGTCCTTCCTCAAATTAGGAGACCAAAACTGCACACAATACTCCAGATGTGGTCCAGATGATGTATAACTGCAGAAGGACCTCTTTGCTCCTATTCTCAAATCCTCTCTGGAGTTCCTCCAGCAGTTTGTTTTTTGCTGAACATTCCAGCACCCTCTTGTCTCCAAAAAAGCAACACCTTCAGCCCCTCAAGCCCAGTTAGACTGACTGATTTGTTTGACCCATACCCCTCTAAACCTTTCCTTTCAATGTACCTGTCCAAGTGTATTTTAAATATTGTTAAAGTACCTGTCTCAACCACCTCCTCTGGCGGCTCATTCCATATACCCATCACCCTCTGTGTAGAAAAAGTTATCCCTTGGGTTGCTATTAAATCCTTCCCCTCTCACTTTAAACTAATGTCCCATGGTTCTTGACTCTGGGTAAAAGACTGTGCATTCACTCTCATGATCTTATATACAATCAGCCTTCTGTGTTCCATGGAATAAAGTGCCAATCTGCCTAACCTCCCCCTATAGCTCAAGCCTACAAGTCCTGGCAACATCCTTGTAAATCTTCTCTGTACTCTTTCCAGCTTAACAATGTCTTTCCTCAAATTGAAACTCCCGCCCAGAAAATGCTGCAAATGAGATCTTGCGGACTTGTGTAGGCATTGCAGTACAATTAAATGGTTTATCCTTTCTGTGTATTTTTTCTTATAGATTTCTGCTCCCCAGGAGAGGTTGTATTCCACATGGATAGGGTAGGTACTCATTGCTGCATCATGATATCCACTATCTCTGCTTAAAATGAGCAAAGTATGGTTTGGTAATGTCCCTGGTGAGGAGGCATGATTCACCTGGTGCTGTTTTTACTGACCAACAAAGGCTATTGGCATCTTCTGAAGTACACGGTGTTTAACAGTATCAGAACTGTCGGCTGTCTTGTGAGAGAAGATCATATTGATTCTCCAACATGTATGATCATGGCTGATCCATACTCCTAGCCAACTCCCTGGGCCCACTTTACGGGACGGTATCTCGGCTCCCCAGCGGCTTAGGCGGACAACTCCTCTCGGAGGCCGTGACCTCTGTTGGTCTGGCAAATCGGATAAGCCACCAATGCCCTAGAACCAAGGGTGCTGCTGGAAAATCAGTGGTGGACCTATATTCCCAAAGAAGTGCAGATGCCAATTTACAAAAAACACACAAAGTGGTAGAGTTACTCAATGTGTCAGGCAGCATCTCTGGAGAACATGGATAGAAGAAATTTCGGGCCAGGGTCCTTCTTCGGATTGATTGGGGGGGGGGGGGGTGCCTTTTTAACATGTAGATGAGGGCAGGTATGGAGACAAAGGAACTGCAGATACTGGCTTACAAAAGAAGACACAAACTGGTGGAGTAACTCAGCAGGTCAGACAACTTCTGTGGAGAACATGGATAGCACCTGTCCACGCTCTCCAGAGATGCTGCCTGATCCACTGTGTGTATTTTTGTTCGGAAGGAATTGAGTTGGATGAAACCAGTCCCACCCAGTTTTGACACAGTGTCAACAGTGTCCAGGTGGGGCAAAGATAATGGAGAGATAATTTGCTACAGTCACGATATTGTTCATGGCTTTGACAATGGTTTATCAGGGTGTTAATCTTATGGGAGGGATTCAAACTATTGTGGGGAAGATGCATATCGATTTGGGCAACGGTGAATTCATGGGGTGGAAAAGGAAATTAGTTTAGTTTATTATATTGTCACGTGTACTGAGGTGAAGTTTTTTATTGTGCGCTATCCAGTCAGTGAAAAGACTTTTCATGATTGCAATCAGGCCGTCCACAGTGCGCAGATAAAGAATAACGGGAATAGCGTTTAGTGCACGATAAAGTCTGATTAAAGATAGTCCAAACAATTGCAGGAAGCGAAGAGGTTTTATGAGGAGTTGGTGGTGATAATGGTAGAGGCACAGGTGCAGGTTTTTAAAGTATTATAGTAAAATCAATACCCACTGAAGAATACATTTGTGTTAATGTTGTTCTTTCAATGTTTATTTTCAGTGGCTCTATCCTGGCATCACTTGACACGTTCAAGAAAATGTGGGTGTCGAAAAAGGAATATGAGGAAGATGGGGCCAGAGCGATCCACAGGAAAACGTTCTAAAGTACTTGGCAGAGTCTGTCCAGATGACGTGACCTTGCTTGTCTGGGTATGGTGTATGCCTGTGAGAAGGTGAATGTGTGTACATGAGAACATCGAGGAGAGAAAAAAAAAACTGGGTTTTGGGACGCATGTGATCAAGACGAGAGGTTAAAGTCCATTTCAAGTGTTTTTCTATTTCCCCTTCCCTTTTCCAATTGCATTGTCATTCACAGCTAACATATGTGTCAAACCTATTACACTACACTATGGCAAGTGTAATTTGGCTACATCCACTGACTTGATTTTGTTGGAAGCTTCAATGATAGGGCAGAGCAAGGGATGGAGGAAAATGGAAACTCTGGTGTCTGCTGTGTGACTATTAAAAGCGTGGTATGAATGGGAATTTTTAAACTGGCTTTTGTTTCTATTTGCTTTTGAGACTGGTAAAGGATTTATAACCTGTTGTGCGTAGACAAATTGCACGTCCCTGAATTAAAAATATTAGCATAGCTCAGTATGAAGAAAATATATATATCCCAGCGCTTTAATGTGTCTCCCGTAACATTAACATATACTGCCTGTGCGTCCACTAGATGGGGTGTTCACCTCTGCAGGCTACAAGCATTTAGTGCTATTTAATCAAGTGCTCAGGGAGAGAATGGACAAGCAGGAAAAATCCATTAGGAGCAATCCCCCTGTGTGTTAATGTTGTGGCATGTAATATAATTTAAGTTATTTGTTCTTCTGTAAATGTTTCAATATAAGCCGATAACAACAAGTCATGAATTCAAACGTTGATTGCCACATGCAAAAAAATGTTGCCGATAACAGGCACAAAGTGAATACAATGCAACTTAAAAGCAAGGATCAATTTGTTCAGATTGCTACTAGTCATTTTCAACATCACTCTGGTTTGCTGAACTAATGGTTGAAATGAAAGGATACAAAGTGGTTGCACTTGTTTTTAAGTATTTATTCACTGCTGCAGGGGTGGTGGAGGCAGAAAAGCAAGCGTGGAGTTGAAGAGGATAAAGTGAAGGATATTACAGTTTAAATTGATCACAAATCAGGAACTAAATTCATGCCTGTGCCGGAGAGCCTTCCTGTTTGATAACACTCCTCAATGTTTAGCATGAAAGGAACAAAATAGTGTTTTATTTTAAAAGGGAAAAGTTTAAAGCCTTGAAACTGTAGTGCCACTTGTACTAGTGACACTAATCCACAGTGGAGTATTCCACATTTTGTAAGTGCCAGTCGTTTATTTTAAATGTGCAGTTGTTAACCTTGACTGCAAAGGGAACTGCTGAATGCTACTGAACTGGTTCTGCTCAGTAAATGCTGTAAAACACTTTATTTTACAATGTAGCTTTCATCTGAGTGGTAGACTTGTTTAATTTTGTTTTTAACCTAAGCACATATGTCTTGGCAAGTGACCAAAATTGACTGAAGACCACTGCTTTGTCTCGGCTGCTGTAGAGCTAGGTCCCTGTACGATGGTAAAGAATGAATAGGTCCATTCCGACTAGCTTTTACTACATTGTCATCCAATGTTTTACCATGCAGACGTATTGCGAACTGTGCTGCCACATGTTGGCACTGGACGAGAAAATGTTAATAAAACAGTTCAAAAAGCCTGGGATTATTTTTTTGTTGTCAGTGAGAAAATAGAACAGTGCAGCACAGCAACTGGTTCTCCAGCACATGTATGTGTCACACATTATGCCTAGTCAAACTAATCTCATCTGCCTGCACATGATCTACATCCCTCCTTATCCAACCGAGGCGAGGACAAATGCAGCTGAGCATAAACGTGAAAACTGGAAGAGTTTTTCCACACAGATTAAAGGCATGTAGATTTTTATAAATGGGTATTGGATTCTAACATCTTTAGAATGAATAATCAAGCTGATTAGCAAGGCTGGCTTCAGACCAAATACGTAAGTGGATCTTCTGTAAAATGGTTAACAGGTAAATCTACAGGTGAGCTAGGAGAGAAATAATTTCTGGGCATAAGAGGGAATGGATTCTTTAGGATAATTTTAGTAAATATAATTTTGATTAGCACATGTAACCAAAAGTTAAAAACATTAAGAAACTCAAATGAATTCAAAATATCTTTAATTAGGAAGAAACCACTTTAATTTACATGCTTTTACTTCATACAGTATCATTCAATAAATAACACTGAGAATTAAGGTGGCACAGAATCAGGTTTAGCTGGTGAAGAACCTCTACAGAAACCTGTTCATATTAAATTTGGGATACATCCCAGTTAAGGCAAATATTTAAATCAGGGATCAAAATAGCAAACAATTCTTCTGTTCTTAAGTTAAAGCAACCTGGCTGTTAATTTAAAGCAAAAAGCAAGTACAAATGTTTTAAAACAAACAAGTCTTCATTTTATTGAAAGCAAACATGTATACCGGAGTCCCTAAATCAAAGCAAAGTTGACGAGCCAAGCCTCTATTTAACCTGTAATTCAAAGGGTTTTAAAATACTGAAAATAAACGTAATGAAACTTACTAGCTCAATGCAGCTTTGGGACAGCAGGTCAATGAATGTTTACACTTCTCAACATTTAGAAAGTTAAATATTAAAGGAATGGAAAAGTAGCTGGAATACATCTCAATTTAATTCACAGGATTCCTTTATAATATAATGGAGGTAAAACGCTCATTACTCTGTTGCAAACCATGGGAGGGATCAGTAAAAAGCAGGCAACTGCAATTACCCCTCAACTCTGGTGTGAAGCAGGAAAACGCTGCAATATAAACTCCAAACAAAATATTCTCAAATCCTTTGCTCCTGAACAGGATCAGAGACCAATTCCAGATTCAAAGCACAGCTGAAGCATCCAAACTGGTACCAACTCTTCCAATGCAAAACAGGCTTAATTAATAACCTGTGATCACATTTTCTCTTGCATTCCAGTAGACAGCATAAACTCCACTTCATCAAAAGCAATTGGGAAGAACAAGGCAAATCATCTATTGGAACTCCTGACTGAATGCCTGGCAAAGTGTTTTCTGTCCATTATTTAAGCCAAGGAAATTACAAAGGTACCCAATAAGGGAAAATTAAACCAGTTACATAACCGCAATGAAGAGTGTCAAGAGACCAGTTTGGAAGTACAATAAAGTCGTAGCACAATGCATCTAAAACCTTATTCAATCATTAACACTCTCAAGAGTGAAAATGGCCTACAAATTATGGAGATACTGGAAAAAGAATTAATTTTGAGCTAGAGTTAGCAAGCCCTTTAAATAAAACAATTTCTCAAATAATATTAAAAGCAGGCAAGTAATAATACTTTTTTAAAAAAGCACATAAATGATTAGCCTAATATAGGTCTTTAAGATATTTCTCTGTGTGAATCATTAAGTAGAAGCTGCCAGTATAATGTCTATACTAAGTGACAGAAATGTAGAAATCCCAGAGAATGACAGAGGAACCTAGATAATAAAGGTGGATGGGAAAAAATATGCTACACGAACCCTTAGCCTCCGTCTCTCGTGTTACTGGCTGTTTAATCAAGGGAGAAGGGAATAGAGGGTTCATGGTGATAGATTTAGAGCAGGAAAGATGGCAAGATTATAAAGTGGAGCATCAATGCCAGAATGAGCTGAATGGCCAGTTTCTGGAAATTCTGGATTGTGCATCCTGGTGGAGTGTTTATGAACATTAAAACAATAGATATGATCAGATGATCTATCACGCCTGATCTGCTTAGAAAAGGTGGATCGCAACAAGACATTTTCTCTTTAAAAAAGGACAAAGGAAGAATTCTGTGGAAAGAATACTTACGAAGGAGTTATAAAAAATAATTTATCCAATCTTTTCCAAATATGGTTGCCATTTCTGGAGAAGTCTGTTGCTTTTCTACAAATCATAATTTTGGCAAAGTTAGGCACCTTTAGATGGCAAGCATAACATTTTAAACATTGACAATAAAATCACACTGAAACTAGTTTACCATTCACAATATCTCCACAATTTAACATTTCACACAAACTACATTCAGCTTCCTTTGGAAATATTGGAAACTCCACCATATGATCTGAAAGCCCCCCACACATTCTGCTGTGATTGCAATAGAGAGTCCATTGTGTACAGTGGCCATTGCCAGATATGGTGCTTATAAATCTCACAGCTTTACAGTATATCTCAAAGCACAGCATGCACAGGCAGTGAGCGTTCACATCCTGGGCTGATAGACCGGAGGTTAAGGAGTGATAGAGAAAAAGTGCGAGATAGGAGTTACCAGTCCTACAGCGAATTTGATTTCTCTGTAAAAATCTGTTGTTCTAGAAGTTTGCAGACCACTAGCGCCTCACAGACTGTCAGCTGCTGAGTCTTGGCTTTAACTCAACAGCACTCAAGGCCCTTCAAGAGGAGTGACTTTGCTGTGTGGGGAAGGTAGACACGAGGTGTAGCACTTGAGCACCTCACCACAGCGGGAAAACATTCAGGTTCAGGAACAGCTCCTTCACAACGACCAACAAGCTATTGAACACGTAAAAACTCAAAACTGCCTTGGTTGCACTAGGGGCTTCGGGCTTTGTTTTTGTCTTTTACACTATAATCATTTTTTAAAAAAAGTATTACATTGAGTACTGCGTTTACAAATCTGCGATACTGCTGCTAGAAAGAATTTCATTGTTCCATTTTGACAATAAACACACCCTTGATTCTTGAAAACAGAGCCTGGAGTGCTGAGGGAAGTGACAGACATGGGTTGGTGTGGGATGATGTTGAAGGGGGTGGGGAAAGGGAACCATGTATTCATCCATTGTACAAATGCAACAAGGTGCTTACAAAGAAGGGAGTTTTAATATCATGTTAACATCATCTTTGATGTTTAGAGACAAACACAGGAGCAGGCTTTGAATATATTTTCAAAGGACACAATGGGAACATTAGCTGCCAAGTCCTTGAATAAGAAGCAAGCACCTCAGCTGGGATTTGGTTGCACCCTGTGTAATGGGATAGAATGGCCTCTACACATTCTAAGAAATTATTTCAGCAACTCTGGATATAGTGCCCAACTTGTCAAAGTAATCTAAAATGTGACAATGGTCCGTCCTGGTGAAAATGTAACACTGGGAATTTTGGAAGAACCAATTAGTCAGCAACATTCGGCTGAGCAGTTCACCCCCAGCAATTAATGAGACAGACATGTGCAGTAATACCATTTTAGAAGATTTGCAGTGTTATCTGACTTTAGTAGCCACAAATACAACAGGAGCACAGAGGTTCAAAGTGCCGAATGGTAGCACGGTTTAAAAATACAAATAGGATGGGCTAAATGCAATGGGAGAAAGGACAGGCGAGGAGAGGGACACCGGTTCTCAGGTCGAACGGATGGAGACGCCGGCTGCAACAGACTTTTATGGCCAGTTGGGACTGTGAAACAGCACCAAAACCTGGCGACACTTGCATGGAGACTCAGTGGGCTGTTTTGATGCATGACGTACTTAACCAGGGATTGTACTTGTGTATGGGAATATCCTTACTGATCTGTAAACAAAAAAAAATGTCTATCTTGGTACACATGTTAAAGAAACCATGAACCACTGACATGGCAGAAAACATAACATGTACAAAATAGAACAGTTTTGACAATAATATGGGGCATCTGGCATTATTAAAACCTGGCATCCCTTTCATTCACTGCAAAGCTTTGGCATCAGGATGACCATTTTTTTCAATCTAAGATTTTTGTCTGTGGTAAAAAGAGGCATTTCCTCCTTGGCCACCAGGTGGCAGCATTGGGTACATGTCTAGAAACAAGGAACTGCCAATGCAGACAAAGGTGCTGGAGTAACAAGGTTTCACCCCGAAACGTGGCCCATTTCAATTGCTCTATAGGTGCTGCCTCACCCGCTGAGTTTCTCCAGCATTTTTGTCTACCTGCTGACGTAACAAAACAGGTCAGGCAGCATCCATGGAAGAGTTCCGCCAGCACTTGATGCCCTTTTTTGGGCACATTTCTCCCAGTTTAAATACAGTTTGATCCAAACTTCTGCCCCAACAATTGGTCTCTGCTGACAACCCTAAAGTCCTTGCTGCTACAGCAGTTTGCACATCCACTGAATTTGAAAAATGTCAGAAAAATTGAATGGCCACGGTTTATGACTGGTGAGCCCTCTTTCAAGATTGCTCCATCCCATTTTACAAAGAGGTGGGCACTGTAATGTCTGTGAACTTTAAACAGCAAGAGGCCAGAATCAAACTCACGTCATCATACATTGCCCACCCAGTTTCTCTCTCCCTCCCACACATACACACTCAGTACAATTAAACAATGATAGGTTACATAACAAGAGATCAAATATCAATTATAGCAATGCCATATCTTTTGTGCAACATATTTACAAATGATTTGCTACAAACGTAATAGTGGATCTATATTCTGATAAAATTCACAGCACGTATAAAGGACAACAAATTTGGATCTTGTGCACGTGTAGATTATCAAACTATGTCCTTGGCTTCAATGTGACATGTGGTCCTCTTGTAAATCGCAACGGCCAAGTAATAAAATTAAAAATTGGTCAGGCACATGGTGTCTTTTTAACTATTAGTCTTAATAGAGTTCGAATTTGCTACATGATTGAAATCTGTTGAAGTCCAGACAGACCGAACAGCAACATGTTAGTCCTCTGAAGGTTTTCACAGCCTGAGCAGTAGAGAGTCGTCAAAAGTCAGGTCACATCTGACGGAGGTGGACGGATACTGGAGGCTCCGTGTGGCGGCTCACACCGCTTTAATGTCCAGCAGGCCCTCTTGGTGTGTGCTCTGTCTCAGTGATTTGATGGTCTGGAGTCGTTTCCCGTGGAGGTTGAATTGAGACCAGGCGAGAAGCTGCAGTACTCCGCACGTTATGGGAATGAAGACCAGCAGGTAGAAGCATCCTTGGCGGACCGCTTTCATCCAGGCTGCATTTGGCTCCCCCACCGGCTTTGTGCTCACAATGTCATGTAGCGCGTCATGCTGGAAGATGTCATATCCTAAACAGGGCAGATCACAACACAAGAATTTAACACACAAGCCATACAAAAATACTGTCGTTACCCGGTTTGATGCAGACAGCTTCGTAGCCTATATCAATGGGGACAACCACAAGCAAAAATAAAATGATCTTACGTTTACTCTAATCTTAGTAGTGCAAAGTCCATAATAGTTTGATGCTGAGGTATCAAGGTGCAAGAGCCTGATGGTTGCTGGGAAGAAGCTGGAGGTAATGAGTCTTAGCTTACTAGGCTACATTCAGAAAAGGCTTTTTTTTAAATAAAGCAATGAAATTGCTGCGTTTCCATAGTAACACTTTTCCAGTACAGGTTAAAGTGGAAAACTTCCTTAATTTAGAAGGCAATCAGAGAGCTGTCAAATAGAAATAAGGAGACCTTGTGCTACCTTGAGATATGGTTGTGACAAATCGTATAGATGAACACATGGTAAACAAGTCAAGGGGGACAGAAATCTACAGATGCTGATAGAATGATAAGCAGAGTGGGAGGGATTCCAGGTATAGCATCAATCGGTATAGTGGTCACAGGCCCATAATACTGCTGCAGGTAAGAATTTATTTACTCCATTGTTGATACATAGGACAATCAAATACTTTTGACTTGAATAAGTCACAAGTCATGTCATAGGAGCAGAATGCATGCATTCGGCCCATTCGGTCTACTTCGCCATTCAATCACGGCTGATCTATCCTTTCCTCTCAACCCCATTCTCCCGCCTTCTCCTGTAACGTTTGAACACACGTACTAATCAAGAACCTGTCAATCTCTGCTTTAGAAATACCCAATGACAGCCTCCACAGCTTACGGCGGCAATGAATTCCGCAGATTCACCACCCTCTGACGAAATAAATTACTCATCTCCCTTCTCAAGGTACATCCTTTTATTCTGAGGCTGTGGCCTCTGGTCCTCGACTCTCCCACTAGTGCCTCTCTGCTGGGCACAACGTCAGAGTAGAACTGCTGTACATGGAGCTGCGGCAGTAAAAACGCAGATTGGTCTGGTTAAAAGACTTACATGGATAGGACATGTTTAGAAGGACATGGGCCAAATGCAAGCAGGTCGGTCTAGATGGGACATCTAGCATCTAGCAGCGTAGATGGGACATGTTGGCCGGTGCGGGGAAGTTGAACCGAAGGGCCTGTTTCCATGCTGTGAGATTCTATGACTCGATAATTGAGAACAGTTTAACTACCTGTATAAACATACAAAAGCCATGTCCCAAATAAGGGGGCAAATGTCTGTCCGGGTTTTGTCACCAAGGCAACCATTCCAAATAGCAGTGCCGACGCTGCCTGTTTCCTCTTGTTCATCACAAAGTCTTCATCCACTAGGTCAGAGATGACCAAGTTCAGAAGCTTGCAGGTCCCCTCCGTGAATACACGATTACTACAAAGCAGCACAGGAGGTTGAAGAAATTAATGGTCAGTGAGTAAAGCTGGCAAAAAAATGTCAGTCTAACTACAAAAACAATAGATAAAAACTTTAAATCCTTAAACATTAGGAATTGACATACAGCTCTGAAAATTTGTGGAAATAATAAACTTCTCTTTTAACTAGAGAAATGCATAATCAAAGTAATGAATATGAAACCCAGTCTTTAAAAACCTAATGGACAGTGTATCTTTTCCACTCTCTAGCCTTTTATAATAATGTTTTCAATTGTCCACAGGGGCAAATGGATCAACGTGCATTTGTACACCGCCTTTCAGAACTAAAAGAGATCTTCACAGTTAGGTTGTTTTATAGGTTGTAAAATATTTACTCTAAGCACTAGGGGTTGTTACAAGGTTGGGAAAAGAGTTACATGAATGCTGACACACGAAAGTGCAGAAGGATCCCGACCCAAAACCTCATGTCTATTCCCTCCACAGATGCTGCTTGACCTGCTGAGTTTTTCCAGCACTGTCTTGCATAAATGCTAGTTGTTCGTAATACTGTTGTCTAATGAAACTGATCATTCGTGCAGCACAACACTGTTACATATTGTGAGGTGCTGGCAACAAAGTTACAGGGGATGGAAGTGCTAGTCAATGAAGTTAGATTGTGGTGCTGAACAGTTCAGCTGCTATTAATGTGCCTCGAGGAAGCGGATTGTTGTACAAAGAGATGTTTTCTCAATTAATCCAATTTAGCATAATGGCAATCTCATTCTACACACACTGGATGATATATTATGGAGAAAAGTCTTGGGCTGGTTACAAGGACTGAATGACACCTATCCCACTCTTTGTTATCATGAGCAAACATCATCAACAGGTCATCAAGGACAAAACCAACTACCATGCTAGTTCGCCCACTACCTCCTACAAAATTAAATCTAACGGGCATGTTTCTAGACTCAGCCAGTTTGGTCTGAGGTAGTTCTAGCATGTATTAGTGCAAATATTTTGATATTCCCAACTAGGGTATATTTCAAACTCTTGCCCCTACCCCCCGCAGTACTCCACATGGATGAGCAGCTTTGGTTAAGCTGATAAAGATGACCAGATTTAAAATGTGTTGAAATTTATCTGTGGAAAAAAGACAATTTTTAACATTAGTAACTGAAGAACACAACCTTAATATTTAGACTTGTTACTGCGTCAATTTGTTTCCCAAAAAGGAAATGGGAATCAGGAACTGTAAATCAGGCTAGATATAATTAGTTTTTGGCAACGCTATTCATCTATTGCCACAGCAACTGGACAATGAAAAACAACTTCTAGGTTTCTAGGTCTGAAGAAGGGTCTCGACCCGAAACGTCACCCATTCCTTCCCTTCAGAGATGCTGCCTGTCCCACTGAGGTACTCCAGCTTTTTGTGTCTATTTTCGGTTTAATCCAGCATCTGCAGTTCTTTCTTATCCAAACTTTTAGGTTAATTGGGCTCCAATTTACCCCGAGTGTAGGGAGTGGTTGAGAAAGTGAGATAACATAGAATCAGTGTGAATGGGTGATTGGTGATCGGCGCAGATTCGTTGGGCCGAAGGACCCGTTTTCATGCCGTATCTTTCAATCAATCAAATTCTACACTCAATGACAGTCTCCACTGAGCACTAAATGAACAATTTAAAGTCTATCCGCACCTCATATTTCACTTGGGCAGTTTACAACCCACCGGATGAACGTCGATTTCTCTCATTTTAAGTAGCTCCTGCACCTCCCTCCCCACCTTAGTCCTACTAATTCCACAGTTCACATCCTTGTATCCCTGTCATTAGCACATCTTCCCCAGCCAACAATAGCCATCCTGAGGTCATTGGTTGCCTGCCCCATTTTGTTCTGGCCTTCTCTATCTTTCAGTCTGAAGAAGGGTTCCGACCCAAAACATCACCTTTTCCTTTGCTCCATAGGTGCTACCTGACCCACTGATTTACTCCAGCACTTTGTGTCTATCTTCAACTTACAGTAGTTTTTCAGATCAGTTATGCTGCAAGATCAGAGCATGCAGTGAGCAGAAATGCTTCTGGCTGCAAGCAAACACCCACATACTTTACTTAATGAAAGGAAAGTAATTTAGTGTTGTGTGTTTGCATCGACATTACCAAAATCTTCTTTTAGATTGCACTACTAATCTTTAGATAGCCCTGCAAGTTTAAGTCTGTACATTGACACAAATTACTGGAGTAACTCAGCGGGTCAGGTAGCATCTCAGGAGTACATGGATAGGTGGCATTTGCGGTTGGGACCAAAAATAGAGGGAAAGGAACAATACTCTGTCAGTCTGTACTCTTTATTGTATTCTCAGGGAAATGTTGATCAGGGTGAAGAAAGCTAGATTATTATTATTTTTTAAAGCCCAAGCTCATGTGACTCCATTACTCCACGTATATACAGGTAACATAAGCCTTCTGAAGATCTGGCAAAATAATTAGATGTGTACTTACAATTAATTGCGTGAATGGTGATGTAGAGTACACTGCCTAATGAATGGTTGAAGTCCAAAGGGCAATCAGCTACATGTGAAAGGCAACGTGATCAGTGATAAAGAGCCAGGGAACAGGACTAATTGAATAGATCTTTGAAAGAGCTGGCAGAGGCTCAAAAGTCTGAATGATCCAATTCTCTGTACAATTTTATGGCTATGAAACAACACAAATTGGAGACATTATGTGGGAAGGAACTGCAGATGCTGGTTTAAACCAAAGATAGACCCCAAAAGCTGGAATAACTCAGCAGGACAGGCAGTATCTCTGGACTTGGATATATTATTTACTCAAGATGATTACAATGCAAAAGTCACAATACCAAAATCAGTTCCTTTTTTTGACATCACTGGATTCCATTATTTTCTTTGGGCATCAGTTCTTGCTGAATTGTTGGATTCTAATTTCTATCTCTCTCTCTCTCTATATTACTAAAACTCTCATCTTGTTGGTATGTCCATTTGTTTGCCCGGTTTGTATTCGTGCAAAAACGGTACACGATAGCGCTACAATTTTTGGCCCATCTTACTCACCATTGTCCTGTGATGTAAATTAAACATATTTCGTTCAGATTGATGGTACATTTTACATTATTGATGTTTAAAACTTAAAAAAAAATGGAAAAAGTGCCCCCACTTGCTGCCTTTACTGGACATGCGTCACAAAAGACACCCCACGGGTCCTCAGCGCGCCTTGACAGGCATCACAAAGGACATCACACAGGCACAATTTCAGACTGGCATCTTTCCTTCTATTTTAATTTCTGCAAGGAGGTGAGGATGGTGGGGATAGAGGGAGAGGAGGAGGGGAGAGGGATTATGGAGGGAGGGAGTGACTGAGGGTAGGGGAAAGGAGAGGAAGGGAGAGGGAGAGGGTAGGGGGACATGGGAAAGGAGGGAGGGTGAAGAGGAGGGGGAGGGAGTGCTGGGGGATGAGGGGGAATGGAAGAGGATAGGGGTAGGAAGAGGGATGGCGAGGCGCAATTGGGGGAGGATTGTCGTGACTCGCATCACAACGGGGATCTCTGGCATCACAACAGGAACCTCTCAGCCATGCCTGCGCAGTTGGGGGCTATGGGTGAGTGGTGGAACATTACGGTGTGGGGGGGGGGGGGGAAATGGGACCCAACGGGTCCCACTTGGTCTAGTATTCTCTAAAAGTCATCATGTGAGCCTGGTAGCCCATACAGAGCAATTTTGTACCGTCAAGTATAATAGACCCCAGAAATAAAAATATACCAATTCATTACTCTGAGGCAGATTGAGGGCTCCTCTGCATAAAGTCATGGCTCCAACCTACAATGGCACAGGAATATATTTGTGTTTATATACCTGGCTATGAAGAAACAAAGTAGGTAGATCTGATCTGGACCTGCCAGCAGCATGATCAGGCTGAGCACCAGTTTCACGAAGAACAACCAGCGAATTACCATATAAACTCCAAATCTGTGGCATAGTGACAGGAAGTAAAGGTTGTTTAAATGAGGAGCAATATATGATGCACCTAAAAAAAAAGGGAAAAGGGTTTTAAGCTTTAATTACATTCTTTGAGCATTCATGTTTTTCTTCTGCAATCAGATAATAAGGTTTACTTCTTCACTTCAGGTCAGGAAAAAAATTAAACTCAAGGGATGACACATTGAAAGTAGGCATGCAGGTACAGCAGGCAGTGAAGAAAGCCAATGGTATGTTAGCTTTCATAGCAAAAGGATTTGAGTATAGGAGCAGGGAGGTTCTACTTCAGTTGTATAGGGTCTTGGTGAGGCCACACCTGGAGTATTGCATACAGTTCTGGTCTCCAAATCTGAGGAAGGACATTATTGCCATAGAGGGAGTGCAGCGAAGGTTCACCAGACTGATTCCTGGGATGCCAGGACTGTCTTATGAACAAAGACTGCATAGACTCGGTTTATACTCTCTAGAATTTAGGAGATTGAGAGGGGATCTTATAGAAACTTACAAGATTCTTAAGGGGTTGGACAGGCTAGATGCAGGAAGATTGTTCCCGATGTTGGGGAGGTCCAGGACAAGGGGTCACAGCTTAAGGATAAGGGGGAAATCCTTTAGGACCGAGATGAGAAGGAATTTTTTCACACAGAGAGTGGTGGGTCTCTGGAACTCTCTGCCACAGAGGGTAGTTGAGGCCAGTTAATTGGCTATATTTAAGAGGGAGTTAGATGTGGCCCTTGTGGCTAAGGGGATCAGAGGGTATGGAGAGAAGGCAGGTACGGGATACTGAGTTGGATGATCAGCCATGATCATATTGAATGGCGGTGCAGGCTCGAAGGGCCGAATGGCCTACTCCTGCACCTAATTTCTATGTTTCTATGTTTCTATAGTACTGGAGTAGCGCAGCGGGTCAGGCAACATCTCTGTACAACATGAATAGGTGATGTTTCAAGGCCTCCACCGCCCTCTGAGGCAGAGAATTCCACAGATTCACAACTCTCTTTGTGAAGATAGACAAAAATGCTGGAGAAACTCAGCGGGTGAGGCAGCATCCATGGAGCGAAGGAAACAGGCAACGTCCCGGGTCGAAACCCTTCTTCAGACTGATGTGGGGGGGGGGGGGGGGGAAGAACGGGATGGGAGGAAGAAAGGAAGAGGTGGAGCCAGTGGGCTGAGGGAGAGCTGAGAAAGGGAGGAGAAAGTAAAGACTACCTGAAATTAGAGAAGTCAATGTTTGTACCGCTGGGATGCAAACTGCCCAAGCGAAATATGAGGTGCTGCTCCTCCAATTTACGGTGGTCCTCACTCTGGCCATGGAGGAGGCCCAGGACAGTAAGGTCGGATTCGGAATGGGAGGGGGAGTTGAAATGCTGAGCTGTGAAGAAGTGAAGAAGTGTTTCCTCGTCTCCGTTCTAGATGGCTTACCCTTTATTCTTAAACTGTGGCCCCTGGTACTGGACTCCCCCAACATCGGGAACATGTTGCCTGCCTCTAGCGTGTCCAAACCCTTAATAATCTTATATGTTTCAATAAGATCCCCTCTCATCCTCATAAACTCCAGAGTACACAAGCCCAGCCACTCCATTCTCTTGGCATATGACAGTCCCACCATCCCGGGAATTAACCCTGTAAACCTATGCTGCACTCCCTCAATAGCAAGAATGTCCTTCCTCAAATTATGGGACCAAAACTGCACACAATACTGCAGCTGTGGTCTCACTAGGGCTCTGTACAACTGCAGAAGGACCTCTTTGCTCCGATAGGATCGGTTTAGAGGGATGTGGGCCAAATGCTGGCAGGTGGGGAATGTTGGGCACCATCGGCAAGTTGGGCTGAAGGGCCTGTTTTCACACGGTACAACTCGAGGGATGCTGCCTGAACCCCGTGGAGTTATTCCAGCATTTTGTGTCCTTCCTTGGTAAACCATCTGGTCTCTACAAACCTACAGCCTATTGATTTATTTAATTTCCTTTAGTAAACAGCCTTCGGTTTGGTGGTGTGGACATGGATACAAGCTCATTTCCAGACCAAAGCATTAAATCAAAGGTGCTTTAGTGCAGTGCTGTCATAACAATCACAACTTTTCAGGTGGGATACAAAATGCCGAGTTACTGCAGTATCAAGTGTCTTTCTTTGGTAAACCGGCAGTTCCTTGTTATTACATTCAGGCGAGATGTTAAATTGAGAGCCATGTACTAACTCCAGTGGATGTTAGAAAATAAAATGCACAGTTCAAAGAACAAATGAAACCACTCATCAATCAATCCTTAACTGATTGGCTTGGCACTTATGTCATTGTAACATGCCCTGCAAACAGGAAAGCAAGTACACTTCTAAAGCATTTCATCTGATTAAAGGTACTGTGCCAAGTTCTTTCATTCTTTCTAACCTACTGTGCCACCTTGGTTCATTATTTATGTAGTCACCAACTTCACTCATCTCCCCGAATTAAAGTAATTTTAATCAAACCTCATCAACTGCACCCAGTGCTCCCGATGTGGCCTCCTTTATATCCTAGAGACCAAGCACACATCAGGCCACTGTGTCAACAAACAATTGTGCTCGGTCCACCAAGGTTGGCTGGATCTCCTGGTTTCTAACCATTTTAACGCCCCTTCCCTTTCCCATACTGTCTCTGTCCTGGGCCTCATCCATTGCCAGAGAGAGGCCACACACAAACTAGAGGAACAGCATCTCATATTCTACTTTGGTAGCTTACAACCCAAATGGTATGAACATTGAGTTCTCCTATCTTTGGTAACTAACCACCATTGCCCTCCCTTCTCTCTACCCCCCCCACCCCTTGCCCCACCTGGATGCACACCCATTTCCCAATGAATCCACCCCCTTTTCCCCCCCTCCCCCCCACCTAATCAATTAATGCAGCTTACCTAGGAGAAAGGAACCAGTGGAGAGTGAAATTCTGTCGGACAGCAAATACTCCAGAAACAATGGGAAGAAATTACTGTTGAAATGGCAGTGAAAGACCTATTCCAAACAAAAAGTTAATATTAGCTAGTTCATAGAAAAGTGTGCTATTTCACTAAAGTTAGAAGCAACCATTTTTCAGCTATTTTAGTTTAAGGGTCCCAATCTGAAACGTCGTCCATCCTTATTCTCCGGAGATGTTGTCTGATCCGCTGAGTTAGTCTAGCACTTTGTGTCTATCTTTAGTTCAGCCCTAGTTTAGAGACACAGCATGGAAACAGGCCCTTCGGCCCACTGTCCACACCAACCATTGATCACTCATTCACACTAGTTCAACTTTACTCTACAGTCTCGTCCATTCCTTACAACCCCCCAACCCCACCCTAAGGACAATTAAGTTACAACATGCATGCCTTGCTTAATCTTTTTGGCAAAATGTTCCAATGATTATACCGTTTAAGAGACTTCCCGTCACAAGTTTCTGGGAGCAGTAAATCCCATCTAACCACAAGGAAATCATATGCTTTGTCAAGTAGTAGCAAGTTAGTATTATGAAGACAATAGGCAGTAGATGCTGGTATTTGAAGCAAACTACTGAAGGAACTCTGTAGTTCAGACATAGCCTGTGTGTGTGTGTGTGTGTGTGTGTGGGGGGGTGGGGTGGGGGGGGAAGAATTGTAGACATTTTGGTTTGAGGTCTTGCTTCGGGAATTGAGGTGAAGGAGAAAGTTAGTCGATGTATAAAAGTGAAGGGAAGGAGAGACGGGCTTGTGGGTTTTAGATTCAAGGAGGATGGGCAAAGATCAGGTGACGTGCGGTGACGTTGGGAGACAGAGGCAGATGGGTTACGGGTGGAAGCAGGCAAAAGGAGAAAATAAAAGGAATTTTAAAATTCGAGATAAAAAGGTGCAAGGCGGGGAACTTGTATTTGTATTAAAGATAGATACAAAATGCTGGAGTGACTCAGTAGGTCTGGCAGCATCTCTGGAGAAAAAGAACAGGCAATGTTTCAGGTTGGAACCATTCTTCAGGTATGACCCAAAACATCACCCATCCATTTTCCCATAGATGCTGCCTAACCTGCTGAGTTACTACAGCATTTTATATCTATCTTTGGTATAAACCAGTATCTGCAGTTCCTTTTTATTACATTGTTTTTTTTTAAAATCAGTTCTGTTAATATTTTGATATATTTTGCACAAAAATAATCTTGCTTGGTTTGTTACAGAATTAAATTTTCAGCAGAAATGAAGCAGTTAAATACAGAGCTAACTTCAAAATTCATTTGTGTATGTCACAAAAAATAATTTGATGTCACTCATTCATGAAACCTAACATTTTAACTTGAAAACTTTACATTCATATCACCAACAACTGATTTCCTTGCTCCCCAATTATTAAATGACAGTCGAAGAGCTGCTAATGAGTGAGCCATGCAAAGATAAGGCAATTCCATGGCATTCAGCGACATGCTCAAAGACAGTTTCCTTTCAGCCATATCTTCAACCATTTCAGTCATTCCTGCAACCTGTCACTGAAACACTCACTTGGCTCATCTCCCAGACATACATCCTGAAACATTCACAGCTGGTCAGGTTGGTACTGGACCCCAAGAAAGTGGAGTGACTCCGAGATGGATTCTTAGAGCAGCTTGTACTGGAGCCTACCAAGGAGAAGGCAATTCTGGATTTAGCGTTGTGTAATGACCTGGATTTCATCTGGGAACTCAAAGTAAAGGAACCATTAGGAGGTAGAGACCAAAATATGATGTTTTAATCTACAATTTGAGAGGGAGAAGGAAAAATCAGAGGAGTCAGTATTTCAGTTGAACAAAGGGGAGTGTGGAGGCATGAGGGAGGAGCTGGCCAAAGTTGACTGGAAAGGGTAATGCGGGGATGACGGTGGAACAGCAATGGCAGGTATTTCTGGGAATAATCCAGAAGATGCACGATCATTTCATTCCAAAGAGGAAGAAAGATTCTAAGGGGAGTAAGAGTCGACCGTGGCTAACAAGGGAAGTCAAGGTCTACATCCCACCCCAGGCAGACGAACGTCTGGCACTGGAGGAGCTGCACGCCGTGGTCAACAAACACCAGACGTCTTACCCCGAGGCATTTACCACCATTGCTGGGGACTTCAATAAGGCAAACCTAAAGAAATCACTCCCCAACTTCCACCAACATGTCTCCTGCTGCACTAGAGGATCAAATACCCTCGACCACTGCTACACCACCATCAAGGATGCCTACCACTCTATCCCTCGCCCTCACTTCGGTAAATCCAACCATACCGCGGTGCTGCTTCTTCCTGCCTACAGGCAGCAATTAAATAGCGCACCCCCAGAGGTGAGGACAGTACAGAGCTGGTCGGTGGGGGCAGAAGAACAACTACAAGACTGTTTGGAGTCTGTAGACTGGGCTATGTTCAAGGACTCGGCAACGGACTTGAATGAATACGCCACAGTTGTTACAGACTTCATAAAGAAATGTGTGGAGGACTGCATCCCTACAAAAACTTTCCGAGTGATTCCCAATCAGAAACCTTGGATGAACTGTGAGATCCGCACTCTTCTGAAGACCAGACACCGGGCATTCATGTCTGATGACACAGTGGTCTACAAGAATACGACCTGGGTAAGGCCATCAAAAAGGCCAAAAGGGAGTTCTGCTCCAAGCTTGAGGATGAGACAGATGTTCGGCAGCTGTGGCGGGGACTGAATGCAATCACCTCTTACAAGGCGAAACCAGGAGGCAGCTCGGATGTCGGCGATACATCACTCCCTGATGAGCTCAATGCATTTTACGCACGCTTTGATAGGGAGAACACCGATGTGCCTTCCCGAGCCCCTGTTCGCTGTGATGGTATTTCAGTCTCAGTCACAGAGGCTGACGTCAGGAAATCCTTCAGAGGGGTGAACCCTCGAAAAGCATCTGGACCTGATGGCATACTTGGTTGTGTCCTAAAAACCTGTGCGGGCCAACTGGCTGGAGTTTTTACGGACATTTTCAACCTGTCACTTCTGAGGTCTGAGGTTCCCACCTGCTTCAAAAGGGCATCAATAATACCGGTGCCCAAGAAGAGCAAGGTGACGTGCCTCAATGACTATCGACCTGTGGCACTAATGCCTGTGGTGATGAAGTGCTTCGAGAGGTTGATCATGGCGCAAATCAACTCCTACCACGACAAAAACCTGGACCCACTGCAGTTCGCTTAGCGCCACAACAGATCAACAGTGGACGCGATCTCGCTGGCCCTCCACTCCGCTCTGGACCACTTGGACAACAAAAACTCATATGTCAGGCTGCTATTCATTAACTACAGCTCGGCATTTAACACAATCATCCCCTCCAAGCTGGTTACCAAACTCGCAAAACTGGGTCTTTGCGCATCCCTCTGCAATTCATCCACAGACCACAGTATGTTCGTATTGGTGGAAATGTGTCAGACTCGATAACAATCAGCACGGGAGCACCTCAGGGCTGCGTGCTCAGCCCCCTGCTGTACTCTATGCTCATGACTGCATAGCCGGTCATAGCGCGAACTCCATCATCAAGTTCGCTGACGACACCACTGTTGTGGGACGTATCACTGATGGGGATGAGTCAGAGTATAGAAGAGAGATCGAGCAACTGTCCATATGGTGCCAGCACAACAACCTGGCCCTCAACACCAGCAAAACCAAGGAACTGATTGTGGACTTTGGAAGGAGTAGGATGGGGACCCACAGTCCTGTTTATATCAACGGGTCGATGGTTGAAAGGGTCAAGAGCTTCAAATTCCTGGGCGTGCACATCTGTGAAGATCTTTCCTGGTCCGAGAACACAGATGCAATTATTAAGAAAGCTTATCAGCGCCTCTACTTCCTGAGAAGATTACGGAGAGTTGGTCTGTCAAGGAGGACTCTCTCTAACTTCTACAGGTAACAGTAGAGAGCTTGCTGACTGGTTGTATCGTGGCTTGGTTCGGCAACTTGAGCGCCCTGGAGAGGAAAAGACTACAAAAAAATAGTAAACACTGCCCAGTCCATCATCGGCTCTGACCTTCCTTCCATCGAGGGGATTTATCACAGTCGCTGCCTCAAAAAGGCTGGCAGCATCATCAAGGACCCACACCACCCTGGCCACACACTCATCTCCCTTCTACCTTCGGGTAGAAGGTACAGGAGCCTGAAGACTGCAACAACCCGGTTTAGGAATAGCTACTTCCCCACAGCCATCAGGCTATTAAACCTGGCTCGGAACTCTGAACATTAATATCCCTCCATCTGTTATTTGCACTTTATTAATTTATTAATTCATGGGTGTATTTATGTATAGAATTGTAGTCAATGCCTTCTATGTTCTGTTGTGCTATGCAAAGAAAGATTTTCATTGTCCTGTCAGGGACACATGACAATAAACTCTTTTGACTTTGACAAGGACAGTATAAAAATAAAAGAGAAGATGAGCGAGAAGCCAGAAGATTGGGAAACTTTTAAAGAGCAACAGGAGGTAACAAAAAAGGCAATATGGGGAGAAAAGCTGAAGTACGAAGGTAAACTAGCCAAGAATATAAAGGAGGATAGTAAAAGCTTCTTTCGGTATGTGAAGAGGAAAAAAATTAGTTAAGACAAATGTGGGTCCATTGAAGGCAGAAACAGGTGAATTTATAATGGGGAACAAGGAAATGAAAGACGAGTTGAACAGGTACTTTGGTTCTGTCTTCAATAAGGAAGACACAAACAATCTCCCAGATGTACTAGGGGACAGAAGATCTGGGGTGATAGAGAAAATGAAGGAAATTCACATTAGTCAGGAAATGTTGTTGGGTAGACTGATGAGACAAAGCTGATAAATTCCCAGGGCCTGATGGTCTGCATCCCAGGGTACTCAAGGAGGTGGCTCTAGAAATCGTGGATGCATTGGGGATAATTTCCCAATGTTCTATAGATTCTGGATTCATTCCTGTGGATTGGAGGGTAGCTAATGTTATCCCACTTTTCCAGAAAGGAGGGAGAAAGAAAGCAGGGAATTATAGACAAAAGCTGTAAACAGTGCCCAGTCCATCATCGGCTCTGACCTCCCTACCATCGAGGGGATCTATCGCAGTCGCTGCCTCAAAAAGACTGCCAGCATCATCAAGGACCCACACCATCCTGGCTACACACTCATCTCTCCACTGCCATCAAGTAGAAGGTACAGGAGCCTGAAATCTGCAACATCCAGGTTCAGGAACAGCTTCTTCCTCACAGCCATCAGACTATTAAACACTTCAAACAAACTCTGAGCTATAACAGCCTATTGCACTGTGTGTGTGTGTGTGTGTGTGTGTGTGTGTGTGTGTGTGTGTGTGTGTGTGTGTATAGAATATATATTCTATGGTATATGGACACACTGATCTGATCTGTATTTACTTTGGTAACAAGAACAGGAAGGCAGATTATCTAAATGGTGTCAGGTTAGGAAAAGGGGAAGTACAATGAGACCTGGGTGTCCTAGCACATCAGTCACTTAAAGTAAGCATGAAGAAAGCTAATGGCATGCTGGCCTTCATAACAAGAGGAGTCGAGTATGGGAGCAAAGTCCTTCTGCAGTTGTACAGGGCCCTGGTGAGACCACACCTAGAGTATTGTGTGCAGTTTTGGTCTCCTAATTTGAGGAAGGACATCCTTGCTATTGAGGGAGTGCAGTGTAGGCTCACAAGGTTATTTCCCGGGATGGCGGGACTGTCATATGATGAAAGAATGGAGCATCTGGGCTTGTATTCACTGGAGTTTAGAAGGATGAGAGGGGATCTTATAGAAACATATAAAATTATTAAGGGATTGGACACGCTAGATGCAGGAAACATGTTCCCGGTGTTGGGGGAGTCCAGAACCAGGGGCCACAGTTTAAGAATAAAGTGTAGGCCATTTAGAACTGAGATGAGGAAAAACTTTTTCACACGGAGAATTGTGAATTTTTGGAATTCTCTGCCTCAGTAGGCAGTGGAAGTCGATTCACTGGATGCATTCAAAAGAGAGTTACGATAGAGCTCTTTGGGCTAGCGGAATCAAGGGGTATGGGGAGAAGACAGGAACAGGGTACTGATTGTGGACGATCAGCCATGATCCCATTGAATGGCGGTGCTGGCTCAAAGGGCTGAATGGCCTACTTCTGCACCTATTGTCTACGTATGTATCTATGGTCTTCCACAAAACTGCAGCGCTTCTAACAATCACGCCAAGGCATATAGCACGGAAAAAGGCCCTTCAGCCCACCATGTCCAAGTTCACCATCAGGCACCCATGCACAATAATAACAACTCGTGCAGCAGTAGACCTGCTGCCTCACAGCCCTAGATTTGATCCTGACCTCAGGTGCTGTCTGTGGGGAGTCTGCACATTCTCTGTGTCTGGGAGATCCAGTTTCCACCCACTTCCCAAAGACATGTGGGTTTGTAGGTTAATTGGCCCTCTGTAAATTGCTCTTAGTGTGCAGGGAGTAGTTCAGAAAGCGAGATAACATAGAACATGTGTGAACGGGTGATTAGAGATCGGCGTTTCACGTTATACCTGTAAACTAAACCGCATTTACCAGCACTAGTAATTTGTGTGCTCGTCCAGACACCACAAAAAAGTTGGCAGTATCTATCTCCACCATCCATTCATGCAGTGCGTTCCAGATTCTAACATTTCTTCCTCCAACCTCTTGACTAAATCTGGTCCTTCTAGCTATAGACTCCTCTGCTCAGCCACACCTCTGCTTGGGGGAAATGTTCTTCTATTTACCCTGTCCACACCCATCATAATTTGTAATGCCTATTGTGTAAGTAGAAAATCAGATCTGACCAATATATTGGAGCTCCAAGCTGAAAATACATTAAGTGCCAGTGCCTTCTAGTATTTTTACTGCACACATCACCTCAGGTGCTTAGTGCACCACAAAGGGATATCTCGAGGCCAAACAAAAACTTTACGTTATGGTTTCTAAATTCATCCACATCCAAAGCCTTCTCACCTCTATAACCGTCATACACTCCATTCTGACCTCTTACTCCTGGACCCTGCTGCACAATTCCTTGCAAAAATCCTACGCTTCTCTACAGCTTGCGCATTAAATCCCATCTGCTACTGAGCTTTGGGTTTTTCCTCCTAATATTATTTCTCCGTATGTACACAATACATTTAGCAGTGTACTATTTAAACTTCAGCGTAGAAACAGGCCCATCAGCCCATGTCAACAAGTGATCCCCACACACTATCACTATCCTACACACTCGGGACAATTTACACTTTAACAAAATCAATTAACTTACAAACCTGCATGTGTTTGGAGTGTGGGGGACGGGGGAAACCGGAGCACCAGGAAAAAAACCCACGCGGTCACAGGGAGAACATACAAGTTCCATACAGACAACGCCCGCAGTCCTCTTTTGGAAATGGATAATGTATCTCCTATATGTGACAAATGCCAATACCCAGAAGCTAATTTAACACATTCTTTTACAACTTGTATAAAAATTACGAATTTTTGGTTGGAAATATTTAAGGTAATCTCGAATGTTGTAAATAAGAATCTAACTCCAGATCCAAAATTAATAATATTGGGAATATTAGAAAAGGATCAATTATTCACGACAGCACAAAGAACTTTTATAGATTATAGTTTAATAATTGATAAAACATTAATTTTACAATTTTGGAAAGGCCCCATACCCCCTACAATCAGATTGTGGATTTCAGGAATGGCGGAGACTTTACACTTGGAAAGAATAAGACTTGCACTTTTAGGCAAGTTAGACCAATTTAATGTGATTTGGTCTCCATTCCTTGAATATCTTAAGGGATCAATATGACTCGGTTTGAGGACCTGACTGAGACCTGAACGAAGGATTGGACGAAGAATAATACATTATTGATCATGGATATATTACTATATAAATACTGTTTGTATAATATACCACTGTTATTTTATTTACTTTTTTCTTTTGGTTATTTTATAACTATCTTTATGTTAATCATTTTTCACATTTTTCTACTTTTCACTATAAAAAAAACTATAATAAAATATTTAGTATATATAAGAAAAGATGATAATTACTACCTATCTCTTTATCAAGAATGTTGTTTTAATACGTACTTATACTTGTACTTATACTTCTAATAAAAAATATTAAACAAAAAAAAAGACAATGCCCGCAGTCAAGATCGAACCCGGACCTCTGGATTTTTCCTTAGAATATCCTTCGTTTGGGAAATATTGAGATATAAATGGAGCCCCAGGAAAGTTGGGCTAGACTCACCTGTACCAAGTTCATGGACACAAACCAAACAAAGTTCTGGTGCCGGGACAGTTGCTTCAGGTACTCCGAGAATGTCAGTGTTTGCTCCTGGGCAAGAGGAGTTTGACTGATATGTAACCTGGGCAGAATCCATAAAAAAGAAATGTTACTAGAAATTACTTGGTTCCGTGTTTCAACCTACTTTCCCCAATCTGTTTTAGCCTTGAGTAAAAAACAATATATTTTAAGGCAGAACGGTATAGAACAGGAAGATAGACACAAAATGCTGGAGTAACTCAGCGGGTCAGGCAATATCTCTGGAGAAAAAGAGATGGGCGATGTTTCGGGCCGGGACCCTTCTTCAGACTCCATAACTTGAGGAAATTTTACAGTGGAGCAATCAGAAGGTGTGGTAAGGACAGCAGATGCTAGTTTATACCGAAGTTAGACACAAAATGCTGGAGTAACTCAGTGGGTCAGGCAGAGATGCTGTCACTGATTACTCCAGCACTTTGTGTTAATCTGCAGTACATGAATAGGATAGGTTTAGAGGGATATGGGCCAAACGTAGGCAGTTGGGACTACTGTAGATGGGACCTGTTGCTCGGTGCGTGCAAGTTGGGCTGAAGGGCCTGTTTCCACGCTGTATGACAGTTATTTTCTACACATTTTGTCTGCTCCACTGCAAAATCTCCTCAAGGTAACTTCTCCAGAGATGCTGCCTGACCCACAGTTACTCCAGCACTTTGTGTCTATCTTTGGTACAAAACCAGCATCTGCAGTTCCGTTCGACACAGTACAGAACAAGAACAGGTCCTGGCTGTCTACCCTATCTATGCCTCTCCATTAATGAGAGAGGTGGTGCACAACAGTAAAATGAACAAAGGGTCTTGGAGTTAGAGGAGTGAACTGGATCATGTTTTTTTTATGGAAATCAGGATTAATTCTAAGAGAAATAATAAGAGTTTGAGGAAGGGACAGGGTGAAGGAGGGAAGAATTAACAAATACTTACTCTTTTAACATGGAGGTCTCTGTATGTTTTACTCTGACTTCCAACTGGAACTGTTGTCTGAGAAACCAGGTGGATATACTAAAGCCAAAAATAGAAAAGGCAGCCATTGCTGCACAGAAGAGTCTAAACGAGAAGAAGTTGTCTTTGTTCCAGACTGCGTAGGACATGAACACTGATAAGGATCCGAGGGCACTAAAAAGCGAACAGTAAAAATTCAGTCTAGTCCTGTCCTTTTCTGACACGGCTAGGTCTGCCAGTAAGGCGTTGTGATTGAGGTCCACAATGGTGAGGAATCCATCGTATAGACAAAGGCAAACCAGAAATTGTACTCCTGGCCTTGCCCAAGCCACCCAGAAAGAGAGGAACGACAGTGCAAATAGAGGACCATTCCACATTAGTGCTTTCAGTCGCTTCAACACGACCTCTGGAGAGGATATTGCAGCACCTGACCTGTAAGGGAAATAAGCACATGATTTACAAACCAATGCAGCGTTAACCTTTAGCGTTAATGCCCAGCAGTATGAACATTGATTTCTCAAACCTCAAGTAAATCCTGCATTCCTTCAGCATTTAACCTGGCAATTACTGACCAAGTTGACCAAGATAGTCAGAATCTTCTTTCCAGAGTGGAGATGTTAAAGATTAGAGGACATACTTTTTAAGGTGAGGGGGAATAGCTGAAAGGGGATGTGCGATTTTTAAATATACGAGTGGTGGGTTCCTAGAATGCGTTGCCTGCGGTGGTGGTGGAGGCATTTAAGAGGCTTTTAGATAGACACATTGAGATGGTTCGCATGCAGGCAGTTTATCTTGGCATCATAGTCATCACCTTGTGGGCTTAAGAGTCTGAGCCTAAACTGTACTATTCTGTTAAGTTACACCTACATAGTAGCCATAGAAATGTATCAGTGAGGAATTATACTCCATTGATTGTCTCTGAGAGAATCTACTTCCTGACTCATTAACCATTGTTAAACATTTTATAAATGGTTCTGCTAACCTTAACTCACGGCACAGTGGTGCAGCAGTAGAGTTGCTGCCTTACAGGTTCAATCCTGACAATAGGTGCTGTCTGTATGAAATTTGTACATTCTCCCTGTGACCCCGTGGGTTTCTTCCGGGTGCTCCCACACTCCAAAGACATACAGGTTTATAGGTTAATTGGCTTTGGTAAACATTGTAAAATGTTTCTAGAGCGTAGGATAGTGCTAGTGTATGGGGAGTGATCGCTGATCGGACTCTGTGGGAGGGGCATGATTAGAGAGAAGCGACACCAAGACAGTGTTTCATGCTCTTTCATGGGGAAACCGTTGGCAGCAAGTTCTGCTCTTCAATTTTTAACTGCTTACGAAAAAAAAGATGCTTCTGGTTTCAATGCAACAACACTGACTGTTGATAGCAAAACCAGTCATTACATCTGCAAAACCTTGGCCATTAAGAAATGGAGAACTAGGACAAAGTTAATTCTTTACTTAAAATCCAATGGAAAATACAAAAAAAAATCTGAATTTGGCCACGTTTATGCAATGGCTCTACATATGCGTAGTGCAAGAGACAAAATTCATGAAGATTATGAGATTTATATCTATTGTGCATGAAGTCACAAGGAAATACACGCACTGTACTGAACATGGAACACCAAATTAAATTCAGAGTTCTGACACTGAACATTTCATGTGTTACCTTCATTGAAAACCTCATGTTTCATTTCGTTGGGGCAGCTCAGTTGTACAGCTGGTAGGGTGGTGCTTCACAACACCAGAGACCCGGGATTGATCTCTACCTCAGGTGCCGTCTGGGTTGAGTTTGTACTCTCTTCTCGCGACCACATAGATTTCTCTCTGGGTGCACAGCTTTCCTCCGGTACCCCAACAACGTGCAGGTTTGTAGGTTAATTGTTTCTCTGTAAATTGCCCATGTGTGGATGCAAAAGTGGGATAACATACAACTAGCGTGAACAGTGATCGATGGTAGGCGTAGTCTCGTTTGGCCTTTTTCCATGCTGCATCAATCAATCTATTCTCAGCATTCGCTTATTACATGTATAATTCTAAATCCTCGTGACTTTTCGGAACAGGAACAGTTTGGAGATTCACGCAACACTCTTATATTAATGCACAACTATTTTTCTGTGATCAACCCAACTTCAAAACCAAGCACAGCAACACCAAATATAAAATGTCTATTAATACGTACTGGTGTGTGCTCAGAAATGAGCGATCGCTTAGCCATCCAAATAATGGATCATTAAGACTATTCCATAGGAGAAAAATTGTCTGAAGATTAAAACAGAAAAAGAATTATGCAACAGCAATATTGAATATCAGTTAAACAAACAGATGAAGGAACCAAATACACAGTCTTTATGAACTCAGTAACTTGTGCCACTAATGGTAACATCAGCACATTATTTATATTTATGTAAATGGGGACATTTTCAGGGTAGATAAATATCTGAAGACAGCCCAAGTCAAGTCAAAGTCAAAAGAGTTTATTATCATGTGTCCCTGACAGGACAATTAAATTATTTCTTTGCATAGCACAACAGAACATAGTAGGCATTGACTACAATTATATATGTAAATACACACATGAATTAATAAATTAATAAAGTACAAATAACAGATGGAGGGATATTAATATTCAGAGTTTTGTCCGAGCCAAATTTAATAGCCTGATGGCTGTGGGGAAGTA
The DNA here is from genome assembly GCA_963514005.1 of Raja brachyura. The sequence continues at coordinate 22,443,977 of OY740795.1, forward strand.
GCTATTCCTGAACCAGGTCGTTGCAGTCCTCAGGCTCCTGTACCTTCTACCCGAAGGTAGCAGGGAGATGAGTGCGTGGCCAGGGTGATGTGGGTCCTTGATGATGCTGCCAGCCTTTTTGAGGCAGCGACTGTGGTAGATCCCCTCGATGGAAGGAAGGTCAGAGCCGATGATGGACTGGGCAGTGTTTACTACTTTTTGTAGTCTTTTCCTCTCCAGGGCACTCAAGTTGCCAAACCAATCCACGATGCAACCGGTCAGCAAGCTCTCTACTGTGCATCTGTAGAAGTTAGAGAGAGTCCTCCTTGACAGACCAACTCTCCATAAACTTCTCAGGAAGTAGAGGCGTGACGAGCTTTCTTAATAATTGCATCTGTGTTCTCGGACCAGGAATGATCGTCACAGATGTGCACGCCCAGGAATTTGAAGCTCTTGACCCTTTCTACCATCGACCCGTTGATATAAACAGGACTGTGGGTCCCCATCCTACTCCTTCCAAAACCTACAAACAGTTGCTTGGTTTTGCTGGTGTTGAGGGCCAGGTTGTTGTGCTGGCACCATATGGACAGTTGCTCGACCTCTCTTCTATACTCATCCCCCTCAGTGATACGTCCCACAACAGTGGTGTCGTCAGCGAACTTGATGATGGAGTTTGCACTATGACCGGCTACGCAGTCATGAGTATAGAGCGAGTACAGCTGGGGGCTGAGCACGCAGCCCTGAGGTGCTCCCGTGCTGATTGTTATCGAGTCTGACACATTTCCACCAATACGAACAGACTGTGGTCTGTGGATGAGGAAGTCGAGGATCCAATTGCAGAGGGATGCGCAGAGACACAGTTCTGCGAGTTTGGTAAACAGCTTGGAGGGAATGATTGTGTTAAATGCCGAGCTGTAGTCAATGAATAACAGCCTGACATATGAGTTTTTGTTGTCCAAGTGGTCTAGAGCGGAGTGGAAGGCCAGCGAGATCGCGTCCACCATTGATCTGTTGTGGCGGTAAGCGAACTGCAGTGGGTCCAGGTTTTTGTCGAGGTAGGAGTCGATTTGTGCCATGATCAACCTCTCAAAGCACTTCATCACCACAGGCATTAGTGCCACAGGTCGATAGTCATTGAGGCACGTCACCTTGCTCTTCTTGGGCACCGGTATTATTGATGCCCTTTTGAAGCAGGTGGGAACCTCAGACCTCAGAAGTGACAGGTTGAAAATGTCCGTAAAAACTCCAGCCAGTTGGTCCGCACAGGTTTTTGGAACACGACCAGGTATGCCATCAGGTCCAGACGCTTTTCGAGGGTTCACCCCTCTGAAGGATTTCCTGACGTCGGCCTCTGTGACTGAGACTGAAATACCATCACAGCGAATGGGGGCTCGGGAAGGCACATCGGTGTTCTCCCTATCAAAGCGTGCGTAAAATGCATTGAGCTCATCACGGAGTGATGTATCGCCGACATCCGAGCTGCCTCCTAGTTTCGCCTTGTAGGAGGTGATTGCATTCAGTCCCTGCCACAGCTGCCGAACATCTGTCTCATCATCCAGCTTGGAGCAGAACTCCCTTTTGACCTTTTTGATGGCTTTACCAAGGTCGTATCTGGACTTCTTGCAGACCACTGTATCATCAGACATAAATGCCCGTTGTCTGGTCTTCAGAAGAGTGGGGATCTCACAGTTCATCCAAGGTTTCTGATCGGGAAACACTCGGAAGGTTTTTGTAGGGATGCAGTCCTCCACACATTTCTTAATAAACTCTGTAACGACTGTGGCGTATTCATTCAAGTCCGTTGCCGAGTCCTTGAACATTGCCCAGTCTACAGACTCCAAACAGTCCTGTAGTTGTTCCTCTGCCCCCCCGACCAGCTCTGTACTGTCCTCACTTCTGGGGGTGTGCGCTTTAACTGCTGCCTGTAGGCGGGAGGGAGCAGCGCCACGGTATGGTCGGATTTACTAAAGTGAGGGCGTGCGATAGAGCGATATGCATTCTTGATGGTGGTGTAGCAGTGGTCGAGGGTGTTTGGTCCTCTGGTGCAGCAGGAGACATGTTGGTGGAAGTTGGGGAGTGATTTCTTTAGGTTTGCCTTATTGAAGTCCCCAGCAATGGTGGTAAATGCCTCAGGTTAAGACGTCTGGTGTTTGTTGACCACGGCGTGCAGCTCCTCCAGTGCCAGACGGACGTCTGCCTGGGGTGGGATGTAGACGCGGTCAGGATGATGGAGGTGAATTCCCTCGGTAGGTAGAAGGGACGGCACTTCGCCGCCAGATGTTCGAGGTGTGGAGAGCAGGAGTTGGACAGGACTGCCACGTCTGAGCACCACGCAGAGTTGACCATGAGGCCGACGCCCCCTCCTCTCCCCGATGCCAGTGTACGGTCCATACGGTGGATGGAGAACCCTTCAGGCTGGACCGCTGAGTCTGGGGAGCTGGGGGGGGGGAGCCATGTCTCTGTGAAACAGAACATTCCCTCAGCTCCCTTTGATGGAGCAGCCTTGCCCTTAAGTCCTCCACTTTATTTTCAAGGGACTGTACATTGGCCAGTAGGATAGTAGGGAGAGGGGGCCGAAGTCCCCTGCGCTTCAGTCTGACCTGAAGTCCTTCCCGTCGGCCACGTTTCCGGACACAATGGAGGCTTCCCCTTTGTTTCCAGGTACCGTGTTTCCTGTACCTGCTGTTTCTGCAGACCAGTGCTGGAACGGGAATTCCCTCACAGACAGCAGCTCCAGCTCCGTAACAAACGGGGGTTCCCTCAGAGTCAGCAGCTCTGGCTTCATTTTTTCTGGGATATCCAGCCCGTCGGCTCTGGAGGTCATCCCGGGATTTCCAGGTGCTGTACCTGGGATCCTCAGTCGGGTCGGGAGTTTCACAGCCAGCGTGGGAAAGTTTAAAGTCCGGGGCTCCCGCAGCTGCGGGAGATTGCGAAATTTCCAGCGCTTTCCGTTGCACAAGCAGCCTGTCTGAAACGGCACCGATTACTGCCGTTTCCCTGATGCAGGTGAGTTGATAGAAGTTGTAGGCAATTCTTTACATTACCTATATTTACAAAAGTTACATTAATCTGATCTTTGGGTTTACAACAAGCTTGAGTGTGGAGGCAACATGGTTATGCTAACACTTAACGTAACTGCTTCAGCCTTAAAAGTGCTGTCAAATTATCTGCGCTTTACTTTAGGAGGAGCATCAATCCCTTGGAGAAAATGCAGAGGAGATTTATCACAACAGTATCAGGAATGGAGGAATACAGATGATCTGGAGAACTGAGAGGATCTGGGATTGCTCTTCTCAGAGCAGAGGCCAAATGAAGATTTAATGGCCATTTTCAAAAATGTTGTGGTTTTATTGTCAGCACATAGACAATCGTACATTCTTCATGAAATGGAGAGGTTAAGCTTAGTTTAGAGCTACAGCATGGAAACAGGCCCTTCAGTCATCAGAGTCCATGCCAAACATCGGCCACTCATTCACACAAGTTCTATGTTATCCCACTTTCTTATCCACTCTACACACAACGGGCAATTTTACAGAGGCCAATTAACCTACAAACTCCCAGGTCTTTGGGATGTGGGAGGAAACTAAAGCAGCTGGAGAAAGCCCATGCGGCACAGGGAGAGACCCAGGAAGCACACAGGAAGACCCAGGAAGCACACAGCACAGGTGACCAAGATCAAACTCGTTCTCTGGCACCGCGAGGCAGCAGCTCTCCTGTCTGTGCGACTTGTGCTGTATCTAAAATGCTTATCAACGAACTCTACCTCCACTATATTGACGACTGCATCAGTGCTACCTCCTGCACCCATGCAGAACTCACTGGCATCATTAACTTTACAAATTTCCATGCTGCACTCAAATTCACTTGGACCATCTCCAAAATCTCCCTACCATTTCTCGATCTCACCATCTCCATCACAGGAAATAGACTATCAACTGACATCTATTGTAAACCCACTGACTCCCACAGCTATCTAGACTACACGCCTTCCCACCCTGCCTCATGTAAAGACTCCAAATTACTCCGTCTGCGCCGCATCTGCGCCCAAGATGAGGTGTTCCATACCAGGACATTGGAGATGTCCTCATTCTTTAGGGAACGGGGATTCCCCACTTCCAATATAGATGAGGCCCTCACTAGGGTCACCTCGATATCCCACAACACTGCTCTTGCTCCCCCTCTCCCCAGTCATAACAGGGACAGAGTCCCCCTAGTCCTCACCTCCCACCAGCCATCACACACAGCACATAATGCTCCAAGATTTTCGCCACCTCCAACTGGATCCCACCACTAGCCACGTCTTCCCATCTCCACCCCTTTCCCCAGAGGCCGTTCCCATTCCTTCTCTCCAGAGATGCTGCCTGTCCCGCTGTTACTCCAACATTTTGTGTCTATCATGCTTATCTAAAATGTACCTAAGTGTTTATGTAGACTTGTACTGAACTGTATACAAAAATAAATTTCACTGTACCTCGGTACATGTGACAAATAACGTACCATATGACTGTGCCACCCCATCTACACCAGTCCCGCCTTCCTGTGCTTTAAAAGGTCCATCTGACGCAGTGAGCCAACTGCACTACTGTGCCATGATGGAAGAATTGCTTTCTCAATCCTGAGGCAAATACTAAAGTAATTTGCCACTTGAAATATCACCCATAAAATAATAGCCAAGCTGCACAGTTACCCTCCCATCAATTACAAGTAGAAGGACATTAGTGATAGTTATTACCCTCTTCCTCATGAACGGAAAAGCAAACTTTCAAGTGTTATACAATTACATGTTTGTTGAGTTCACTCTATGGGATTCTCATCCAATTCTTGACACCAATTTAGTTTATTATTGTCACGTGTACTGAGGTACAGTGTAACGCTTTTATTGCGCGCTATCCAGTCAGTGGAAGGACTATGATTACGATCAAGTCATCCACAGTGTAAAGGGTATAAAGTTTAGTGCAAAATAAAGTCCAGTAAAGTCCAATTAAAGGTAGTCTGAGGGCCTCCAATGATATAGATGGTAGAAGATGAAACCAGTCATTGATTCCACTGCTCTGGTGAATTAGTTGGTCCTGGCTCTTTTTGTGTAGAGTTCAAGGCAATCAGAAACTGGTGTACTGTGAAGATAGACACAAAATTCTGGAGTAATTATTTACTCAAGCATTTTGTGGCTATCTTCAGTGTAAACCAGCATTTGCAGTTGCTTCCTTATGTACTATGGTTGTTGTTGAAACACTCAAGATTTTTTTTCCTATTTTTCTTAGGAGGAGACTTCAGAGATATTAATTTCCAACAGATAATGTGATTTCTTGCTTAACTGCTTGTTATTCAAACAGATACACTTGAGAGCCTCTTAAATAATTTAACAGGGCAAGAACAAAGCCCTTCATTGCCAACTTATTACAACAAATATTAATAAAAGGAAAAGGGATTTCTTCAGTCAGAGGATGGCGAATCTGTGGAGGGCAAGTCATTGGGTATTTTTAAGACGGAGATTGATAGATTCTTAATTAGGAACGGGGTGAAGGGTTATGCGGAGAAGGCAGGAGAATGGGGTTAAAAGGAAAAGGTAGCTCATCCCTGATTGAATGGCAGAGAAAACGCGATGGGCCGAATGGTCCAACTCTGTTCCTATGACTTACAAAAACAGTCGTATTAGAGTTTATCAAAGATAACCAACCTATTTAAAAACAGTTTTTGTCTTTAAAATAATTTTTGAACAGCTTCTACACTCTGACATAACTGATTTGTCATTGATTGGTTTAGTACATGGAAGTGGTTAATGTACATAAGTTGACTATGTTGCAAGTTCCAAATCAGAAGTACGTGGATTTTGATTTACCAATTGATTGTATCTGCAATTCTTTGTTTCTATTCTTGAATAGTCTTGGATCAAAAGGCTCACTGCAAGATTGTGGTGCAAGGCATGAAAAACTGTACATTCTATTAGTATATAGGGAGCAGAGTTTACTGCAGAGATGGAAGGCAATGATTTGGATTTCATAACATTTCAGGGACCTGAGAGGTAAGGGAAGATGGAGAATATTGGGTTATTGTAAGAGTGTTTGATGGCTCTGTTGCAGTTCAGGATGAAAGGGGGGGGGGGGGGGGGGGAAGAGAGGGGTTAGTCTCATTGAAAACTACTCAATAATGAAGGCCTAGATAGAGTGGATGTGGAGGGGATGTTTCCAGCAGTCTCAGAGCAGAAGGCACAGCCTCAAGATAAAAGGATGTATCTTTAGAATTGAAATGAGGAATATCTTTAGCCAGAGGGTGGTGAATCTGAAATTCTTTGTTCTTACATAGGTTGGGAATATGATGGTTATTTATATTTTGTTGCACAGTATGACTATTTTTATAGAACAGATGGTGGTGGAGGCAAAGTCATTGAGTATTGTTAAAGTGGAGATTGATAGGTTTTTGATTTGTAAGAGGGTCAAAGGTTACGGGGAGAAAGCAGGAGAATGGGGTTGCGAGGGAAAAATGCATGAGCCATGATTGAATGGTCAAGCAGACTCTATGAACAGAATGGCTTAATTTTTTTTTAGTATAGAGATACAGTGCAGAAACAGGCCCTTTCAGCCCACCGGGTCTGCGCTGACCAGCGATCCCTGCACATTAACACTATCCTATACTCACTAGGGACAATTTTTTAATTTTTTTTACATTTACCAAGCCAATTAACCTACATACCTGTACGTCTTTGGAGTATGGGAGGAAACCGAAGATCTCAGAGAAAACCCACGCAGGTCATGGGGAGAACGTACAAATTCCGTACAGACAGCACCTGGGGAGAACGTACAAATTCCATACAGACAGCACCTGTAGTCGGGATTGAACCCATAAAGTTGCAGGACTAAATTCATCTTCTTCAAGAACACCATGTAATCCGTAAAATAGTACAGTTCCAGGATTTTTTACTTTTAGCATTTTAAATAAAGAGTAGAAGATAGACAGGAAGTAGGCAATCAACGAACAGCAGCTTGGCCAGTCTTATCACTACTCTTGTATCAAAAAAGGGGAAATAAAGACTAAACCAGAAACAGAAGTTCTGGACCTCCTTGCACTGCAATAATCTGGTAATTACAGAGAGCACGAAAATTGTCCTTCTCTAATGGGTTACATGAATGTCACAGAATTTACAACAAAATTCTATCTTCAATTACTTTCTCTACCACGTCCACTCTTAAGCAACTAAAGAAATTACAAAAACATTCCAAATATTTTTCCAAGGAATACAATAATTTTACAAAACTATCTTTGGTAAATCCAAGTTTGAACTTTGAAATGTGGATTCTATTTACACTACTAACACATGTTCTTTTAAAATAAATAACTTTTTTTTCAATTACAGAAATTCAGTTTTATTCCTAACACATTCCAATAACTTTTCAAAGTGCCTTGGAGGATCGTGTTCACCTTACAAATGGACTTTAAAAAACACCCAAAAATATTTAACACCAAATAAAATATATTGGACAAGATTCATTCATTTGAATGAAATTTCCCAGTTATTCAATCTGACAAATGTGATATTAGGACACAACATCTGGAATTTGCAAAATATTCCACATTGAAGTCATTGAAATAATTTTAGAAGATAAATGTATTTTCACTTAATTCAAGTCATATTAGAGTCTGAAATCCATGGACACATTTTGGCTGACTCCCATGAAACAGTAACAGTTGTGTCTGCATTTTTCAAGTGCTGATTTTTTTAAAAATCACTATCAAGTAGATTTTTTTTTAAAGGGGGAAAAATACATAAAATCACTTACCTCACCAATCCAGAAGGATAACTTATCGATTTTGTAAACAGATACAAATGTATCCACATAGTACAGGAGAAACACGTTATGGAGAATGGAGACAAACAGTGATAAAGAACCATACAGCACTGCTGTAGGAATGTTCAGGCAGTTTAGAGGTCTGACTCCCATGACTTCAACTATCCATTATATCGTAGTTCCAGCTTCTTGGTCATTTCGCTTGCATCGTTACAGGAGAAGTCTCAGAGTTATGACAGCAGCCAAAAGCCATCGGTCCTGGGTAGGCTGTGAACAGCAATCCAAAAGTAACATTAGTTATCTGAACCATAAGGCACACAGTACGCTGCCAAAAATCAAAGCTAAGATGTAGAAAGAATGGACTGCAAATGTTGGTTTAAACCGAAGAAAGACACAGAATGCTGGAGTAAAGGCCCTGTCCCACAGTACGAGTTCATTCCAAGAGTTCTCCTGTGTTTGCCCTGATTCGAACTCGGAGATTTACAGTACTGGCCACTCGTGGCTCTCAGTACTCTCGTGGACATTTTTCCAACATACTGAAAAATCTTCCCAAGTACCTGCCGTCAGCGTAACGAGCCGCTAAGAGACGTCCCCGAGCTCTGACGTACCCGCTACGTTCATTCTCCGTGCTTACCACGAGTTTGATTTTTTTTAAACTCGGGAGAGCTCTTGGAATGAACTTGTACCGTGGGACAGGGCTATAACTTAGCAGGTCAAGCAGCATCATTGGAGGAAAGAATAGGTGATGTTTCGGGTCAGCATTCTTCTTTAGATTGTCACATCGCCCAATATTTCTTCCCTAAACACCTCTCCGTTTGGCAAGTAAGCTTTTAAATGAAATACTCGTGTTATGTTCATTAAAATTGGATAAGCCTAGAAATTATATGCTGATGTACCTCACATCAATTGTAAGGAAGATATTGAAGAGCATTCTTAGCGTCCTCCTTATAGTGCGGTGACCAGAATTGCACACAGTACTGCCAAGGTTTTATACAGTTGCAATACGACTTGTCAACTTTTATAATAGTGCCCCGACAGATGCAGGCAAGCATACTGCCTTAGGATATCCCAAAGTAGTTTTCAACCAATTAGCACTTTTTAAAAATAGTTACATAGGAAACAAAATAACACTGCTTACAGTAAGGCCCCTTTGCTGAACTGTAATAATGAACAGATAATTGTTTTGTTTTGCTGGCTGAAGAATTACACGTTAACTGGGGAAACACCCTTGCTTTTCTTTGCAACTGTGGCATGAAATCTTATCCACACAAATATGGATAAATAGAGCTTCATTCAAAGTGTTTGACTGGAAAGTTACATTTCTGGCACCATGGCACTAAACCAGCATGTTCAGTCCTTCAGACACAAGGAACTGAAGATGCTGGTTTACATGGCACTTGTTACATCGTTGGCAGTGTTCATATTTTACTAAAATGGAACTCGAAACCACTAACTTTTGACACAGGCAAGTGCAACAATCAGGTTAAGTAATGACACATCAACGAACTAACTGAACTAGGAACTAACTAATCAATGAACTAGGATGGAATGTCCTAGCTGTTTCAGTCTTACCGAATAACTGAATGTGGCATGGAAAAGAATTAGAAGTGGAAGTTAAGGAAACAAAGATTAAATGTTGCCCAAAACTTCACATTAAACTTCCCTTTAAAGTATATCACTCGAGTAACCTCATGGTCGACATTGCATTTAAACATCTCAAGATTTACTTTCATCACTTTTTAGCAAAGTAAACAAAATGTATTTCAAAGTTAGGCAATTTCCAAATGTTGGATCTGAAATGAATTTTAATTAAGGAATAATGAGACGCTCAGAAGAATGCATCCCTGCCAAAGCCTACCTGCAATAGCAACCCGTCCATGCTTTGTTACCTTTCCTTTCATTTTACCCAGTGTTTTCATCTAACACCCACCATTGATGAGCGCACCCAAAAGTTGATTCGATTTGTTCTGGGCAATACTCATGTCCACTGAACTACACCCGAACCCAGCAGATTTTCAAATTCCCATCCTGGCAGATGGAGCTTTATTCAAAATGTTTGACTGAAAGATTTCATCTCGGAAACAATAGCACACACATGCAGACAAGAAACTGAAGATGCTGGTTTACATGGCACTCGTTATGTACAGGTTGACACAAAAATAATTTAATTGAATAAATTTTATTAGGCCAGTATGTACAAGTAATTTGCCTTCGTGCTTTGCTCGCATCTAACAAAGCGATATACAGTAGACAATTAAGTCAATTCTTCACACATGTGAAGAATGAAATAAAATACCAGAGACAGACACAAAAAGCTGGAGTAACTCTGCAGGACATGCAATATCTCTGGAGAGAAGGAATGGGTGACGTTTCGGGTCGAGACCCTTCTTCACACGTCTGAAGAAGGTTCTTGACCCAAAACGTCACCCATTCCTTCTCTCCAGAGATGCTGCCTGTCCCGCTGAGTTACTCCAGCTTTTTGTGTCTTTCTTCGGTTTAAACCAGCATCTGCAGTCCCATTTTCTACATGTTATGTACAGGTGTTTACCCAACTATCATTATTTGACCTAGACTTCTAAGTGAAGACACACACAAACTGCCGGAGTAACTCAGCGGGTCAGACAGCATCTCTGGAGAACCTGGATAGATGATGTTTCAGGTCAGGACTCTTCTTCACACTTATTTTACAGGTGGAGCAGGAAGGAAAGCTGGAACGCTCTCTTTCTGCTTTCTTTCCCCACTGCAATCAGTCCGAAGAAGAGTCCCAACCCAAAATGTCACCGACCCATGTTCTCCAGAGATGCTGCATGACCCAAGTTACTCCAGCACTTTGAGGCATTCTTTCGTAAAAAGGCAGCATCTGCAGTTCCTTGTTATTTCCTTCAATCTGAAACCCTCCAGAGGGCATAGGTTTAAGATGCAAGGGGAAAGATTTAAAGGGGTTTTTAAGAGGCAAATTAGTCACACAGTTCAATGCATATCTTGAAAGAGCCACCAGAGGAAATGGTAAAAGCAGTACAAGTGTAACCCTCTGATGAATCAATGCCAATTTACATCTCAATGCACCCCTGCACAACATCTGAAGCACCTTTGCTCAACAAATAAACTCAAATTCTCAAGCTATTGAATGGGTAGATATCACACAATCTACATTTCAAGATGGTAACCAAAGATTGGAGGACATGTTCCCCAAGATACTATAAACAATCATTACGTAAACCAACATGCTCATCTTTGGCCTCTATATTCTATTTAGATTCAAGATGTTAACATGTACTTATTTTCTTTTCATTGCAAAGCCTCATTGGACAAATCACAATTGCTCCTCATGAAGAAACATGAAGGTAAACAGAAATACTCCAAAAGACTTGTAATCACAAAGTCGAAATCAAGAACTCATTTCAATGTCAATAACAACCCTGTAACTATCAACCTTGAAAGCAAAACACAACCAAAGTACTTTACAAAGAAGAAAGAGGAATAAAGACATAGGAAATGGAAAAGCGGAAATGAAAGCAACGGTGCTATTTTTGAGGAATCTTTTTGAAAAGTTTGGGGGGTGGGAGGGAGGAGAGGAAAACTTGACAAAGGTAGGTCGCAGACAATAAAGTGAAAATCTAAACCACTGACACAACAACCAGCTAAATCACAGACTTTCTCTCGCCACAGGGATAGAACTTCAGTGAATATATTACAAGATAGAACAGCACAGCCACTATCGTACCTGCCTCCACCACCACCCCAGGCAGAGTTTTCCTGACACTGTGTAAAACAAAATTGCTCCACACATCACATTTAAATTTGCCTGCCTCTAGTATTTAATATTTCCATCTTGCGAAAAAGGTTCTGTTCACATGTTGACCAGAATGATGCCTGCGTTATTAGCTACAGAGAGAGATTGGACGGATATGGATTGTTTTCACTGGAACACCAGACGTTGAATAGAAGTATATAAATACTACCCAATAGAAGTATATAATAGTGTACGGGGGTGATTGCTGGGCCGAAGGCCCCGCTGCTTCCCGTTCCCCGGCCGCCTGCCCCTCTCCCCTCCTCCTTCTCCCCCCCCCTCCTCTTGCTCCCCCCTACCTCTCTCCTCTCCCCCAATCTCTGCCCCTCCCTCTCTCTCTCTGCCACTCTCCCTCTCGATGGTGGCTATGAGTGAGTGGATAGGACAGGGATGGGGTAAAAGGAAGAAGTGAATAATATTAATATAATATCAAGGGAGGTGTTTAGTGTGTCTGTGTGTGGGGGGTGGTTAATGTGTGTGACGCCGCATGCCCCCCCCCACCCCCCCCCCCCCGGCAACCGACGGGTCCCACTTGGTCTGATAATATATAAAATGTGGAGAAATGTGAAGCTATCCATTTTGTTAGGAAAATAACTGAGTATTTAGATGGCAAGAGGTTGCTAAATATTGGTGTTTAGAAGGACCTACGATCGCTTGAAAACTAATTACTCAAATTTAATGCACAAAATCAAAGTTTTGTCAGAGCAGTTGAGGAACTGTAGAGACTGTCAGCTCTGGTGAAACCACACTTGGAACATTGTTTACAGTTCTGATCTCCTGATCTAAAGGAGGATACATTTGAAATAGAGGAAGTGTAGCGAATATTCATCAGATTGATTCGCGACACAGTAGGTTGGAAATAAAATGAGAGATTATACACACTTGGCCTAATCTTTCCAGTGGTTAAGTTAAGCGACAGATGATCTCATTGATATGTACATAATTGTCATAGGGTTTGACAAGGATGAAGTTTCCCCTGGCTGTGGTGACCAGAAACAAGGGGTAGTGTCAAAATAAGATGTTAAGATAACAGAAATGAAAAAAATAAATATCATCCGGAAAAATTAATCATGGAATTCTTTACCCCTGTATGAGGTGGCAGCTCAGCATATTCAATCAATTTTAGTAAACAGTTGGGACCTGCACGTCAATAGGTTGCACATTCCATAACCTTGTTTATTCCTACTCTACATTTTCTACATAATCCATTAAATGGAATAAAGAATATGGGTTAGACACAAAGTGCTGGAGTAACTCAGTGCAGGAAGGTGGTGCAAAGGATCAGAATGGCGAGGTTAAACGATGTAGGTAAGAGGGCCTATTCCTGCTTCTATATTGCATCAGCTATGTAGGGATCAATTTCCCCAACAAGAAAGATATTTTGTTCCAAGAATACCACACTTTAAATACTAAAAAGCCAGTGTGATTGTTCAGACTTCAAATTCAGAAAGGAAAAGGGATGAGACACACAAACCCCAAATTCTCATCACATATGGGCCCTTAGACTTCCCTCCTCCCCTCAATCCTCTTCCTTTCCTATTCGAACATCGAATACCTTTCTTATTCCTGGGCAAGTAAAACCCTCAGATCTCTCCAATCCTTCCTCCCCTCCATGGCCCTTCCCTGTTCCTGGGCAGAAAGAAAGCCCTTAGAAGGAGAGGAGGGAGGTATCCCCAAACCCGTCCTCCCCTCCACTCTCCCCTTCCTGTTGGCCGGTGCCCACTGCCACCCTGCTCTTCCCCACTCCCACCCCTGCCTACTCTACCCACCCCCACCCATCCTCCCGACCCACTCCAAACCACCATACACACACTACCTCCGCACACACTTTGTCTCCCCCAAAGATAAGTAAAAAGTAGTGGGGGGGGGGTGGAGTCAACAGCTTGGACGCATATCCATGCAGCTAACGGGAAAGCAAGTTTAGGAAAGGGCATGTTTAAACTAACAGAGCAGGGGGCTGGGACCTAATGCATGGAAACAGAGGGCCATAAAGGGAGGACAGAAGCAAAAGCTAGAAGGGAGATTAGAAAAACTAACCTGAATGCATTGTGCCTTAATGCAAGGATCATTTGAAATAAGGTGGATGAATTGAATGCGCAGTTAGGAGCTAAGGGATATGATATCATTGGAATTACGGAGACATGTCTCCAGGGTGACCAAGGCTGGGAGCTAAACATGTAGTGGTATTCGATATTCAGGAAGGATAGACAGAAATGAAGAGGAGGTGGGTGACATTGCTGGTTAAAGAGGAGATTAATGCAATAGCAAGGAGAGACATTAGCTTGGATGCTGTAGAATCGGTATGGGTAGAACTGTGAAATAGCCAAGGCAGAAAACACTTGTTGGAGTGGTATAGGGAGGTTTCACGGCAGTCGGATCATGACCCATACTGTTGCTACGCTACGCCAAGTGGAGTACACGCGATGAACTGCAGGTAATCACTTACCATTGTTTCCAGCGTGGCTAGCCCGTTAAAACCCGCTGAAATTGTCAATTTTTGCCCTGTAAATAATTATGGAAATCGGAATAAGTGTGAGAGACATTTAGCCTACTTCAGAATTCCAAAAGTGAGGAGAAATTATGGTAGATAGAAGCGAGAGCTGAAGGAACAACAACAGCCAGAGTGCTTGGCGAACATTGGCCGTTTGCTCACTGCATTTCATCAACTAAGGCATTATTTGTGTTTTTTCTTGATTGGCATCTAAAAAGTTTCAGAAGTGATAAATCTGACTGTAAAATTTTAAAATGGCCCATGGTTCTCGTGGGTTTTTACATACAAAAAGAAAATGCTTCTGAAGCAAAATTTACAGCCAGATTTATCACTTCTGAGACTTTTTAGATACCAAAGGAATCAAGAAAAACCACAAATAATGCCTTACTGTTGATGAAATGCAGTGAGCAAATGCGATAATTCCCAATATTTTCAATTCCGATATCTGCACGGCCAATGTTCGCCAAGCACTGTAGCTGTTGTTGTCCCTTCAGCTCTCGCTTCTCTTTACCTTCATTTCGCTTCATTTTGAAGTTGGATACATGTCTCTCACGCTTACCCAGACTTCCACAATTTTTTACAGCGCAAAAATTCAACATTTTGGCGGTTTTTAACAGATAGGAAAATACACGGTTCTTGCATTAATAACATACACCGGAAGTTACGGATGTCCTCCAGGTGGATTGAGCGGCTCCCTATGACCCAGTGACCTTACGTGCAACCCTCCTATACAGACCACCAAACAGCAGTAGGGAGATTGGGGGATAGCATCAAGCAGGACTTAGGGATGCATGTAGCAAAGGTACAGCGGTTATCATGGGTGACTTTAATCTCCATATAGATTGGGCGAACCAAATTGGTAGCAGCGCTGAGGAGGATTTCCTGCAATGTATACGGGATGGGTTTTTAAACCAATATGTAGAGGAACCAACTAGAGGGCATGGCCATCCTAGACTGGGTATTGTGTAATGAGGAAGTATTAGTTGGCGATCCTGGTGTGCAAGGCCCTTTGGGCAATAGTGACCATAATATTGTGGAATTCTGCATTAGGATAAAGAGTGACACAGTTAATTCAGAGACTAGGGTCCTGAACTTGAATAAAGGAGACTTTGAAGGTATGTGATGGACATTGGCTAGGATCGACTGGCAAATTATACTTAATTATACTCAAATTATTCTTATACTTCAGGGGTTGACACAATGGCGAAGGTTTAAAGACCTCATGGACAGACTCCCAAAATTGTTCATCCCTGTCTGGCGAAAAAATAAAAATGGTAAGGCGGCTCAACCGTGGCTGATGAGGGAAGTCAAGGATAGTGTTTAAGCCAAGGAAGAGGCATATAAATTGGCCAGAAGAAGCGGCAAACCAGACTGGGAGAAATTTAGAACTCAGAGGAGGACAAAGAGTTTAATTAAAAAGGGGGTGGGAAAGAGCATGAAAGAAAGCTTGCGGGAAATATAAAAACTGACTGTAAAGGTTTCTATAGGTATGCCAAAAAGAAAAGATTAGTGAAGTCGAATGTAGGTCCCTTACAGTCAGAGACAGGTGAATTTATAATGGGAAACAAGGAAATTGCAGAACAGTTAAACGAGTACTTTGGTTCTGATTTCACTAAGGTAGACACAAACAATCTCCCAGAAATACTAGGCGACCGAGAATCTAGTGGTAGGGAGGAACTGAAGGGAATCCACATTAGTCAGAAAATGGTGTTAGGTAAAGTTGGGACTGAAAACATAAATCCCCGGGGCCAAATGAACTGCATCCCAGGGTACTCAAGGAGGTGGCCCTAGAAATCGTGGATGCATTGGTGATCATTTTCCAATATTCTCTCGACTCTGGATCAGTTCCTGTAGACTGGAAGGTAGCCAATGTAACTCCACTTTTTAAGAAAGGAGGGAGAGAGAAAATTATAGACCAATCGGTAGCGGGGAAGATGCTGGAGTTGATTATTAAAGATGTTATAGTGGCACATTTGGAAAACAGTGAAGGGATCGGTAATATACATTAACGATTTAGACAAGGGAATTAAATGTAATATCTCTAAGTTTGCGGATGACACAAAGCTGGGTGGCAGTGTGAGCTGCAATGAGGATGCTATGAGGCTGCAGGGTGACTTGCATAGGTTGGATGAGTGGGCAGATGCAGTATAATGTAGATAAATGTGAGGTTATCCACTTTGGGTGACAAGAACAGGAAGGCAGATTATTATCTGAATGGTGTCAGATTAGAAGGGGAGATGTAACTAGACCTGGGTGTGCTTGTACATCAGTCACTGAAAGTAAGCATGCAGGTACAGCAGGCAGTGAAGAAAGCTCCATTGTTGGCCTCCATTGCGACAGGATTTGAGATTAGGAGCAAGGAGGTCCGACTGCAGTCGTACAGGTCCCCGGTGAGACTGCACCTGGAGTATTGTGTGCAATTTTGGTCTCCTAATTTGAGGAAGGACATTCTTGCTATTGAGGGAGTGCAGCATAGGTTCACCAGGTTAATCCCCAGGCTGGCAGGACTGACGTATGATAAAATAATGGATTGACTGGGCTTCTATTCACTGGAATTTAGAAGGGTGAGAGGGGATCCTATAGAAAGATATAAAATTCTTAGAGGATTGGGTTTGCTAAATGCAGGAAAAATGTTCCCGATGTTGGGAGAGTCCAGAACCAGGGGTCGCAGTTTAAGAATAAGGACTGAGATGAGGAAACACGTTTTCACCCAGAGAGTTGTGCATCTGTGGAATTATCTGCCACTGAAGGCAGTGGAGGCCAATTCACTGGATGTTTTCAAGAGAGAGTTGGATTTAGCTCTTGGGGCTAACGGAATCAATGAATATGGGGAAAAAGCAGGAACGGAATGCTGATATTGTCTATTATCACATTGAATGGCGGTGCTGGCTCGAAGGGCCGAATGGTCTACCCCTGTACCTATTTTCTATGTTTCACCATTCAGTTCATACTCTCTACCACCCACCTTACTTCCATCCCGCCTGGTCCACACCCGCTCAACACCCTGCTCACCCTTCTCTCACTCCCACCATTTGTTCTCCCCACTTCTCCCACCCTTTCGCTCCCTTCAGCCACCTCATTCTCACCCCGCGGCCTCTGCTCTCCCAATGTTCTCCCCTCCTCCGTTTTCACCGTCTTACCCACTCCCCACCTTCAGTCCCCCCGCGACTGCATCTCCGCCGACCCACCGGTTCTCCATTAACCCATCGGCTCTTCCGGCCGCGACTGCCACCATGTCCCGCAGTGAGGTGAGGGGAGGCCGACTCTTGCCACGACGGAGGCGGCGCTTCGTGTCTGTCTGCTGCTGCTGCCGCTGCTGTGGGATCTTTGCTGCTGACCGTGCACTCCGTCTCTCTCCCGTTACCACGGCCGGCCGCCCGCCCGCCCGCGCTCGCTCACTCACCCCTCCCCCGCGTTCCAGCCCAGCCCCCCCCCCCCCCCCCCCCCCCGTGACACGCTCCGCCAACCGCCGGCCGGCGCGCCACTGAACCCGCCCCCTCCACCCCAGCCTATTGGCCGAACCCGCCCACAACGGCAACTCCCATTCGTCCCACCCGACCTTCACTCAGGTGACGTCGCGCCAGCTGCTCCAGCGCCGGCCTCATGCGCACGCGCGGTGACATTCAGGGGGAGGCGGGGGCGCGCGCTGCCGGCGGCCCCGAGACTGCGGGCGGGCGCGCGCGACCACTGATTGGCAGCTGCTGCAGACGTGGCGATCCCAAGGATTTCAGGGGCTTGCGTTGGGAACGGAAGGATTAAGGGAGAAGAGGATGCAGGGCAGGGAGGCACAGAGAGAGAGAGAGAGAGAGATCTGCAAAATGTTGATTGCAATAAAATTACAAAGGGACGGAACCGTTGTTTTTTTATTCCTAAAGCAATTAAAAAAAATTAATCTTAAACAAAAGGAGCAACAGCGTTGGTTTACAAATACCAGAGTTGAAACTAGCGTATTTCGTTAAAACACTGATGTCTCTTTATTTAGTGATTTCAAAAAAGTAAACTTGCTTTAATGTAATGCCTTTCATAATGTCCCCAAACCAAATAATGCTTTTGTAGATATGTAACTGCAGATGCTGGAATCTTGCGCGGAAGACTGAAGCAAAGTGCCGAAGAACTCAACGGGTCAGACGAATTCGCTAGAGTTACTCCAGCACTTTGTGTCTTATTTTTGAGTCACAGAGTGATACAGTGTGGAAACAGAACCTTCGGCCCAACTTGCCCACACCGCCGACACGTCCCAGCTGCACTAGTGCCACCAGCCTGCGCTTGGTCCATATCCCTCCAAACATATCCTGTCCATGTACCGATCTAACTGTTTCTTAAACGTTGGGATAGTCCCAACCTCAACAACCTCCTTTGGCAGCTTGTTCCATACACCCACTCAGATTCGTAATAAATAATTTCCCCTTCACCTTGAATCTATTTCCTCTGGTTCTCGATTCCCCTAGCCTGGGCAAGCGATTCTGTGCGTCTACCTGATCTATTCCTCCCATTTTTTTTATACACCTGCATAAACCAGCATCTGGAGTTGTAAACCAGCATCTGCAGTTCCTTGTATTTGATGGAGGAACTCAACAGGACAGCAGCATCGAAGATAGACACAAAAAGCTGGAGTAACTCAGCAGGACAGGCAGCATCTCTGGAGAGAAGGAATGGGTAACGTTTCGGGTCGAGAAAATCACAGGAAAGGAAAATAAAGGATATACTGTAGTCGCAGAGCGATATAGAACAATGAATGAAAGATATGCAAAAAAAACGAAGATAAAGGAATCAGGCCATTTTTAGCTGTTTGTTCGGCGAGAAAGGGAAGCTGGTGCAACTTGGGTGGGTGAGGGATGGAGAGAGAGGAAATGCACGGGTTACCTAGAGTTGGAGAAATCAATATTTATGACACTGGGTTGGTTCATCCCAGGTCAGCATCATCTATGGAGGGAATAGACAGGTGACATTTTGGGTTGAGAGCCGCCTTCAGGCCAAGTGCAGAAGTGGGGAGAAAGCTGGAAATAAAATCTGAATACAGGTTGGGAGGGGAGGGATGATTGGCAGATGGGTGGACTGTGACAAAGGCAAGAGGTGAAATGGAGATAAACGGTACAAGGTAAGGAAAGTGGACGGAGATGTAAAGCCAGAGGGAGGGATATAGGTGGAAAGGGGGGATAAAGGGGAAATGAGGGACTTGGAGATGGGAGATGTACAAAGGAGTGGAAAGATGGAAGGTAACTGGGGGGGGGGGGGGGGAGATAGTGGAAGAAATGAGTACACATCAGAGAGGAGGGGAACAAGAGAGAGGAGGATTACTTGAAAATAGGAGAACTCAATGTTCATTACCATTGGGTTGATAGCTACCCAAGTGGAATATGAGGTGCTGTTCTTCCAGTTTATGCATGGCCTCACTCTGGCAATGGAGCCCCATACCAGAAAGGTTTGTGTGGGAAGGGGAGTTAAAATAGTTTGCAACCCGGAGATCCAGCAGGCCTTGGTGGGCAGAAAGGTCGATGTGGGAAAGACCCATCACTTTTGCAATGCGGGAAAACACAGATTGCTGTAGTGTTGATGCCTCGTTATATCAATGGTTCATCTGCACTAACATTTGATTGTATTACATTAGGAGATGGTGTCATTAAAATGATTGAGTAGCACAATGTTCAAGATGGTGCAAGGTTTGCCGGTCCCTTTACGAAGATTGCCACTTATAAATAATGTACCATTGTCACTGTGGAACTTTGATGGCGAACTTTGATATCTGGCATTGAATACCTGGATTGCTGTGGAGACCTATGTAATGAACAGCATCTTTTGTAGAGGCTGTTTATGGTACATAATGTCCCAGAACTAATGGTTGCTCCCCAGGTTGCTAAGATACAGAAGATTACCAAGATCATGGCAAAATAATGATATTTAGAGTCATAGATATATACAGCGAAAAACAGGCCATTCGGACCATTGTGTTGATGCCGACCAGCGTGCCTATCAATGCTAATCTCATTTGTCTGCATTAGTCACTCTCTGCCTTGCTCATTCAAGATGCCAGTTAAAAGTTGTTACTGTGCCCATCTCCAGTACGTCTTCTTGTCGCTCATTCACTACACGAGTGTGAAAAATCTACCTCTCAGATCCCCAATAAATCTACTCCCTCTCGCTCTAAAACAATGTAGGTTTAAAGTGGATAGGTCATAGTTGGACAGGCAAAAACAATGATCTATCCACTTTAAACCTACTCACTCTCACCTTTCTCCTGCTTGGACAGAGTGGATGTGGAGAGGATGTTTTCAGTAGTGGGAGAATCCAGGACCAGAGGCCAGAGCCTCAGAGTATAAAAACTTTCCATTAGATAATGGATGAGGTGTAATTTCTTTAGCCAGGAAGATGGATCTGTGGACTTCATTGCTGCAGATGGCGGTGGAGACCAAGTTATCGGGCATTTTTAAAGCAGAGATTGATAGGTTTTTGATTAGTAAGGGCATCAAAGGCTACAGGGAGAAGGCAGGAGAAAGGGGTCAAGAGGGAAAAATAGATCAGCTATGATTGAATGGCAGAACAGACACAATGGGTCGATTGACCAAATTCTGCACCTATGTCCTATAATCTTATTAGCAATGTTACAAAATTTTGAGATTTAAAAAATCAAGTCTGTAATTTATCCCATCAGATAAAGCATAAAAAGAAGTTTAATTTGACACCTAATTCACTTTCATATCTTCAGTATTAAAAAGGTTATGGCCATTTTCATTCTCAGAAATTAGCATCTTGTTCCCCATTGCCTTTCCATTCACTTAACACAAAAGCTGTGATCGAGGACAGTCAAAAGCCCATAACTTTCTTAAAAATTAAGAGAACTCAATGAAATTTTCAGTTATTATAGATTGAAGCATTCTGAAACAAATATGAAACAATATTTTCCAATTACAAAATTCAATTAATAGATCTAAACATCTATCCATTTCTTAAGAAAAGATAAATTTTTTTAAATTGCCTGTGTCCAAATAACATTCACCACAATAATTCACAATATAACATGATTTTTAAATCTCATTTTCATGAATTTATAGGCCAAATGGAAGGTATTTAGTGTTTAATTCCTGTAAATTAATGGCCATTTAAATCAACTAGCGAGTGGGTTTTAGTGGAATGCGGTGGATTAGAACGTTGCGGTTTGCGGTGAAGTCGGTATGGAAAATACAGCCGGTTCATACATTTTTTTTGTCCCCATTTCGCAACATGAAAATGTGATTAAAGCCTTCCTAAAAACCACGCTTTAATGTAAAAATAAACTGTGCACTTTATTTTCTCCCCTACGTAAAATCCTTCCCGTTGTCGGCGCTCACGGCTTTAGAAGATGATTTTTAAATTACTCTAGTTAATAAATAATCTAGCGTAATTTAAAAATACCTTCATGAATGAAATGTCGGAGCGATTTTTCTTCAGCAACGAAATCGCCCGACATGGATCGATTTGCCCTGTCTGTAGAAAAACGGCACTTTAAACGCGCCCCCCTCTGAAAGACACCAAAGTCACGCACACGGGGTGTGGCAGAACTGCAGCGCTGCTCAAGGTAAGTTTTGTAACATACCTAATGTTATGACCTTAAACCTATGCCTTGTAGTTTTAGACACCCTTCCCATGGGACACACTCTGGTTATCTACCCTATCTGTGCCTCTCATAACCCTGTCATGTCACCCTCTGCCACCTTTGCTCCAGGGAAAACAGACCCAGCCTATCCAGTCTCTCCTCACAGCTCAAGCACTCCTTTCCATGAGACGTCATTGTGAATAGGTTCTGCATCCACTCCATTCTTTCCTGTAACATGACGACAGGAATTGCGCACAATACAACGGCAGACGAATCAATATTTTGTGCCACATTCCAACTCTTATACTCAATGCCTTGACCGATGAAGAGACGCAGTGGCGCAGCGGTATAGTTGCTGCCTTACAGCGCCAAAAACCCGGGTTCCATCCTGACTATGGGCGCTGTCTGTAACTAACTGAAACCCTCTCCTCTCCTTGCCCAGGGGTGCCTCCTGCTGCTGTCACTCTCCTACTGGCCCTAGTTCCTCACGTCCGCCGTCTCCAGCTCTCTCCCGGTTATTCTGACCAACAAGCGGGTTCCCGGACCCGCTGTCCATCGAGCCTTTGTCGGATCCCAATGTCCGACGAGCCTTCGGTATCATAGGACATTCATCAGTATAAAGATCGAGAAACTATTTGCCTGTCTAACTACTTGGAGCACCTGGATGTTAAGTGTTGCTGACGTGCACACAAGAACATCCAGGTCCCTCTGAAAATCACCATCTGTTCTGGACCATAGAACACAGAACAGTACAGCATAGGTTCACAATGTCCATGTTGAACATGATGCCATGCCAAACTCATTTCATTTGCCTGCACGTGTTCCATATCACTCCTTTCCCTGCATATCCATCTGCCCATCCAAATGCCTCCAAAATGCCACTATAGCAACTGCCTCCACCACTACCCCTGGTAACATGCTCTAAGCACCCATTAGTTTTGTAAGTAAGTAAATAAGTAAGTTTATTGGCCAAGTATTCACATACAAGGAATTTGCCTTGGTGCTCCTCCCACAAGTAACAACATGACATACAGTGACAGTTACGAATGACTCAGAAAACACTAAACATTAATAATAATAAGACATTAATGATAAAACACCATTGATCTAGCATGCGAACCACCAAAATACCAGATCAAAGGGAGGCTACAGATTTTTAGCTATTGAGTAGAGCAACTACTTGTGGATAAAAACTGTTTTTATGTCTGGCTGTGACAGCTTTGACAGTCTGGAGTCGCCTTCCAGAGGGAAGTGATTCAAAGAGTTTGTGGCCAGGGTGAGAGGGGTCAGAGATGACCTTGCCCGCTCGCTTCCTGATCCTTGCAGTGTACAGTTCATCAATGGAGGGAAGGTTGCAGCCAATAATCTTGTCTGCTGATCAGACGATTCGCTGCAGCCTCCATGTGTCGTGCTTGGTGGCTGAGCCAAACTAGACCATGATGGATAAGATGAGAACAGACTCTACGATGGCCGTGTAGAATTGGACCATCATTGCCTGTGGCAGATTGTGCTTCCTCAGCTGCCGCAGGAAGTACATCCTCCGTTGTGCCTTTTTGACTGTGGAGTCGATGGTAGCCCCCCACTTAAGGTCCTTGGAGATGATGTCTCCCAGGAACTTAAAATACTCCACAGATACGACTGTGGTGTTGTTGATGGTGAGTGGGGTGAGGCTCTCCTAAAGTCTGCAATCAATTCCACTCTTAAGAGCATAGAGCTCTAGGTTGTTGTTACGGCACCAGGACACCAGCTGTGACACTTCCTGTCTGTAGGCAGATTCCTCCCCATCCTGGATCAGTCCAATCAGGGTTGTGTCGTCCGCAAACTTGAGAAGATTGACAGAGGTGTCTGTGGAGGTGCAGTCGTTGGTGTAGAGAGAGTAGAGGAGAGGAGAGAGTACGCAGCCTTGCGGTGCTACTATGCTAAGCGTTTGCGGCAAAGATCCTTTAACGGAGCAAGATAGACCACTCCTGCTAAATGCAATGGGCTGACGTGTAGTACGCAACGGAACGTGGGCCTTTTTTTCATCCATTTCCATAACCGGACCCGACCCGACTCGCAGTGTAATCAACATTGCGGGGGAACAGTTTGTGTTAATAAATTAAAATTCTGAAATTTTTTACCAAGTAACTTTTATTTTTACGAGGATGTTTCCGTAACCGGCTTCCGTCTCCGCACTATTATCCTACAGGATCTTTGGTGCGGAGACGGAAGCCGGTTACAGAAATGGGGCCTTAAATTACCCATGAACCTGCCCATGACCGTACTACGTCTTTTTCGTCGAGTGGACTATCTTGCTCGCTATAGGATCTTTGGTTTGCGGGTCCGAGATGTGTTTTCCCAGCCTCACGTGCTGCTTCCTGTCTGTCAGGAAGTTGGTGATCCACTGACAGAGGGGTTCAGGCACAGTCAACTCGGAACTTTGGCGTGACAAACTTGCCCTGCATATCTCCTTTAAACTTTGACCCTCTCACTTTAAAGCTATGCCTTCTAGTCTTTCAAATTAGCACCCTGGGGAAAAGGTTCAAACTGTCTACCCAATATTTTTACCTCCCATAATTTTATATACGTTTATGGGGGAAGGAGAGGTCTGCTTCTATCTCTTGCTGTTGTCATCTGGTTGTATGTGGGATTATTTAGCACCATGATAACATTCCAAGAAGCACCTCACAGCTGCTGAACTTGGTTGAATTAGTTTAAGGTCGGAAAGCACCAGTCAAAAGTGTTTAATTATCAATATGTACCCACAAAAAACACAATTAAATTCTTACTTGCAGCAGCATAACAGGCCGGTAAAGGACGATATTTATAAAACAGGACGATTTTATAAATATATAATAACAAAAATATCAATAAATCAATAGCCCCAATGTTAGAGAAAAATATTATTATTTTTTTCTCCTTTATTCTTTCTCCCCTTCCTGCATTCTCCACTCCCTGTCTCTCGCCTCCCTCCCTCCCTCCTGCATCTCCTCCCCCGCCTTGTTTTCCTCCCACCCCGCCTAGTAACGGGGTCACTCGCACACAGCAGCGGGCAGTGAACGGCTAGTTGGCCGGAGGCGGCGTGTGGTGGGAGAAGGGGACAGTGGCTGGGAGACGGGACCGGCGCCGGAGAGAAGGAACCGGGTCTGGAAGACGGTAACGGGAGACGGGGACACGGGTCAGGCGCTCCCAACCCGGGACCGCCACTGGAAACACGGCGCCCGGGGCTGCAGCCCGTCAAGTCTCTTCCAAGGTCTGTGCTTCTTGCAGCAATCACAACCGTCTTGCTCCGCTTGGTCACACAAGCATGTTATATTTAAAGCGCCCATTTTCAATCTTCGCTTCGTGTTAGTCTTGTGTGAATGAAATATGTATCTGCTCGAGAAAGTAAGTAATAAATCTTTCCCTTAAAAAAAATAAGCCTCTTAACATTCTTCATAGAAACCTCGAGAGGCAACTTTTTCAGTCAGTGGGTGGTGGGGATGTGGAACTAGCTGCTAGAGGAGGTAGTTGAAGCAGGTGCCATAACATTTAAAAGACACTTGGACAGGTACATGGATAGGGACCATTGAAGTTTAGAGCAATATAAGTTGTAGGAGCATGATTAGGCCATTCGGCCTATCAAGTCTACTCCAGCATTCAATCATGGCTGATCTATGTTTCCCTCTCAACCCCATTCTTCCGCCTTCTCCCCTTAACCTCTGACAGCCGCACTAATCATTAATTTATCAATCTCCACCTTATAAATATCCATTGACGTCCTCCACAGCCTTCTGCGGCAATGACTAAAGAAATTCCACCTCATCTCCTTTCTAAAGGTACGTCCTTTTATCCTGAGGCGATAGCCCCTAGTCCTGGACTCTCCCACCAGTGGAAACATCCTCTCCTCATTCACTCTATCCAGGTCTTCACTATTCGTTAAGTTTCAATGAGGTCTCCTTCATGGGTCAAACATGAGCAGGTGGGACCAGAGTAGATGGGGCAGCTTGGTCGGCATGGATGAGTTGGGCTGAAGGGCCTGTTAATTTACTAATTAGAGTGGTCTCATATGTGTCTCTTACCTGAGCTATTCATTCCGGTAAAATATACTGGCTATAGGCCATGCTGAAGAACACAGATTTGAACTATGAATGTGGTGCGGGATGTTATTTGTTTCTCGCTTGAGCAATGTGAAAGGATTTATTTATTTTTTAATATTTATGAACCTTTTGAAGTTATAGTGTTCTGTATTTAAACAAGGAAAGGTCCATAAACCAACCCTCAAGTTCCTAAGAGGCAATAGTTGTATTTGTTGTTCCCATAGTCCATTCATCACTAGGAAATGACAGGTCGGGTAACCTTATATCACTAATTTGTTGCTTGTAACGTCATGGGTTTGAAGGTTGTGCAATTGTTCTGAATCAGTCTTGCGTTGTGGCACCGGTATTTCATAACTATTGCAAGGGAGGGAGGAAAGTTTTTTACACAGTTGTGGTCAAACAATTCTGCTATTTATCTTGAGTGTGTAGAAAGGAACTGCAGATGTTGGTATAAATTGAAGAGAGACACAAAGTGCTGGAGTAACTCAGCCAGTCAGACGGCATCTCTGGAGAAAAAAGATGGGTGACGTTTCGTTGGTCGAGACCCTTCTTCAGACTGAAAGGAGAGTCTCGCAGCACTCCGGTCGGAGAGAGGAGGAGAACTCCTTCAAAGTAGAAGAGGGAGTTAGATGTGGACCTTGTGGCTAAAGGGATCAGGGGGTATGGAGAGAAGGCAGTTTCTGGATACTGAGTTGGATGATCAGCCATGATCATATTGAATGGCGGTGCAGGCTCGAAGGGCCAAATGGCCTGCTCCTGCACCTATTTTCTATGTTTCTATGTTGGCATTCCTTGAGGAGATTTCGCAGTGGAGTAGAATGTGAAGAAAGTAACTGCAGATGCCATTAATCTTGTTTGCTGTATATATATGTTTAGTTTAGTTTTAGATTTAGAGATACATAAGTTCATAGGTGATAAGTGCAGAATTAGGCCATTCGGCCCATCAAGTCTACTCTGCCATTCAATCATGGCTGATCTATCGCTCCCTCCTAACCCCATTCTCACGCCTTCTCCCCATAACCCTTGACCCGTACTAATCAAACAGTTGGAAACCGATACAGTTGCAAAGAGGCCCTTCAGCCCACTGAGTCCGTGCTGTCCAGCAATCACCCTGTACACTAGCACTATCCTACGAACTAGGAACGATTTACAATTTACAGAAGCCAATTAAGCTACAAACCTTCATATCTTTGGAGTGCGGGAGGCAACGGGAAATCCCAGGGAAAACCCATGTGGTCACTGGTACAAACTCTGTGCAGACAACACCCATAGTCAGGATTGGGGCCAATTCAATCTAATGTACTTAAGTTTGCCTTGATTGTATTTATGTTTAGTATTATCTGATCTGATTGAATAGCCTGTAAACAAAGCTTTTCACTGTACATGTGACAATAATAAACCTAAACTTAAATAATGCTCAGATGGGTTTTATACAAACGTGGTTTAGAAAGCTATGACATAGGAGCAGAATTAGACCATTCAGCCCATCGAGTCTGCTCCACCATTCGATCATGGCTGATCTATTTTTCCCTTTCAACCCCATTATCCAGCCTCACCGTAAAACATTGACCTCCTTACAAATCAAGAAACTATCAATTTCCACTTTAAAAATACCCAATGAATTGGTCTTCATTGCCGTTTCTGGCAATGAGTTCCACCGATTCACCAGCTGCCTAAAGAAATTCCTCCCTATCTCCATTCTAAAGCTTTTATTCTGAGGTTTCCCCCTTTGGTCCTAGACTTTCCCATGACTCTTCACATCCGCGCTATCTCGGTCTTTATTATGCGGTAGGTTGCAATGTGATCCCCTCCACCCCCCCCCCCCCCATCCTTCTAAACTCCAGTGAAAGGCTAAAAGCCAGATTCATCAAACGCTCCTCAATACATTAACCCTATAACCCTATCATCCTCAGGATCATTCCAGTAAACCTCGAGACCACCTCCAACATCTTCCACATCCATCCTCAGATATGTGGCCCAAAACTGCTCACAATGCTCCAAATGGTATGATTGAGGCTCATTTGGGCAGCACAGTGGCACAGCGGTAGAGCTGCTGCCTTCAGGGCCGGCCTTAAGCCAATTGGACTGATTTCCCCCAATTGGGCCCCGCGCCTAAGAGGGGCCCCGCGTTAATTTTCCGTATTTCGTACAGTAATACAAATTCGCTTTATTAAATAAAGATTTTTTTTTTAATTCGCCAATCTTTGAATACAATTCACAAAGCGTCATTAATACTTGTTCAAAACACAATTACATATACTGAGGAATGTAGATCGATGCGTTGATGACACATTGAGAATTTCTTAAAACTCATCATCATGATTGAGGGCTTCGTCTTGGTGAGCTTCTTGGTGTGCAGCAGGTTAGTCATTCAATTTACCTACCGACCCACGTTGTGTCTCTCTGTCTTTCGCTCTCTCCCTCCCTCTCTCGCTCTCGTGCTCTCTCTCTCCTGCTCCCCATCAAACTTCTCCAAATGCAAATGCTTCAAGTTACGCTTCTTGTGTGGTGGTAACGGGGGGGTGGGGGGGTTGCTAGGATAAAATACTATATATTTGCATTTATATAGTGATACTGCTGCAACATTTGTAAGTCAAAAGTTGTATTTTATTTCAAAGTGAGAATTTGAAGATAGGGACAGAGATGCTACACAGAGATTTTGGTAGAAAGGAAACAGTACAGCAGCTGAGTAAAAGATTGGTCAAATGGTAGGATCAATGAAGATGGGGCGAGGGGGGGTTGGGGGTGGGGGAAAAGTATCTATAGCTTTGGACTTGCCTAAATGAGTACTGAGATGGATTATCATTCCACACCAAATTTCTTAGACAATACCTTTTATGCAATTATCACAACATTTTGCTGGATATGGATCAACGGACTATGTATGGTACATGCTTGTAAATGAGTAAATCATGAACATACAATAGTGATATAAGTCACCAGGTTCTACTACGGTAAACTCACGAGCTACTACGGTATGACTACGTTAAAAAGTATCACATTTTTACATCCCGAGTATATTTTACTCGTGGAGATTTTTCAACATGTTGAAAAATCTTCAAGAGTTACCACATTTCCTGAGTACCTGCTGTTAGCGCTAAGAAACGTCCCGAGCTCCGACGTACCCGCTACGTTCATTCTACGTGCTTACCACGAGTTTTGATTTTTTTTAAACTCGGGAGAGCTCTTGGGTGAACTCGCACTGGGGGGCAGGGCTTCACACCCACTGAGTTTCTCCAGCATTTCTGTCTACCTTCGATTTTCCAGTATCTGCAGTTCCTTCTTAGACATTTTGCGGTGACGACTGCATCTGTGGTTCCTTTCTGTTGGGGGGGGGGGGGGGGGAAGAGTCCTGGCCCGTGGCGGCTCCTGATAAGTGATATGTTCCCTCCACGGGTGCTGCCTTGCCCGCTGAGTTCCTCCAGCACTCTATGTTTTTTGGGTTACACAAAAAGCTGGAGAAACTCAGCGGGTGCAGCAGCATCTAAGGAGCGAAGGAGATGGGCGACGTTTCGGGTCGAAGGGACTCGACCTGAAACGTCGCCTATCTCCTTCGCTCCTTAGATGCTGCTGCACCCGCTGAGTTTCTCCAGCTTTTTGTGTAACCCTCGATTCTCCAGCATCTGCAGTTCCTTCTTTAACTCTATGTTTTTTGTTTGGCTCTGAAGTTGAAGGTGGACCCCCCTGAGAACTGCTCTCTCACCGACGAGAGTTCAGTTCAGTCTGAAGAAGGGTCTTCTCTCCAGAGTCGCTACTCCAGCTTTTTTCTATCTTCAATTTCAGAGTTAGATAACATTTCTCATGGGGGGCTTATAGCGTCTACCCCCACCCCCTTCTCTCCCAACCTCAACCGCACGGACTTTAGCGTACCCCTAGTTCCTAAAACCCATTCCCATCACTGATCTGGCATATAAATTCATGACAGTGAGATTTAAAAATCATGTTATATTCTTGTGTGAATGGGATTAGTTTGTTATTTGGATACTTAGGCTATTTTTTAAAATCATCATTTTCTTAAGAAATGGAATCTACAGGACATTCTTAATGGGAAAGTAGTGGGCAGAAAGGCATGTCATGCGTGGGTTGAAGAGCACAAACTTGTAGTTTACAATACCGAAATTGAAAAGTTGAGGAAAAACAAGGTGTACAGAGTTGCTTATTGGTTACAATCTGAGGAGTATGATGATGCTACTGATTATGATATGCCAATGTACCAGCTAGTAACTGATCTTCTCCATGAAGACCTGGTTTATTGCTAGAAATTGTAATTTATTTACCTATTTGTTATGGACTTACAGCATATAATACAATAATATTAAAGTTCTGATCTTGAAAATATCACACTTTTGAATTTTCAAGGCAGTCTGGGTGTTTATTACTATTTCCCTCACAGCGGTCAATTTCGTAATTAGCTACAATTAGGTAATTAACTAATTATATGCTTTAATTTCAGGTCATCCAAGTAAGATGTTTTATTTTTGTTTCTGAATGCTTCAATCTATAATAACTGAAAATGTCATTCAGTTCTCTTAATTTTTAAGAAAGTTATGGGCTTTTGACTGTCCTCGAACACAGCTTTTGTGTTAAGTCACTGGAAAAGCAATAGGGAACAAGATGCTAATTGCGGAGTATGAAAATGGCCATAACATTTATAATACTGAAGATATGAAAGTGAATTAGGGGTCAAATTAACTTAGTTTTATGCTTTATCTGATGGGATAAATTGCAGAGTTGATTTTTAAAATCTCAAAATTTTGTAACATTGCTAGAATATGTACCTGCATCTTGGAGGCCGAAGGTTAGGTTGTTAGCCAAGAAAGATAAACTCCGTTATCCCTCAGTGCAGCAACATCAAGAATGACGTTGCTGTACTGAGGGATAACCAAGTCTATCCCACATTGCTAGCAGCTAATGAGAAGCGGCTGTAAAGTGGGAAGCGGCTGTAAAAGGACAGCACTGCTGGGGTGGGTGGGGGGGGGGGGGTGGGGAAGAGTTCCTCTCACAGCGTGTGGGTAGTCTGTCCAGGGGTAAAGTTGTGGGGAGGGCAGGAGTGTTTAGAAGGAGGCGGTCGGGGATCATCCAGCTCAAGAGCGGGTCAGCGGGCGATGGATAACAGGACAGCGGGGGGGTGGAGCTTACTCCATATGCCAGGGCGAGTAACCTCAATTGATCCCTTGTTCGCGCTGAAACAGGAGTAAGCTCCACCGCCCGCTGTCCTGTTATCCATCACCCGCTGACCCACTGAGCTCTATGATCTTTGCTCCTGAGCTGGTCCCCTCACTGTTCAGATGGAGAGCACTGCCAGATGTGAGCGGGCCGGCAGAAAGCGCTGAGATGGCAGTCAGTTCCGCTGTCTGGTGATGGCGGCCGCTCGTAGCCACGCGAGCTGCTTCCCTCCCCGGCCACAATGGGTCGGAGCGCCGTGGCAGCGATGAGTGAGTGGGTTTCTGGCATGAACCCGACCCCCTCCTTCTCAACGCTCCTACCCTCCCCGCAACTTTACCCTGGCTAGACTCCCCACACGCTGTGAAAGGAACTCTCCCACCAATTGGTCCCTTGAACTAGTTTTATCATTCAATAAGATGACAACTAATTCATGTTGTCCCGGTGTGCTCCCATTTTCCCCACCATCTTTCCACCTGCCATCACCCTCCACCCCCCATCCATTTAGTAATTCAGAAAGGAGGAGATTTGGAATCCTTGGGCAAATTGAATTGTTACTTTATTTATTTTTATTTTTACGGAGAGAACAATGTGCACACGCGCGGTTTAAGATTTTTTTAAAGCCGACTGACTGTCATATTACTCGCGACACGTGATTCATTTATAATTATATATTTATATTTCTATGAAAATTTTTCCCAATTGGGCCCCGCACCTCCTAAGGCCGGCCCTGGCTGCCTTACAGCGCCAGAGATCCCGGTTCAATCCTGACTATGGGTGCTGTCTGTATGGAGTTTGCGCATTCTCCCTGTGACCATGTGGCTTTTCCCCGGGTGCTCCGGTTTCCTACCAACCGCCCAAGGACGTGCAGGTTTGTAGGTTATTTGGCTTTGATAATTATTTTTAATTGTCTCCAGTGTGTGTAGGTTAGTGTACGGTGTGATCACTGGTCAGTGCGGACACGGTGGCCGAAGGGATTGTTTCGCGCTGCATCACTAAAGCCCAAAGAAACAGTGAAACCTACGGTTAAAACTAAAACAAGTTGTTTCTTTTCTTTCACAGCAAGCGGAAAACTGAGACTGGGATTGTGACGTTTCAGCAGAGAGAGTGGCCGGGACTCTCGATAGCCAAGTGCTGGAGTGAGCTGGCGACACAGAGACTGAGCCTGCCTTGACCATGTACCCAGCCCCCGGGCCCTATGGACCTGTGGCACCGTGGAGGGTCATGGTGCCCGCTGAGACCTTCATGCTGCCTCCCATCCAGATGCACAACTTTTCCAGTCGACCACTCACCTTGGTCATGGTGGACCCCACCTTGGACCATGAAGGCCCAGGGAAACATACGGAGTACCACCATTTCTACAGGACTCCGTACATGTCCCCGTACTGGTACCCACCGCCACCACCAGCGCTGCCACCTGGAAACCCGGCCTCCTACCTGTATCCACCATACTACCCATACACGAGGTATGTCCCTCCCGCCGTGGGCGCCTGGCCCGAAGGTGCTTCCCTGAGGGGCGATTTACACTGGGGTAAGATGGGACAGATTTACGGCCACCGTAGGGAGCTCCCCGAACTCCTGCAGAATGATCTGCGGCGGGTCTACGGCACCTACCCCAAGACCCACGTCGCCATCTCCTACCAGAACGGGGAGTTCCTGGTCGAAGCAGAGCCCAAAGTCGGGGAGCAGAAGTACAAGGTGGAAAAGAAGGTCATCAGAAGGCCGCTTACCCCCAGCGACGACGAGATCGAGGTGGTGGTGGAGAAGCCGAAAAGGAAGTCCAGACGCTAAGCACTCAGAGGTGTGCTGAACGGCGACTGCTGTCACAAGGTGTGATGGCATCCAAGCCAACACCGCATTGCCACACAATTACAGTGAGATGTGCACACCAGGAACTGCAGGTGATGGTTTACAAAGAACAAAGACACAAGGTGCTGGAGTAACTCAGCGGGTCTGGCAGCAACTCTGGTGGACGTGGACAGATGACATTTCAGGTCGGGACTCTTCTAGGGAGATCCAGTGGGCCTTGGTGGACCGAGCATGTGTTTGGCGAAGTGGTCACCAAGTCGACGCTTGGTCTCGCCGATGTACAGGAGGCCATATCAACCACAGGGTGACATCGGGAAGAAGATAGCTCAAAGTTCCATGGACACCAAGGTTCTCCACTCGCTCAATCCTGGTCCAAACGGAGGTTGGTTCCATGCAGATGTGCCGTGTTCTGAGCACCCTTTGAAACCGTGGAGCAGAGGAGAGCCAGTCTGGGAATGTGCCAGGAGAAGAAGGCGCCAGGAGTGAAGATGTCTCACCAGCGGCCCTGGGATGATGCTGAGTATGAGTTGTCACAGAGGGAGCTCACCAGGACAACAGAGCAAAGCAAGAAATAGAAGCAGGAGCATGTTATGCTCCACCATTCAATAAGGTCATAGAACATAGAACA
Organism: Raja brachyura; assembly: GCA_963514005.1. The sequence continues at coordinate 22,477,249 of OY740795.1, forward strand.
GTACTGTACAGCACAGAAAAGATCCTTTGGCACACACTGTCTGTGCTGAACCTGATGCCAGGACTAACTCTTATCTGGCTGCACATAATCCACATCCCTCCATTCCCTGCATATCCATGGGCCAATGCAAAAGTGCTGATATTTTCTCTCAATACCGCTTTCCTTTGCTTTCCTTATCATTTAAACTCAGTTTGTCCCTGCTTTGGATATCCTCAGTGACCGACCCGCTGTAGCTCTTGGCTAACGATTGGGTAAGATTTACTACTTTGTGTGTGAAGAATTGTCATCTTTACCCTGAATAGATATTTACTTACCTTGCTACTGTGATCCCTGACTCCAGGTACCCCAGACATCATGTCCACATCATGTACTTTAGAATTGTGTGTTTGCATGAGATGAACCTCTCAGGTCTGGAGAGTGTCAGTCTCAATCTTTCCTCGTTGGACAAATGCAACTTCCCGGGAATACAAAACTGAACATGCCGTACACAGTTAGCTGGTCAGCCAGAACCTGTGGCGGGAGAAAGGCAAGAGGAAGAAAAGAAGGACCATCACACTGGGAAACGTGAGAGAAGCATTTTTTAACATAGGCCCATAAGCCCACAATGTCTGTGGTGAACATGATGCCAAGACCAATTCTTACCTGCCTGCACATAATCCATATCCCTGCACATCCATGTGCCTATCTAAAAGTTTTTTGAATGTCACTATCCTATCTGATTCCACCATCAACCCCCCACACCAGGTTCCAGGCAACCACCAACCCTGTGTAAAAAAACCATGTCCCGCACATCTATCTATCTATATATACTTATAAAAGTCTTGTCTTGTTTCTACGTGTGTGTGTGTGTGTGTGTGTGTGTGTGTGTGTGTGTGTGTGTGTGTATTTTCGCCAAAACGGTACACAATAGCGTGAACATTTTTGCATAACCTTACTGAGCTTTTTTCCCATCGTTGATGTAATAAGTTTCCAGATTTGATGTTATATTTCACAAGTTATTGATATTTAAAGGTTAACAGAAGCCAACTCTCACTGCCTGTGAGAGGGAGACTTTTCTAGCAGCTTCCATTGATGATGTCACAATGGCATCTCACAGTCGGCCAATCACAATGGGATCTAATTTACACAAGCGGCCGTGAAGATTTCGGAAACCGAAAATGACATCACAATGTGATCTCTGTTGCCAATGCACAGGCTATGAGAGTGTTTTTACATTGTTGTAAGGAGAGGAACGTAGTGGGGGTGGTTTAAAAGTTTTAAAGTGACATTTAAAAGCTGGATTTCTTCAAATCTGCACTGGCAGTTAGACAGTTATGACATCACAATGCCCGACCGGCAAAAAAGTTTCTATCCCAGAACACTGAGTCGTTCACAGCAAATGCCCATCAGGGAAATAATCTGCCAGCCTAACCCAGCACAGCAAAGTTTAATGATTAGATTTGGATACCAAAAGATGGCTTTGTCGGAGGCACCTACATCACATTAAATCTTAGTGTAATTGCATTTTTTTTAAAGTTTATAATGAGGGAGTGGATTATTGTGTTGGGGAACGGGTTGCGGTTGGGGAATGGGTACATCACAATGGAATCTCACTTAGCAGCAAATCTGGAGGGGAGGGTTAGTGTGTGGTGGGGGCCAGTGTGTGTGGGGGGGGGGGTTAGTGTGTGTGGGGGGGGGGGTTAGTGTGTGGGGGGGGGGGTAATGTCACAACGGGAACCCGTCAGCTGTGCCTGTTTAGTTGGGGGCTATGGGTGAGTGGTGGAATATTGCGTTCGCCGACCAACCCTCCCGTGTGATGCCCCCCCCCCCCCGCTGCATTGGGGGACGGGGCCCAATGGGTCCCACTTGGTCTAGTATACTTATAAAATTCTCGTCTTGTTTCTATGTGTGTGTATGTGTGATTGTATTTAAAGTTTAAAAAAAAGCCAACATTGAGAATAATAACTGATTGTGAGAGTGAGACTTTTCTAGTAGCTTCCAGTGATGATGTCACAATGCCATCTCAGACTCCTCCAATAACAATGGGATCCCATTTACACACACTGCCGTTAATAATCCGAAAATGACATCACAATGTGATCTCTGCTGCCAATTTGATGGAGTGGGGGATGAAAGGAGAATAAATGTTATTTAAACATTGTCTTTAGTGGGGGGTGCGAAAGGGGAGAGGTGAGGGAGGGAGTGACTGAGGGTAGGGAAAAGGAGAGGGAGGGACAGGTGACAGAGAGACAATGGGGTCAGCAGCTTCAAGGGGACCAAGGAAAGAGTGAGATTTATGCCACCCCTGACATGGGAAGGATTGATTGGCTCAAGGGAGCGGCGACGCCGACCCAATAGTCGAGTCCATTCATTGGCTCCAGGATGCACCCACTGCCCCCCCCCCCCCCAAAGTGGGAAGGATTGATTACATTGGGGAAATGGGTGAGTGGTGGAATATTGCATTAGGGAAAACGGGGTCCAACGGGTCAGGGGGGTATGGAGGAGAGAGGGGTTATGGAGGGTGGCAGGGAGTGACTGAGGGTAGGGAGTGATTGGGGTAGGGGAAAGGAGAGGGGCGCGCCTGTCTCCGGGATGAGCACCAACCCCACGTTGCGGGATGGGGCCCAATGGGACCCACGTGGTCTAGTATATACTTATAAAAGTCTCGTCTTGTGTGTGTATGTGTGATTGTATTTTTGCCAAAACAGTACACAATAGAGCACAAATGTTTGCAGAACCTTACTTGGCTTTTTCCCATCGCCGATGTAATATGTTTTCTCCAGATTTTATGTTATATTTCACAAGTTATTGATATTTAAAGTTTTTTTAAAAACCTATTGCTTTTGAGAGGGAGACTCTTCCAGCAGCTTCTAGTGATGATGTCACAATAGCATCTCACAGTCATCCAATCACAACGGGGTCTCAGGGACACGCTGCAGTAAACATTCAAAAACTGAAAATGACATCACAATGTTATCTCTGCTGCCAATAAACAAGCTATGAGAGTATTTTTACATTGTAAGCTATGAGAGTGTTTTTACATTGTTGTAAGGAGAGGAACGTAGTGGGGGTGATTTAAAAGTTTTAAAATCACATTTAAAAGTTGGATTTCTTCAAATCTGCACTGGCAGTTAGGCAGTTATGACGTCACAATGCCCTACCGGCTACAATGTTTTCTATCCCAGAACACTGTGTCCTTCACAGCTAATGTCCTTCTGGGAAAGTATCTGCCAGCCTAACCCAGCACAGCAAAGTTTAATGATTAGATTTAGATAATAAAAGTTGGCCTTGTTGATGGCACCTGTAGATCTATCAGTACTAGTTGACCTGATCCATGTCATGTTTTACTGCATACCACTGCACACTCAATCAGATGTCTGGTTTGTGTGTCTCATATATTATCTAGCCTGCTAGTCCAGCCTCCAGTTAGATTCGTAGTAGAGCTTGAGCTTACAGCACCTATGTATTTGTGTGCTTTATTAATAAACAACTTATACTCATGAATGGATTCTGAGTTAGTTGGCATTCTCACAGCACCTACAACACATTAAATCTTAGTGCAATTGCATTTAAAAAAAAGTTTAAAATCACCTGCACAGTTGGGGGCTATGGGTGAGTGGTGGAATATTGCATTGGGGGAACGGGTTGCGTTGGAGGAATGGGTGAGTGGTGGAATCTTACGTTGAGGAACGGGTTGCGTTGGGGATCCAGGCCTCCCGTGGGGGCTATGGGTGAGTGGTGGATTATAGCATAGGGGGGAACAGGTGAGTGGTGGAAATGGGTTACGTTGGGGGAATGGGTGAGTGGTGGATTATTGCATTGGGGGATGGGGCCCAACAGGTCCCCACTTGGTCGAGTCTCCTCCGAATTTTGCCCATTTCACCTTAAAGCTATGCCCTCTAGTATTTGATATTTTTATTCTGGGATAAAGGTTCTGACTGCCTACCTTCTCAATGCTTGTCATAACTTTATATACTACTAGACCAAGTGCAGACCCGTTGGGTCTGTTCCCCTAACGAGCATTTGCAGGGGGGGGGGGTGCAGGATGGCATGCGGCGTCACGCACACTAATCACCCCCTTGATATTATGTTAATATTATTAATTAGATCCTTTTACCCCATAACCGCCCTAGCCACTGATGCATAGCCCCCAACTCGCAGGCGTGTCTGGAGAGGGAGAGGGGGGTAGAGAGTGAGGGCAGAGAGAGAATGGGGAGAGACTGTGAGAGAGGCAGACAGAAGGGAAATAGACAGGGGGAGAGGGGGGGGTGGAGGAGAGGAGGAGGGAGGGGGAGAGAGAGATGGGAGGAGAGAGAGGGGGGAGAATGGAAGGGGGGAGGGTGAGAAGGGAGGGGGAGAGGTGGGGGGAAGGGAGGGGGAGGGGTGGAGGGGGAGAGGTGGGGGGAAGGGAGGGGGAGGGGTGGAGGGGGTTTAGGGGAGGGCAGGTGAGAGGGAGGGGGAAGAGAGAGAGCGGGGGGGAAAGAGGAGGGGGGAGGGAAAGAGAGAGGGGGGATGGAGAGGGGGGGAGGGAGAGAGAGGGGGGAGAGGGAGGGGGAGGGAGAGAGAGTGATGGAGCGAGGGAGAGAGAGGGGGAGGGAGAGAGAGGAGGGAGGGGGAGAGAGAGAGGGGGGAGAGAGAGAGTGGGGAGAGAGGGGGAGGGAGAGAGAGCGATGGAGCGAGGGAGAGAGAGGGGGAGGGAGAGAGGGGGAGGGAGAGGGGGAGGGGGAGAGAGAGGGAGAGAGAGAGAGGGGGGGTAGGGAGAGTGGGGGGAGGGAGAGAGAGGGGGGCGGGGCAGGGAGAGGGGGGAGGGAGAGAGAGAGGGGGGGAGAGGGGGAGGGAGAAAGAGAGAGAAAGGGGCAGACAGAAGGGCAAGAGACAGAGGGGGAGGGAAGGAGGAGAGGGAGGTTGGGGGAGGAGGTGTGAGAGAGATGGGAGGAGAGAGAGAGGGATGGAGAGGTGGGGGGGAAGGGAGGGTGGGGATGGGGTAGGGGAGAAAGGGGGAAGAGTGGGGAGGGAGGAATAGATGGGGTAGGGGAGAGAGGAGGAAGAGTGGGGAGGGAGGGGGAGAGGGGTGGAGGAAGTCCATCTATTCCCCACTCCCTATCACCCCCACTCCTCTCCCTCTATTTCCACACTCCCCCTCCTCACCTCCCCCATTCCCCCCTTCCCCTCCCTACTCCCAAAATCTACCCCCTCTTCACCTCCCCAGGATCGGGCCTTTACCCCACCCCCCCCCCCCCCCTCGCCTTATCTCTACTCCCGATCTGCAGAGCATGCCGGCATGAGAGTGGAGCTGTGGGCTTGTTACCAAAGATCCTGCTTGTGACTCTCTGGAGCGTGCAGAGGACGGGAGGGGTGCGCAGGCGGGCGGGCGGGGCTTCGCGAGCTGCGCCAGCTGTGAGTTCAGCGGAACATACGCCTTATCTCTGCTCCCGATCGGCAGAGCATTTTGAGAACGGGGGGGGGGGTTTGGAGCGCGTGGGCGATTCCAGCTGCGGGAGGAGCGGTGCTGGCGTAGTTGGGGGGGGGGGGTTTGGAGCGCGCAGGCGAGTCCAGCTGCGGGAGGCGCGGCGCGAGGTAGTGGGGGGGGGGGGGGGGGGGTTTGGAGCATGCGGGCGAGTTCATCTGCGGGAGGTGCAGCGAGCCTAGTTGGAGGAGTGGGGGAGGAACTGGGCTGCCAATTGAAGAGAGAGAAGCGGCTTGGGATTGGTCGGCATGTGGGATTGTGATGTAAGGAGCTCATGAGGTCCCGTTTAGATTTAAAAATTAGTGAGTTGGGGTGTGGGGGGGGAGAAGGGTTTTATTTAAAAATGTGTGCATAAAAATGTCTAAATGTAATGAGGAGTGAATCTGTGAATGTAAAAACGAAATCGCTAGCGAAATGGAAAAAATGGCGGAGTTTTTGTGTCTGATTTTGGGGACCATGAGATCAAAATCCAAAAATCTTATCTGAAAAAATGTGACATAACCCACAAACACACACATGGGGGGGGGGGGGGGGTTGTTACCGAACTGAACTCACTATGGAATGAATCCATTAATGGAGCCACACTGCTGCTGGATTGGAAGTTGTCCCTGCATTCCCTGTGGCTGACAGATCGTTAACGCACCGGCTCAAGACAAAGATCGGATGTTCCCCTGCTATATTTCGGAGCACGGCGAAAAGCAGTGGCGGAAGAGGCGATGTTTGGCTTGAGCCAGCGTGATAGAGCCGAGCGGTCTGGGGAGGGAGTGGAGGAAGTGAAATTGGCAGCGAAATAAGCCGTGGGGCAGCAGCGAAAATCGCCAAGCGAAAGAAAAAGAAATGGCGGCGTTTGTGGAGGAGAGCGGGTCATAGAAACTATTAAAAACTCTTTTCATTAGTTTGTTTTGTTTTCCTGTCAGTCATATCTCCTCCAAAACCCGACATGGTAACGGAGAAATGTTTACATATTCCGGTCGAGATTTAGCTCATGAATTCAAAAATCTCCTCATCTGAAAACTTGGTTAATTATTTCCTGAGTTTTTAACTAAAATTGTTTTAAAATATAACTGCTGCATGACGTCACAATGCCTTTGATTCTCGCGACCAGCTGCGCAGCCAGTTATGTGGATTAAAGCTCATGAACATGTGATCAAGTCGTCCAGCGCGCTCTGCTGGACTTCTTGAATTTAACCAAATGGCGGTGGCGGTTGTTATTGCAGAAAGAATGAGCAAGTTCTGCAGATCCCGAGGTCACCGTAGGTCACCGGCTTGCTTTTGAATCCTCTCCGTCTCCCCTGCCCGATCATCTGTCACTCTGGGGAGTGCGCTGCCGGCCCTCCGCTGTTTTTCACAGTTCTCAGAGCGCTGCGGGCCTCGCTCTGGTCAACGATGCCCGCAGCCTACCTCGGGCCCGAATCCTGATGGGGAGGCTTGTGCTCTATGGCTTCACTAGCTGCTGCCTCTACCCCCTACCCCTCCCTCTCTACACCCTCCCCGAAGCAGAGAAAGAGAGAGTGGGGGGGGACAACCACAGCCCTGCAGCCGGCCGTAACAATCGGTGTGAGCTGAGAGGAGGATGTTAGGAGGCTGCAAGGTGACTTGGATAGGTTGGGTGAGTGGGCAAATGCATGGCAGATGCAGTATGATGTGGATAAATGTGAGGTCATCCACTTTGGCGGCAAGGACAGGAGGGTAGACTATTATCTGAATGGTGGCCGATTAGGAAAAGGGGAGATGCAACGAGACCTGGGTGTCATGGTACACCAGTCATTGAAAGTAGGCATGCAGGTGCAGCAGGCTGTGAAGAAAGTGAATGGTATGTTGGCATTCATAGCAAAAGGATTTGAGTACAAGATAAGGGAGGTTCTACTGCAGTTGTACAGGGTCTAGGTGAGGCCATACCTGGAGTATTGCGTATAGTTTTGGTCTCCTAATCTGAGGAAAGACATTCTTGCCATAGAGGGAGTACAGAGAAGGTTCACCAGACTGATTCCTGGAATGGCAGGACTTGCATATGAAGAAAGACTGGATAGACTCGGCTTGTACTCGTTGGAATTTAGGAGATTGAGGGGGGATCTTATAGAGACTTACAAAATTCTTAAGGGGTTGGACAGGCTAGATGCAGGAAGATTGTTCCCGATGTTGGGGAACTCCAGAACAAGGGATCACAGTTTAAGGATAAGGGGGAAGTCCTTTAGGACCGAGATGAGAAGATCATTTTTCACACAGAGAGTGGTGAGTCTGTGGAATTCTCTGCCACAGAAGGTAGTTGAGGCCAGTTCATTGGCTATATTTAAGAGGGAGTTAGATGTGGCCCTTGTGGCTGAAGGGATCAGGGGGTATGGAGAGAAGGCAGGTACAGGATGCTGAGTTGGATGATCAGCCATGATGATATTGAATGGCGGTGCAGGCTCGAAGGGCTGAATGGCCTAGTCCTGTGCCTATTATCTATGATTCTATGATTCTATGATCCTGCTCCGCCCACAGCCCTCACTCCTCCAGGGCTGAGTTACTTCCCCCCCCGCAGCCTCTACCCCCTCTCCCCTCCCTCTGTCCCCTCCCCCTCTCCCCTCCCCGTCCCTCTCTCCCCTCCCTCCCCCTCCCTCCCCTCCCTCTCCCTTGCCCCCCTCTTCTCTCTCCCCACTCCCTCCCCTTCTCCCCTCTCTCCCCCCCTCTCTCCCCCTCCCTCTCTCCCCCTCCCTTCCCACCCTCTGCCTCCCCACTACCCTCCTCCACCCCTACACCCCCCTCCTCCACCCCCTCTCCCCTCCTCCACCCCCTCTCCCCTCCTCCAACCCCCCTCTCCCCTCCTCTCTCCCCATCCTCTATCTCCCCCTCCTCTCTCTCCCCCCTCCCTCCCCCCTCCCTCCCCCTCTCTCTCCCCTCCACAATCTGTCTGTCTATCCCATCAATGCCTCTCATAATTTTATATACTTCTATCAGGTCTCTCCGAAACCTCTGCCATTCCAGTTGCAAAGAAAGGATGGAGAAAACTTGGAAATCCCTGTAATAGAATGATGATATGGATGGCGTTGCGTTTTAACTGTGATAGAGTGCTCTGAAGGACCTGATCGCAGTTAATCTGTCTAAAGGAGGTGTAAATAGTGAGACTGGAATGAGGGTAGAGGAGAAAGTTATTATAAAACTTGAATGGATTGATTTTTGGGACAAAGTTCACGCAAGTACTTTCCATATTGTTTTATTTCAGACTGTCAGCATCCGCAGTACAGGTCGACCACTGATTTTCCGGCAACTGGTGGTCCGGCACCTCCTTTAATCTGGACAAAATTACGCACTTGAAATCCCCACCGGAAGTCCCTCCGAAAATGTGGCACCTAGGCCGGGCGAGGCGACCGATCTTGTCGTCATTGGGACTTCTGCGGCCGATCAGCGGGTCGAATTTGCCCCCTGCGGCCAGGACTCTGGCACCCGGCCTGGCCGGAGATGGCAGATCCGTTCCCATAGCTGACTTCCGAGGCCGACTTTGTGGGCTGGTATCCCCTCTGAGGCCGTGACCTCTGTTTGTCCGGCAAAACAGATAATCCAGAAAGGCTCTGGAAACAAGGGTGCCGGAAAATCGATGGTGGACCTGTGTTTTGCTTTTGGACTATTTTCTCAAGAGTTCAAGAGAGTTTTATGGTATGAGTGCAGGCAGGTGGGACTAAGGGAAAAAAGTTGTTCGGCACGGACTTGAAGGGCCGAGATGGCCTGTTTCCGTGCTGTAATTGTTATATGGTTATATGGTTATAGTTTTATTGTCATGTGTCCCTGATAGGACAATGAAATTCTTGCTTTGCTTTAGCACACATCTACTCATGTGTCTCAATTTTAAATTTCATAATTCCTGTAAAATGCTTTGGAACAGTTTGCTTCATTAAAGGCATGATGTAAATGAAAGTTGTCGTTGCTGTTGTATAGCGGCAGAGCACCTGATCTCTGGCAGGGATTTAAGTTATTGAGATGTTTACACTGAGGTAAGGCACCAAGTGCGCTCACTGCTGCCCTCTGCTGGTGCTCAGCTTGACCAGCAAGGCAAGGACACAAAAATACTGGAGGAACTCGTGTTAAAGAAGGAACTGCAGATGCTGGAGAATCGAGGGTTACACAAAAAGCTGGAGAAACTCAGCGGGTGCAGCAGCATCTAAGGAGTGAAGGAGATAGGCGACGTTTCGGGTCGAGACCCTTCTTCAGACTGGAGGAACTCAGCGGGTCACGCAGCTATAGGATCATTGGGCAGCATCTCTGGAGAACATGGATAAGTGACGGTTCAGGTCGAGACCCTCTACTGAATGTAGAGGGGAGGTGAAAGCTGGAAATGGGGAGAGGCAGGACAAAGCATGGCAGGTGATAGGTAGACACTGAATAGGAGGGGATCGGATAGGCAGATGGTTGAACAAAGGCCTGAGATTAAAACGAAAGGTGTGAGACGAAAGGATTGAAGAGTTCAAGAGTTTTGCAGTGGTCGAACTGCTGCCTCACTGCGGTAGATACCTGGGTTCGATCCTGATCACAGGTGCTGTCTGTGTGGAGTTTGTACTTTCTCTCTGTGACCGCGTGGGTTTTCTCCGGGTGCTCTGTTTTCTCCCACATCCCAAAGAGGTGCAGGTTTGTGGGTTAATTGGCTTCCGTAAATTGCCCCTAGTGTGCAGGATGAGAAACTGGAATGATATTGAACTAGTGCACGGTGGACTTGGTGGGCCGAAGGGCCTGTTTCCACCCTGTACTCTGAAAATAGTGATTGTTCCCGCAGCTTCCTCCCTCTCTCCCCCTTCACCTCTGGGCCCCAGGGTTTATAAGGGGTTTATTCCTGCAGGATCGGGAAAATTGGTCCAGCAACACTTAATTAGATTTGGCTGCGGCTGGCTCGTTTACCTGTGACCGGGAGAGGAGTGGTTCTTAAAGGGAACATGTCGGCATAGTTTAAAATCTACCCGTGCCTACTGTAGTAATAACCATTGGCCCATACACACCCTACATTTATAGAAACATCCACGTTTCAAGTAAAATGTCTGCTTTGTGAAAGAAGTTTTCATTTGCAGGGGAAGAGGGAGGGTTGCAGAGAGATTTGTGATAGGGTGGTAATTGAGAGAGGAAGTTGAAATAACCAATGAATAGCAAAAACTTCCCCCCCTCCCCCCCCCTCCCAGTGCAGGTCTGAGCAGGAAGAACAACAATGTCTTGTTATCCACACCTATTTGTTAGTTAGATTTTGCAAACCCCAGTCCCTGTATCACAATGGTTCTGTTCTTCCAGCCCCGCGTGCTGGTTGAGTCATATAACGTGCGCTCGAGAGATCAAATATAGTGCACTACTGAGTGAAGCGGTAACACAAGCAGAAATAGTATGCTTCCCTCAAACAATACAGTTCCTCCATCAGTTTTGCAATGATAGAGCACTTGCGGCTTTGTAACGAAGGGTTTTAAACGGTGGAATGAGAATGTAAAATCAGGAGCACTTCGGTAAGCCACTGGGTGGACGGTGGCACGGTGGCGCAGCTGGTAAAGCCGCTGCCTAGCCAAGCCGGAGACCCGGGTTCGATCCTGACCCCAGCTGCTGTCCGTATTGAGTTTGCACGTTCTCCCTGTGACCGCTGGTGCTCTGGTTTCCTCCCACATCCCAGATATGCGGTTTAACATAGAACAATGAGCAGTACAGCACAGGAACGGCCCCTTTGGCCCACAATGTTTGTGCTGAACTTGATGCCAAGTCAGACTGGTCTTATCTGCCGGTACATGATCCATGTCCCTCCATTCCTTCCATGACCCTATCTAAAAGCCTCCTCTATCATATCTGATAGCACCACTATCATATCTGCATCCACCACCACCACCCCTGGCAGCGACTTCCAGGTCCAGCTGCTGGCTTGACCAATCCAGCCGGTTTCCTTCAAAGTTCGTTCATGCCTTGGTTTCGGAATGCAGCAGTTTAGTATTGTTTAATTTAGAGATAAAGTGTGAAAACAAGTTCTTCAGCCCACTGAGTCCACGCCCAACATCTATCAGCCTTTATCCTAATTTCACATCCACTCTCACTAAGGGCAATTTATAGAGGCCGATTAACCTACAAAGCTGCACGTTTAGTTTAATTAAGTTTAGTTATACAGCATGGTGACAGGCCCTTTCGGCCCATCGAATCTTCACCGACCATTGATCACTCATTCAAACTAGTTCTATTTCATTCCACTCTCTCAACCATTCCTTACACAATAGGAGCAATTTTACAGAGGACAAACAACCTACAGACCTGCACATCTTTGGAATATGAGAGGAAACCGGAGCACCCAGTGGAAACCCACTCGGTAACCGGTAGTAAATGCAAACTCCACACGGAAAGCACCCGAGGTCACGATCGAACCTGGGTCTCTGGTGCTGTGAAACATAGAAACATAGAAATTAGGTGCAGGAGTGGGCCATTCAGCCCTTCGAGCCTGCACCGCCATTCAATATGATCATGGCTGATCATCCAACTCAGTATCCCGTACCTGCCTTCTCTCCATACCCTCTGATCCCCTTAGCCACAAGGGCCACATCTAACTCCCTCTTAAATATAGCCAATGAACTGGCCTCAACTACCCTCTGTGGCAGAGAGTTCCAGAGACCCACCACTCTCTGTGTGAAAAAAGTCCTTCTCATCTCGGTCCTAAAGGATTTCCCCCTTATCCTTAAGCTAACCCCTTGTCCTGGACCTCCCCAACATCGGGAGCAATCTTCCTGCATCGAGCCTATCCAACCCCTTAAGAATTGCTTCACCCCTGTGAAGCAGCAGTTCTACCAGCTGCGCCATTGTGCCCTGCGGGCCGGCTGGAGTTGGACACTGGGCTTGAACCACTGTCAGGCGGTCACTAAGCTGAGGAACTCAGTCATTCGAACGAGTGTTCTGTGACCAGCGGAATTGTTGGAATAATTTACATTAGACGTGAGTGACTATCAAACTGTTGCTACTTTCTTAGCAATAACTTGTCAGACAAGGAGAACAGTCAAGCAAGAGACTGTGCTCACGATTCCAAGCATGCAGTATTTTTTAAAGGTAACCAAAAATGCTGGAGAAACATGCAATATTTTAATATCATTTTTGATAGCGTAACAGCAAGGTTAGTCACATGCACTTGTTTACAGGGTTAACTGTTGTGATCCAGCATTTCCATTGCGAAACAGGCTTCTGTATGTAGGATGATTAGGGAGTCTTGGTGTAGCCTTGAGTTCACAAGCTCTTCTTTATGTTTAGCAAACTTGTTTTCTTATCTTTGTTCACTGGTGCTACTCTTCCCACAATTCCCACAGAATCCAGTTCTCACAGCTGCGCACCGCCAGTAAGACATCAGCCAGCTTCTGATATTGTGCCCAGAGTATCTTATCGTGTGATTAAAGATGAGATTTAAAGCTCCATTCCCTGCATTACCATGTGCCTATCCAGAAGTTTCTTAAATGCTCCGTGGTGGAGGCAGCAAGTATAAACAATACTGGATGTTACGTATCAACAGAAGCAGTTGCAGCTCATGCAAATTCCACTACTTCAAGAGCTCAGTCTGCCTTGGGGAAATCAGTCCAGTATAACTGGTCCGGCCACACTATGGGAGATGTCCTCTGCCTTGAATGCGGTAATGATGTGTGCAGACAGCACCTAGCCTGGCAGGTATCGCACCTTACACAATACTGGAAAGTCTCCATCTTGCCTTAAGCCACACATGCGCCCAACCACAACACAGACAGAAACGCACACATGAACAACACGCACTCCACATGGACCCAAGTGCAAATGTACAACCACGATGCATACACACAATGTATAGCAACATAGAAACATAGAAAATAGGTGCAGGAGGAGGCCATTCGGCCTTTCGAGTCAGCACCGCCATTCAATATGATCATGGCTGATCGTCCGCTATCAAAAACCCATGCCTGCCTTCTCCCCATATCCCTTGACTCCACTAGCCCCTAGAATGACCTCCCCTTTATTCTAAGACTGTGGCCCATGGTTCTGGACTCACCCAACATTGGGAACATTTTTCCTGCATCTAGCTTGTCCAGTCCTTTTATAATTTTATATGTTTCTATGAGATCCCACCTCATCCTTCTAAACTCCAGTGAATAGAAGCCTAGTCTTTTCAATCTTTCCTCATATGACAGTCCCGCCATCCCAGGTATCAATCTCGTGAACCTATGCTGCACTGCCTCAATCACAAGGATGTCCTTCCTCAAATTAGGGGATCAAAACTGTACACAATACTCCAGATGTGGTCTCACCAGAGCCCTATACAACTGCAGAAGAACCTCTTTACTCCTGTACTGAAATCCTCTTGTTATGAAGGCCAACATTCCATTAGTTTTCTTCACTGCCTGCTGTACCTGCACGCCAACTTTCAGTGACCAGTGTACAAGGACACCCAGGTCTCGCTGCACCTCCCCAAACAGTTGCGGCCCCAACACCGAGCCTTGCGGCACTCCACTCGCCATTGCCTGCCATTTTGAAAAGGACCCGTTCACTCCTACTCTTTGCTTCCGGTCTGCCAACCAATTTTCTATCCATGTTAACACCTTACCCCCAATACCATGTGCTCTAATTTTAGTCACCAGTCTCCCGTGTGGGACCTTATCAAAGGCTTTCTGAAAGTCTAGATACACTACATCCACTGGCACCCCTTCATCCATTTTACTTGTCACATCCTCAAAAAATTCCAGAAGATTAGTCAAGCATGATTTCCCTTTCATAAATCCATGTTGACTTGGACTAATCCTTTTACTGCTATCCAAATGCCCCATTATTACCTCTTTAATAATTGACTCCAGCATTTTTTCCACCACACAGGCTAACTGGTCTTTAATTCCCTGTTTACTCTCTCCCTCCAATCCACAGGAACTGATCCTGAATCTATTGAACGTTGGAAAATGATCACCAATGCATCCACTATTTCTAGTGCCACCTTCCTGAGGACCCTGGGATGCAGACCATCAGGCGCAGGGGATTTATCATCCATAAGCCTACCCAATACTATTTCTCGCATAATGAATATTTATTTCAGTTCCTCTACTCCCTTAGATCTTCTGTCCTCCAGTACATCTGGGAGATTGTTTGTGTCCTCCTTAGTGAAGACAGATCCGAAGTACCTATTCAACTCTTCTGCCATTTCCTTGTTGCTCATAATTATTTCACCCGTGTCTCCCTTCAAGGGACCCACATTTGACTTTGCTACTCTTTTTCCCTTAATATAGCTAAAGAACCTTTTACTGTCCTTCTTTATATTCCTGGCCAGCTTCCCCTCATACTTCATCTTTTCAGCCCGTATTGCCCGTTTTGTTTCCTTCTGTTGTCCTATGAAAGTTTCCCAATCCTCTGGCTTCCGGCTACTCTTTGCTGTGTTATACATCTTTTCTTTTAGTTTTATTCTATCCCTAACTTCTCTTGTCAGACACGGTTGCCTTCTACTCCCCTTAGAATCTTTCTTCCTTTTTGGAATGAAATAATCCTGCGTCTTCCGGATTATGCCCAGAAATTCCTGCCACTGCTGTTCCACCGTCATTCCTGCTAGGATCCCTTTCCAATCTACTTTGGCCAGCTCCCCTCTCATGCCTTCATAGTCCCCTTTGTTCAACTGCATCACTGCCACATCCGATTTAACGTTCTCCTTCTCAAATTGCAGATTGAAACTAATCATATTATGATCACTTCTACCTCCAAGCGGTTCCTTTACCTCGAGTTCTCTTGTCATATCTGGTTCATTGGACAACACTAAATCCAGAATTGTCCTTGCTCTGGTCGGCTCCATTACAAACTGCTCTAAGAATCCATCTTGGAGGCATTCTACAAACTCTCTTTCTTGGGGTCCTGAACCAACCTGATTTTCCCAGTCTACCTGCATATTGAAATCCCCCATCACCACAGTGGGAGAAAGTGTGTGTCTGTGTGGGCGGGGGTGCTTGTAAACGGAGTTGATGAGAAGGAGGTGTTGGGGAGTGTTTTACCTGATATTGGAGAGTGCCATTGGGTTAAAAACTATCCAAGAGATGCTACTCTTCCAGTTTGCATGTGGCCTCACTCTGGCAATGGAGGAGGCCCAGGATAGAAAGGTCAGTATGGGAATCGGAGGAGGAGTTAAAAAGGTTACTAACCGTGTGACCCATAAGGTCATAAGTGAGCGGAGCAGAAATAAGCCATTCAGCCCATCAAGTCTACTCCGCCATTGGCTGATCTACCTCTCCCTCCAAATCCCATTCTCCTGCCCTCTCCCTACAACCCCTGACACCCACACTAATCAAGAATCTATCTATCTCTGACTTAAAAATATCCATTTAATCATCCAGCGGGTCTTGGTGGACCCAGAGCAGGTTTGGTGAAATGGTCGCTGAGTCTATGCTTGGTCTCGCCAATGTTCAGGAGGCCACATTGGGAACACTGAATGCAATAGACGAGATTGGAAGTAGTGTCCATGCTGACCAAGATGTCCCTTCTACACTAGTTCAATTTACCTTTGTTTGGCCCATATCCCTTCAAACCTTTCCTATCCAGGCATCTGTTTAAATGTCTTTTAAATGTTGTTGTTTTACCTGTCTCAACCACTTCCTCTGGTCGCTCGTTGAATATGCCCACCACCCTCTGAGTGAAGAAGCTGTGCCTCAGGTTCCTATTAAACCTTTCTCTTCTCACAAACCTCTATCTGCTAGTTCTTGATTTCTTCTAACCTGGGTAAAGGACTCTGTGTATTGGGATGAATTGTACTTCAGTCAACCGTTACAGAGAAAATAGAGATCATTTTAAAAAAGTGGAACGGCAACAGTGCAGAATATGGGGTTGAAGAGAAAGTGCAAATAAAACTAAAAGAAAAAGAAAGAAATGTGCAAGGTCCACAATGAGGTAGGTTGGGAGATCAGGACAGCACCCTAACCCAGCCAGGGCAGCACAGTGGTGCAGTGGTAGAGTTGCTACCCTACAGCGCCAGAGACCCGGGTTTGATCCTGACTACAGGTGCTGTCTGTACAGAGTATGTATGTTCTCTCTGTGAACGCGTGGGTTTTCCCCGGGTGCTCTGGTTTCCTTCCACACTCCAAAGACATACGGGTTTGTAAGTAAGTAATTTTTATTTATATAATACTTTCTAAATCAAATCACGTTGAAGCCAAAGTGCTTTGCGGAGAAGAAATTAGATTTCCATACATCCATATAAATAAAAAAGAAAAAAAAGACACAATAGTAGCTATAGTAGCACACTATAGTAGCAATGTTACAAAATTTTGAGATTTTAAAAATCAAGTCTGCAATTTATCCCATCAGATAAAGCATATAAAGAAGTTTGACACCTAATTCTCTTTCATATCTTCAGCATTAAAAAAGCTATGGCAATTTTATACTCGGAAATTAGCAACTTGTTTCCTATTACTTTTCTATTGACTTAACACAAAAGTTGTGATCGAGGACAGTCAAAAGCCCATAACTTAAAAATTAAGAGAACTGAAGTAAATTTTCAGTTATTATAGATTGATGCATTCTGAAACAAATATGAAACAATCTTACTTGGAGACCGGAAATTAAAGCATATAATTAGTTAGTTACCCAATTGTAGCTAATTACAAAATTCAATTACTAGATCTAAACATCTATCCATTTCTTAAGAAAAAAATAAAATCAATTTTAAAGCCTAAGTGTCTAATTAACATTCACACAATAATTCACAATATCACATGATTTTTAAATCTAATTGTCATTAATTTATAAGCCAAATTGAAGGAATTTAGTGTTTAATGCCCATCAATGAATGGGCATTTTAAACAGCTTGCGAGTGGGATTTTCTGGAACACGGCGGATTAGAACGTTGTGGTTGCGGTGAATTTAAACCCAATATCGGCAGGAAAAATTCTGCTGGTTCGTATGGGGACTAAATCACCGTTTCGCAACATGAAATATTGATTAAAGTCATCTAAACAAGCAAATTTATATGTAAAAATAAACAGCTTTCACTTACCTGTCCCCTACGTAAAATCAGTCCCCGTTGTCGGCGTTCACGGCATTAGAAGCTAATTTTTATTTTACTCCAAAATAGTCGGGCTATTTATAAAAAAAAACAAACTTACCGGCCATGGGAACGAATCTCCAGAAATAGATCGCACTCCGACAAAAGAAAGCTCCGGATGGCAAGGGGAAAACCGCATTTTAACCCCGTCCCCCCCCCTTTAAAGGCGCCAAAGTCACGCACACGGCCAGCGGCAGAATTGCAGCACCGCTAAAGGTAAGTTTTGTAACACACCTAACTATAGGATTCAACATGAAACGTCCCCCCACAGCAGAATCCACTGTGAGGGAAGGCACCAAAAAGTCCAGTCCTCCTCCTCCTCCTCAAAGTCCACCCGAGGTTGGGGCCTATTTGTTGCCTCTGCAACCAGTCCGATGTTTTCAGGCCCTCTTTGCTGAGAAGCTGGAACTCCAGCGTCGGGTGAACACTCCTCTGCGGCTTGGAAAATGCCTGGAGCGGCCGCTTTCTCCCCGGAGACTGCGGCTCCCGAAGTCCTCAGGCCGCAGGTTAATTGGCTTCGGTAGAATTGTAAAATTGTCCCTAGTGCGTAGGATAGTGTAAGTGCATGGGGTTTTCGTTGATCGGCGCGGACTCTCTGGGCCAAACAGCCTGTCTCCGCACTCTGCCCCTAAACGAAAACAAACTAAACTTATCAGAGAACCATTTACCTGTTTGATATCAGCGGGGAAGAAGCTGTTCCTGAATCTGGTGGTACGTGCTTGCGAGCTTATGTATTTTCTGCCCCCACGGGAGAGGGGAAAAGAGGGAATGGCCCGAATAAATATGGTCCCTGATATCTACACGATGCAATACAAGGAACTTCCTCGGGGGACCAGCACAATTATGCAACAACCCGAGAGCAATAACTAATGAGGCGAGTTTCAATTTGTCTCTTTGAAGAAGCTGATATTAACTGAGGAAGTAATAAAAAGCTGTAATTGCATGCTGGGGCAGGAAGTTCAGCCAAGGTACATGGTGGACCAGCCTCACTTCTTGTCAAATAACTTTCAGGGAACGAGGAAAATATATATCCACCACCCTCTGGGTGAAAACGTTGCCCCTCGGGTTCCTATTAAATCTTTCCCCTCTCACCTTAAACCTATATCCTCTGGTTCTTGATTCCACTCCCCTGGCTAAAATACTGTGCATTTGCCCAATCTATTCCCCTCTTGATTTTATACACCTCGATAAGATCATCCCTCAGCCTCCTGCGCTCCAAGGAATAAAACCCTAGCCTGTCCAACCTCTCTCTCCCTGGGTGTAGGGAGACCTGTGGAGTCTCCTTGTAGCATTGAGGCATTGCGGTTGAGACAGGAAAAGGTTGTGGGGTGAGATTGTCGGTGGCTGAGAAGGTGAAAAGGAAGTGAGCTACTTCAACCCTTGTCAAGACAGCTTTAAACCTGTCCAAGTCCAAGCAGTCTATATATCTCTAAACTTTTACTGTCCGTGTGCCTGTCCAAGTGTCTTTTAAATGCTGTTATAGTACCTGCCCCAGCTACCTCCTACCTGACACCTTGTTCCACGTATCTGCTGCCTCTGAGTGAAAAATTTGCCCCTCATGATCTTTCCCCTCTCATCTAGCAGACTGCTTCGAATGGGAATGGGAATGTAAGAATCGAGCCATGGACAAAAAGGGATCTTAGATTGTAGATTTTACAGATAGAGTGCGGGAACAGGCCTTTTGGGACAATTTAAAATGTACAATTTTACCAAAGATAATTAACCCACAAACGTGTAAGGCTTTGGAGTGTGTAAGGAAACTGAAGCACTCGGAGAAAACCCACACAGTCACGGGGAGAACATACAGACTCCATACAGACAGCACCTGTCGTCAGGATCGATCCCAGGTCTCTGATGCTGTAAGGCAGCAACTCTATCGCTGCACCACTGTGCCGCCCTAGGTTTAAGATGAGAGGGAATGGTCATGAGGGGCAACTTTTTCACTCTGAGGCAGCAGATACATGGAACAGGGTGTCAGAGGAGGTAGCTGGGAAAAATACTATAACAGCATTTAAAAGACACTTGGACAGGTACATGGACAGTAAAGGTTTAGAGGTGTAAGGATTAAAAACGGAGAAATGGGACAAGCAATGACGTGGCAATCAAAATTATAGAAACAGGGAACTGCAGATGCTGGTTTACACAAAAGGACACAAAGTGCTGGAGTAGCTCAGCAGGTCAGGCAGCATCTTTGCAGATCATGGATGGGTGACATTTCAGACCTGGATTCTTCTTCAGACATAGTAGATTCAGTAGAAAACATTTTATTGGGATGCATCACCGCATGGTTTAGGAACATGTCCATCCAAGACGGTGATAAATTGCAGAGAAATGTGAACAGTGCAGACCATCAGGCAAACCACACTCCATCACATGTGAAAGACTTCTGACCTCCATCGCAGGTGATAGACTTCTGACCGACATCCACTATAAACCCACTGACACCCATGGCTATCTAGACTATTCTTCTTCAAACCCTGCTTCCTCTAAGGACTCCATCCCCTACTCACAATTCCTACTCACAATTCTTCGGTCTACGCCGCATCTGCTCCCTGGATGAGGTGTTCCACACCAGGGCATCGGAAATGTCCTCATTCTTCAGGGGACAGGGGTTCCCCTCCCCTACTATAGATGAGGCTCACATCAGGGTCTCTTCCATACCCCGTAACACTGCTCTCTCTCCCCATCCCCCCACTCGCACCAAGGGCAGAGTCCCCCTAGTCCTCACCTTTCACCCCACTAGCCGTCACATACAACACATAGTCCTCCGTCAGTTTCGCCACCTCCAACGTGACTCCACCACTCGCCACATCTTCCCATCTCCACCCGTCTGCTTTCCGCTCCCTCCGTAACTCCCTTGTCAATACTTCCCTTCCTTCCCGTACCACCCCCTCTCCGGGCACGTTCCCTTGCAACCCCAAGAGATGCTACACTTGTCGCTTTACCTCCCCCCTCAACTCCATTCAAGGACCCAAGCAGTCGTTCCAGGTCCGACAGAGGTTCACCTGCACCTGCTCTAGATGTCAAATGATCTACATCGGTGAGACCAAGCGGAGGCTTGGTGATCGTTTCGCCGAACACCTCCGCTCGGTCCGCATTAACCAACCTGACCTCCCGGTGGCTCAGCACTTCAACTCCCCCTCCCATTCCGTATCCAACCTCTCTGTCATGGGCCTCCTCCATGGCCAGAGTGAGCAACACCGGAAATTGGAGGAACAACACCTCAGATTCCGCTTGGGCAGTCTGCATCCCGGTGGCCTGAACATTGAATTCTCCCAATTCCGTTAGCCCTTTCTGTCTCCTCCCCTTCCTAGCTCTCCCTCTGCCCTCGGGCTCCTCCTCCTCCTTTTTCCTTTCCTCTCCCCGCCCCCCCACCCCCCCACCCTCCATCAGTCTGAAGAAGAGTTTCGGCCCGAAACGTTACCTATCTCCTTCGCTCCATAGATGCTGCTGCACCTGCTGAGTTTCTCTAGCACCTTTGTCTACCATCACACAAACCAACCTCCCTTCCATTGACTCCGTTTACATCTCACTCTGCCTTGGCAATACCACCAGCATAATCAAGGACGAGTCTCACCCCGGTCACTCCCTCTTCTCCCCTCTCCCAGCAGGCAAAAGGTATAGAAGCATGAAAACGCACACCTCCAGATTCAGGGACAGCTGTTATCAGGCAACTGAACCATTCTATCAACAACTTGAGAGCAGTCCTGAGCTACTATCTACCTCATTGAAGACCCATGGGCTATCTTTAATCGGACTTTACTGGGCTTTATCTTGCACTAAACATTATTCCCTATATCATGTATCTATACACTGTGTGTGGCTCGATTGTAATTATGTAGTCTTTCCACTGACTGGATAGCACGCAACAAAAGTTTTTCACTATACACGTGACAGTAAACTAGAACTGAATATCTTGGTCAGCATTGACGAGTTGGGCTGAAGGGCCCGTTTCCGTGCTGTACGACTCTATGACTCGCAGACTGACCAACTGTCACTGAAATTCTGCCTCTGCACTTTCAACAGGCGGAAGAACGATGAGACACGAAACGCTGGCACCAATATAAGTGCTGGTTACAATCTGGTGTCAGTGACTTTAATGTGTTTAGAGAGTTGGAGAAAGAGGACTCACCGACAAACAGCAGCAGCAGACCTGGCACAACTGTCCCTCTGAGCGATGTGCAGAAAGGAACTGCAGATGCCACTTCACACCGATGATGGACACAAAATGCCGGAGCAACTCAGCGAGTCAGGCAACATCTCTGGAGAAAATGGATGGGTGACATTTCAAGTCGGAACCCTTCTTCAGACTCCAGGCTGCCAGGGGAGGTAGTTGAGGAAAGTACAATAGCAGCATCCAAAAGACACATGGATAGGAAAGGACAGTCCACTCAGAATGATGGTGACTCCTTGGACTGTTTTGCTTTGGGCACTGTTGTTGAGCTCTGGTTTCTGGTTGACGAAATCGCCTTTCCTGGTCGAGACAGCCCACTTTTATCAGAAACTGGGAAGCTGTGGGAGAAGAGTCTTGCCTGATGTTTCAGTTCCACTGAAAGTTTATGACCCGCGTTGTTCCTAACCATGAATTCTTGGGAATTGCAACACGTGGAAAGTGTGGTGTTTGGGTTTAGTTTATTTGAGTTTAGTTTATTGTCATGTGTATTGAGGTACAGTGAGAAGCATTAGTTGCGTGCTCACCAGCCAGTGGATAGACAATACATGATTATACTCCTGACCGACATCCACTACAAACCAACTGACTCCCACAGCTACCTGGACTACTCTTCCTCCCACCCTGCTTCCTGTAAGGACTCCATCCCCTATTCCCAATTCTTCCGTCTACGCCGCATCTGCTCCCAGGATGACGTGTTCCACACCAGGTCATCACAAATGTCCTCATTCCTCAGAGAACGGGGATTCCCCTCCCCCACTATAGATGAGGCTCGCACCAGGGTCTCCTCCATACCCCGCAACGCTGCCCTCTCTCCCCATTCCCCCACTCACAACAAGGGCAGAGTCCCCCTGGTCCTCACCTTTCACCCCACCAGCCGGCACATACAACACATACTCGTGTTAAAGAAGGAACTGCAGATGCTGGAGAATCGAGGGTACACAAAAAGCTGGAGAAACTCAGCGGGTGCAGCAGCATCTAAGGAGCGAAGGAGATAGGCGACGTTTCGGGTCGAGACCCTTCTTCAGACTGGTCAGGGATCAGGGAAACGAGAGATATAAACAGTGATGTGGAGAGATAAAGAACAATGAATGAAAGATATGCAAAAAAGTATTGATGATAAAGGAAACAGGCCATTGTAAGCTGTTTGTAGTGTGAAAATGAGAAGCTAGTGCGACTTGGGTGGGGGGGGGGGGGGAGATGGAGAAGGAATGTCAGGGCCCGAGGGCTGAGGGAGAGGTTGGGAGGGGGAGGGGGCAGTCTGGGTTAACAGAATTGAGAAAATTCAATGTTTAAGCCCAGAGGATGCAGACTCCCCAAGCGGAATATGAGGTGCTGTTCCTCCAACCTGCGGTGTTGCTCACTCTGGCCGTGGAGGAGGCCCAGGACCGAGAGGTCGGATACGGAATGGGAGGGGGAGTTGAAGTGCTGAGCCACCGGGAGGTTGGGTTGGTTATTGCGGACCGAGCGGAGGTGTTCGGCGAAACGATCGCCCAGCTTCTGCTTGGTCTCACCGATATAGATCAACTGGCATCTGGAGCAACGGATGCAGTAGATGAGGTTGGAGGAGGTGCAGGTGAACCTCTGTCGGACTTGGAATGACTGCTTGGCCTACGACAGTCCACCGCCCTCCAGCAGCCCACAGCCGTCGCCTCACCTACAGACTGGACTGTGCAGCGGGCCTGAAGCCTCCACGTTGCTCACTCCTCCCACCACTCTGTTGTTAACGGAACTGGGTCCTAGTGCCCGTCTCCCCAGCCCCGGTGACCTCAGTGGCTATTCCACTGGGTCTTCCCCATCCCCCTCCTACTATGTAACCCCTGCTCTTTCCCACCCACACCACAGCCCCCATACCCCCCACCCCCTGACCACCTTCCACCCCCCCACCACACAACGCTCCGTCCTCAGTCCACTCACCTGCCTTCCTCCAGCCACAACCCCCATCCTTGCCGCGTGTTCACCATCCCCCCGGACCTCCCCCTCTCCGACACCAAAAGGTCGGTCCTCAGCAGAGGTCTTACCTTTGTACCCCTCCGTCCCCACCTCAATGAGTTCCGCGCCCACCACGACTTGGAGCTCTTCTACCGTCGCCTCCGCCTCACAGCGTTCTTCCACGGGAATAAGTCCTCGCCCCCCACTGATGATCCCTTTTCCTGTCTCCCACGTACCCCCTCCTCGTGGAACCCCCCTCGTGGCCCTCCAGCTTTAGAACTCTTTATACAGAACTGCCTCGACTTCTCCACTCCCCTGTCTCACTCCAATCTCTCCCCCCCGAACGTACTGTCATCGACTCACTCCGCAACAACCCAGACTGGTTTATCAAACCCGCCGACAGGGGAGGTGCCGTGGTAGTCTGGCGCGTCGATCTCTACAAAGCAGAGGCCACGCGCCAACTCTCGGATACCTCCTCCTACTTACCCCTGGACTATGACCCCACTGACAAGCACCAGGCCACCATCTCGAGCACCATAACCGACTTCATCAACTCTGGCTCCCTACCCCCCCGAGCCTCCAACCTCATCATTTCCCAGCCCAGCACGGCCCGATTTTACCTTCTCCCCAAAATCCACAAACCCGACTGCCCCGGCAGACCCATTGTCTCTGCCTGTTCGTGCCCCACCGAACACATTTCCACATACCTTGACTCCATCCTATCCGCCTTGGTTAAATCCCTCCCCACCTATGTTCAAGACACCTCAGACACTCTCCGTCGGCTCCGCGCATTCCGTTCTCCAGGCCCCCATCCTCTCATCTTCACCATGGACGTCCAGTCACTATACACCTGCATCCCCCACCAGGATGGTCTCAAAGCCCTCCGGTACTTCCTCGACCAGAGGAGCAACCCATACCCGTCCACTGACACCCTCCTCCGCCTAGCAGAGTTGGTCCTTACCCTCAACAACTTTTCTTTTGACTCCTCCCATTTCCTCCAAACACAAGGCGTAGCTATGGGCACACGCATGGGCCCTAGCTACGCTTGCCTCTTTGTCGGGTATGTCGAACAATCTTTGTTCTCGGCGTACCAGGGCCCCACCCCCGACCTTTACCTCCGTTACATTGACGACTGCTTTGGTGTCACCTCCTGCGCCCACGCACAACTGACTGACTTCATCCATTTCACCACCAACTTCCATCCGGCACTCAAATACACTTGGACCATTTCTGACATTTCCCTACCATTCCTTGACCTCACCATCTGTATTGCAGGTGATACACTCCTGACTGACATCCACTACAAACCAACTGATTCCCACAGCTACCTGGACTACTCTTCCTCCCACCCTGCTTCCTGTAAGGACTCCATCCCCTATTCCCAATTCCTCCGTCTACGCCGCATCTGCTCCTAGGATGAGGTGTTCCACATCAGGTCATCGCAAATGTCCTCGTTCTTCAGAGAACGGGGTTTCCCCTGCCCCACTATAGATGAGGCTCGCACCAGGGTCTCTCCCATGCTGCCAACACTGCCCTCTCTCCCCATTCCCCCACTCACAACAAGGGCCGAGTCCCCCTGATCCTCACCTTTCACCCCACCAGCCAGCGCATACAACAGATAGTCCTCCGCCAGTTTCGCCACCTCCAACGTGACCCCTCCACTTGCCACATCTTCCCATCTCCCCCCCTGTCTGCCTTCCGCAAAGACCGCTCCCTCCGCAACTCCCTTATCAATTCTTCCCTTCCCTCCCGCTCCACCCCTTCCCCGGGCACTTTCCCTTGCAACCGCAAGAGATGCTACACTTATCCCTTCACCTCCCACATCCACTCCTTTCAGGGTCCCAAGCAGTCATTCCAAGTCCGACAGAGGTTCACCTGCACCTCCACCAACCTCATCTACTGCATCCGTTGCTCCAGATGCCAGCTGATCTACATCGGTGAGACCAAGCGGAGGCTGGGTGATCGTTTCGCCGAACACCTCCGCTCGGTCCGCAATAACCAACCCAACCTCCCGGTGGCTCAGCACTTCAACTCCCCCTCCCATTCCGTATCCGACCTCTCGGTCCTGGGCCTCCTCCACGGCCAGAGTGAGCAACACCGCAAGTTGGAGGAACAGCACCTCATATTCCGCTTGGGGAGTCTGCATCCTCTGGGCTTAAACATTGAATTTTCTCAATTCTGTTAACCCAGACTGCCCCCTCCCCCTCCCCACCTCTCCCTCAGCCCTCGGGCCCTGACATTCCTTCTCCATCTCCCCCCCCCCCCCCCCCACCCAAGTCGCACTAGCTTCTCATTTTCACACTACAAACAGCTTACAATGGCCTGTTTCCTTTATCATCAATACTTTTTTGCATATCTTTCATTCATTGTTCATTATCTCTCCACATCACCGTCTATATCTCTCCACATCACCGTCTATATCTCTCGTTTCCCTGATCCCTAACCAGTCTGAAGATGGGTCTCGACCCGAAACGTCGCCTATCTCCTTCGCTCCTTAGATGCTGCTGCACCCGCTGAGTTTCTCCAGCCTTTTGTGTACCCTTGATTCTCCAGCATCTGCAGTTCCTTCTTTAATACATGATTACAATCGAGCCGTCCACAGTGTACAGATACAGGATAAAGGGAATAATAAGAAAACGCTCAGTGCATGATTGATAAAAATACATGTATTGATGCTCGTGAACAAATCATCAGTGATGATTTGCATGGTTAACATGCAACATCAATCTACAGAGAGGAAAGTCAGCAGCTTTCTCAGGAGGTGGCTGGGACTGCCCAGGAGCCTTAGCAGCATCGCCCTGTACGGAAATAACACCAAGCTCCAGCTGCCCCTGAAGTCCCTGGAGGGGGAGTTAAAGGTGACTCAGGCCAGAGGGTTGATGCTGTACAGGGACTCCAGCAACCCCAAGGTGGCTCAGGCAGGTGGGGAGGTGCAAATGGGAGGAAGTGGCGAGCCAGCGAAGCCGTGCTGCAAGCGGAGTCTCGGACACGCCTTGAACTTGCCGGTCCACTGCTCTCAACCAACTCTCCAGCTCCTGACAGGTTGCCGGGACAGATGCTGTACCCTTCAGGCTGCTGTTAAACACCTTGCCAAGACTCTTCAAGCGGAGTCTCGGACACGCCACAGAGTCTGGCTGACTCTAAAGACAATGGAGCTCAAACTGGCATCTTTAAACGTGCGCAGTATAAAGAGCACTGCGCGATGTGTGAACGCCTTACAGTACCTGGCCAAGGTCAAGGCAGATGTGACTTTTCTTCAGGAGTGCGGGCTGCCACACCTCCGCTGCTATCGGAGGTGGTCGCGATGGTGGCCCCACGGACTGTCGGTGTGGTCGGGGGGCAATGACTGTCGTGCTTCCGGCCTGGGGATTTTGCTGCGGGGAGGGAACTTCGCCATCAATGAGGTTAGGGAGGTGGTTGGGGGGCGTCTCCTTGTGGTGGATGTTATGTACCGTGGCTCTCCGCTCCGGCTGATTAATGTGTATGCCTCACCCATGCAGAGCGAGCGGCTGGCCGTTCTCCAGCAGCTCCCAGTGCTGCTGGCCACGTCCCGGCAGCTCGTTCTGGCCGGTGACTTCAACTGCATCATTGATGCGGCTGGACGATCCGGCAGTGCCGACAGCAGACTGGACAGCACGTCCAAGTTCCTGAGGGATATGGTAAAAGATGCAAAGCTGCGCGATGCCTTCAGCGACCCTGCAGGCGGGTCCCAGCCACAGTTCACCTGGTCGAGATCGGACGGTTTAGCCCGATCTCGGATAGACTTTGTCTTCACGACGAAGGCCGTCACGGTGAGACACACTGACCTCACGCCGGTGTTCTTCTCCGACCACTGCCTCCTTCAGGCTTCCTGTCACCTACAGGAGGACCGGAAGGCAGGCAGAGGGACGTGGAAGTTAAACATGAAGCTGTTGACCCCAGAGAACATCGAGGAGCTAAAGAGGGACTACGCATGTTGGAGAACGGTGAAGCCCCTCTTTGACTCCCCCACACTCTGGTGGGAAGCAACCAAGGAGAACATTAAGAGGTTCTTCATAAGTAAAGGGGTTCAGAGAGCAAGACAGGGTCAGAGGGAATTGTGCCAACTCCAGACAGATTTGCAACAACTGGTGGGAGCAGTGACTGGGGGAAGAGCTGGCCTGGGAATCTTCCCAACTCCCCAGTTTGACAAGGCCAAGGGGAAGGCCAAGACTCTTCACTGGCCTTTTGGACAGAGTTGGGATTGGTGTTCCTTAGACGCTGAAGCAGAATCTGTCCATGACTTCGCCCTTCTTCAGCACCAGTGACCTTGATTTAGGTTTAGTTTATTTGAGTTTGTGTTTGGGTTTAGTTTATTGTCATGTGTATTGAGGTACAGTGAAAAGCATTTGTTGTGTGCTCACCAGTCAGTGGAAAGACAATACAAGATTACAATCGAGCCATCCACAGTGTACAGATACAGGATAAAGGGAATAACGAGAAAACGTCAGTGCAAGATTAAGCCCAATAAAGTCTGATCAAAGATAGCCTGAGGGTCTCCAATGTTGAATAAAATTCAAATTTAAGACCACAAGACACAGGAGAAGAATTAGCCCATTCAGCCCATCGTCGAATCCACCATTCAATCATGGCTGATCTATCTTTCCCTCTCAACCCCATTCTCATGTCTTCTCACCATGACCTCTGACACCCTTACTGATGAAGAATCTGTCAATCTCCAACTTAAAAATATCGGTTGACTTGACCTCCACAGCCATCTCTGAGTTCTTCCAGCACTTTGTGTTTTAGACTTTACTATGGACTTTAGAGATACTGCGCAGAAATAGGCCTTTCGGCCCACCGAGTCCGCGCCAACCAACGATCCCTGTACATTAGCACTATCCCACACACTAGGGACAATTTACAATTTTACCAAAGCCAATTAACTTGCAAACCTGTATATCTTCGGAGTGTGTGAGGAAACTGGAGCATCCGGAGAGATCATATAAACTCCGTAAAGACAGCACCAGAGGTCAGGATTGGAGATAGGTCTCTGGCTAAGGCAGCAACTATGCCGCTGCACCACTGTCCCATCCTATTGATGGGTATGTGAGAGATAGTATGTTACAGAAAGCTCAGTAGCATATGGCTTTCACGGGATTGCTCTGAAAACTGGCATAGAATCAATGGACCAAATGGCCACCTTCTCTGCTTTATGAAAGCTGTGTACTGAGACCAACAAATTTTGGGCATGATTGTTTCCCACTTCCGCCCTTCCAAAACGGACTGAAGAAAGGTCCCGACCTGAAATGTCACCTGTCCATTTTCTCCTGAGATGCTGCCTAGCCCACTGAGTTACTCCAGCACTTTGTGTCTAAGTTTGGTATAAACCAGCATCTGTAGTTCCTTTTCATTAAATTTTGGACATGATGTGAATCAATGGATTTGGTGACTGGATGGGAAATAAAGTGGAAGCAAAGGATCTTGACAAGCAAGATAGGGGTGTCAGTGGTTATTCGGAAAAGGCATGAGAATGGGGTTGAGAGGGAAAGATAGATCAGCCATGATTGAATGGTGGAGTAGGACCTGATGGGCCGAATGGCCTAATTCTGGTCCTATAATTTATGAACATGAACTTATTTGAATTCACGATTTGTCGCATGTGGGGACACATTCACGTTCAATTCTACGTCCTGCCTGCTAGCAATAGTTGTAAAATGTAAAAGCGCTGGAGTGTGTTCGACACCCCTTTGTCGTTATAATTGTACGAGGCAGGAAAAGGGGAGAATGGAACAGAATGAAATAATCACCAGCCGGTAGTTTTTTAGCCAAAGTGCTGAACACAGCTGGCTGTTCAGCCTTGACATTTGCTTCATGTCAAGGGTCCTCCAGATGTCCGCAGAGATAATTACCAGCCTTCAGTTCTTTGGGAACTTTTTTTCAATTTGTCTCCAAGAAAGACCAAGTGCATTTTCCACAGTGAAGCATTTAAACTAATTATTGCGCTGGTGACAAAGCTCTTGGTGAAAGGTGAAATCTGAGTGCATGTTCTTTCTTGACATATATAACTGCTCAGGGCTGCAATTTTCGATAATCACCCAATTTTGGGGGCAAAAAAAAATCCACTGAAGGCAATTTTAGCAATCATTTCCTACAGCACCACTGCGACATTTTGTCTAGATGAAGCGGTGAAAAGCAATGTTCAGATAATCAAGAGAAAATGAGTCATTTCGTCAGCAGCTCACTGTTAACCCATTACTGCCTTGCTTGCTGACATTGTTTGGTTTCAACGGTGTGAAGTGCAAACGCACAGTGAAATTATTTTCCTACAGTCTAGTAGAGTATTGCCATACTATCCTCAATTAGCGATTGCACGGCAATAGTCCACTCAGCATGCATGCAAGAGGCTCCATGTTTTGGTGCCATTTTCCAAGTCCAGTTCCCACTCCAGTTGTTATGAGCAGTGCCCATTCCTGGCAAGCCCCAGGCTGCAGCAGGCCTCCTAGGTCAACCAGCATCCGATGTCCTTTCCTTGCCCTTCCACCTTTGTGTCCCGGGGAGGGGGGGGGGGGGGGGGGGGGAGGGGCCTCCATTCTGGAATTGCAATGCCCAGATTTTATGTTTGTTTTCAAAATCAGGCTGAAGAATGGTCCCATCCCAAAACGTCGCCTGTCCATTCCTTCCACAGTTGCTGCCTGAACCGCTGAGTTACTCCAGCACCTTGTGTTTCGCTCAAGATTGCAGCATGTGCTTCTTCCTTGAATCTCTACCTCTTATCCCTCTTGACTCCATCTGAACCGTTCCCAATGGCGCAGTGGTAGAGCTGCTGTCTACAGGGAATGTCTGTACAGAGTTTGCATGATCTTCCTGTGACCGTGTGGGTTTTTACCGGATGCTCCGGTTTCCATTCACATTCCAAAGACTTACATGTTTGCAGGTTAATTGGCTTCTGTAAATTGTGCTTAGTGTGTGGGACAGAGCTGGTGTACAGGTGATCATTGGTTGGCGCTGACTCGGTGGGCCAAAGGGCCTGCTTCCACCTTGAATCTCTAAACGTAAGTTGCTGGAGCCACAAGAAACAGCAGATGCTGGCATCTTGAGCAAAAGTGCTGAAGGAACTCAACAAGTCAGGCAGCATCTGTGGAGGGAATGGGCAGGTGATGTTTGTAGTATGATCAAGTATTACCTATTTGGAGTTTTCACGTTCTCTCTGTGACCTTGTGTATTTTCCTCTAGGTGCTCTGGTTTCTTCCCACATCTAATATTGGGGTTGGTTTATTATTGGCACGTGTGCTGAGATTCAATGAAAAACGTTGTTCCATATGCTGTTCAGGCAAATTGTACCGTGAGTACAATAGGTAGTGCAACAAAGAAAGGCAACAGTGCAGGATATAGTGTGCCTATAAACTATCTATCCTCATACAGGCTGGTCCTGCCTTCCTGCTGACGCCCTTATCTAGTAGGTATTCTAATTAGCATCTGGAGTAGAAAACCTACTTGATGTGTCGTTCTATGATATGACACTATGGCAATTTGGCTCAAGCTTTAGATGTTAAATCAAGGCGTTGTCTGGTTCTGGTAGGTAGTCTGAATCCAATACTGAGGAAAGGACAAATAGTCATCTTTGTCTGTTAGACAACTCTCCTCTTGCATCCAACACCATTGTAAAAGGTTTTGTTTATTTGTTTCAAATAGTAATGATGCAGGTCCTTTGCGCCACAATCCCTCCCTTTCAAATATCAACATACACAGCAGCACAGAGTGTCACGGCTGGTGGAGCCGATGCCTCGCAGAGCCAGAGACCCGGGTTCGATCCTGACCTTCGGTACTGCCTGTGTGGAATTTGCACATGCACCCTGCGACCGTGTGGGTTTCCTCTGGGTGGTCAGGTTTCCTCCCACATCCAAAAGATGTACGGGTTTGTAAGTTCAAGTCAAGTCAAAGTCAAAAGAGTTTATTGTCATGTGTCCCTGACAGGACAATGACAATCTTTCTTGCACAACAGAACATAGAAGGCATTGACTACAATTCTATACATAAATACACCCATGACTTAATAAATTAATAAAGTGCAAGTAACAGATGGAGGGATATTAATGTTCAGAGTTCAGAGTTCCAAGCCAGGTTTAATAGCCTGATGGCTGTGGGGAAGTAGCTATTCCTAAACTGGGTTGGCCTCTGTAATATTGCCCTGAGTGTGTAGGAAATGGATGAGAAAGTGGGATAACATAGAACTAATGTGAAAGGCTGATCGATGGTTGAATTGGACTCAGTGACGGGCCTGTTTCCACGCTGTATCTCTTAACTAAACTAAAGTAAACTCCTGTAAGTCCTGTAATGACTCCACTCTGAGTACATTCCTTTCTCTATACACATCCAATCGATTCCAGCCCTTCAAAATGATTGGGACTCAGCAAGTATTAGCATACTGTTGAGCAAAAGTTTGAAGAGCGTTTGACGGTTCTAGGCCTGTATTCGCTGATGTTTAGAAGGATGAGGGAGGCACTTGAACCACATTGCACAAGCCTAACCACAGCCCGAGCTCAGCAACAATCTACTATGTCTTTTGTTTAGGTTGCACTATGCACTTCTATTTGCACTATTATGGTCTGGTTATGGAGGCCACCTCATTGAAACTTACCGAATATTGAATGGCTAGGATTGAGTTGATGTGGAGAGGACACTCCACTAGTGGGACAGTCTGGGACCAGATGGCAAAGCCTCAGGAAAAAAGGATGTACCTTTAGAAAGCAGATAAGGAGGAATTTATTTAGTCAGAGGTTGGTGAATCAGCAGAATTCATTGCCATAGAATGCTGTGGAGACCATGTCATTTGGGGTATTTTAATTGCAGAGATTGACAGGTTCTTGATTTTGCAAGGGTGTCAAATTTTATGGGGAGAAGGCAGGAGAATGGGGTTGAGAGGGAAAGATGGATCAGCCATGAGTGACTGGTGGAGTAGACTTGATGGGCCGAATGGCCTAATTCTGCTCCTATGACTTATGAACATATGAACAGAGGATGTTGAAAATGAACACCGAAGCGGAAATGTGATCCATGCAAATTTGGCATTTGCATGACACCAGAACACTAGCCAGTCTGTATTCCCGACCCTTCCCTTCATTCCATCTGATATTTCAGTAATCCATCTACATGCTTAGCTTGATGTGGAGATAGCAGAAGGGAATGCTAAAATCATCCCCTATGTCCAAAGCAACTGCTCTACATAATGCTGACAATACCCAGCGTCCTCCCGAAACGTCACCTATCCATGTCCTACAGTGCGCCTGGCACAGTGAGTTTAGTTTAGGGATGCAGCATGTAAACAGGCCATGTGGCCCAGCAAGTCTATGCTATCCCATTTTCTCACCCACTCCCTACACACCCAGGGCAATTTACAGAGGGCCAATTAATCTACAAACCCACACATCTTTGGGATGTGGGAGGAAACCAGAGCACACGGAGGAAACCCATGCAGACACAGGGAGAATGTGCAAACTCCAAACTGACAGCACCCGAGGTCAGGATCGAACCTGGGTCTCAGGTGCTGTGAGGCAGTAATCCTAACAGCTGCCCCAGAGACAGCCCAATATACTCCAGTACATTGTGTTTTCTTTATAAAGATCTGTCTTTCAAGAGTCAAGAGCATTTAAATGTCATATGCAACAGGAATGGAACATTGATATTCTTACTTGCTCCAGCTTTACTGGCACAATAATGCAACAACACATCATAACAGATAAATATACAATAATCAATAATGCAATAAACAATCAGTAATACTAGGTAACTAACTAACTAAGTTTATGTCATAGGAGTAGAATTATATTCAGCCCATCAAGTCTTCTCAGCTATTCAATCATGGCTGAATTATCTTTTCCTCATAATCTCATTCTTCTGCCTTCTCCCCATAACCCATGACACCCATACTAATCAAGAATCTGTCAATCTCCGCTTTAAAAATAACCAATGACTTGACCTCCACCGCATTCTGTGGCAATGAATTTCACGGACTCACCACACCCTCTGACTAAATGAATTTATTCTCATTTCCCTTCTAAAGCTACGTCCTGAGGCTGTGCCCTCCATAACCAGACCATATAGTGCAAATTGAAGTGCATAGTGCAACATAGTAGATCGTTGCTGAGGTGGGGCTGCGGTTAGGGTTGTGCAATATGGTTCAAGTTCCTGATGGTTGATAGGAAGATGCTGTTCTCAGTTCTCTAGCTCGTGCACCTTCTTCCTGGGATGAGAGCGTGGACAGGATACTGTGGATCTTGGATGATATTAGCTGCCTTCTTGAGGCAGCACTTCCTGTAGATCCATTTGATGGTGGGGAGGACAACACTCGCGATGGACTGGGCAAAGTCCACCGCTTTCTGCAGCCTCCCTCGTTCATGGCCATTCTGCTTACCAAACCAGGCTGTGGTATCCAGAGTATGCTCTCTACCACCAGAGTATGCTCTCTTCTGTACACCTGTAGAAGTTATTAAAGAAGGAACTGCAGATGCTGGAGAATCGAGGGTTACACAAAAAGCTGGAGAAACTCAGCGGGTGCAGCAGCATCTAAGGAGCGAAGGAGATAGGCGACGTTTCGGGTCGAGACCCTTCTTCAGACTGGTCAGGGATCAGGGAAACGAGAGATATAAACAGTGATGTGGAGAGATAAGGAACAATGAGTGAAAGATATGCAAAAAAGTATTGGTGATAAAGGAAGCAGGCCATTGTAAGCTGTGTGTGGTGTGAAAATGTAGAAGTTAGGTCTGTGTACTCTACCCTTCAGAAGAATGAGAGGTTTATTTTAGTTTAGAGATACAGGGCGGAAACAGGCCCTTCGGCCCACTCAGTCTGTGCTGTACAATGGAACCTGTACACTAGCACTATCCTACACATTAGGGACAATTTACAATTTTTACCAAAGCCAATTAACCTAAAAACCTGTATGTCTTTGGAGTGTGCGAGGAGATCGGAGCACCCGGGGAAAATCCACCCGGTCACGAGAGGAACGTACACTCTCCGTACAAATGGCGCTCGTAGTCATGATTCAACCCGGGACTCTGGCGCTGTAAGGCAGCAACTGTACCGCCGCACCAACACGGTGGCGTCAGTGGAATTTACAAAGTTCGCACATCGCTCAAAAGCCTAAGATTCAGGTGGGATGCTTGTCCTAGTTGGAGGGACTAAAACCAAGTGTTCAGCGTCTCTGAACTAGGCTCTGATGTGAGAAGGCTGATGTTTGGAAGAAGGGTCTCGACCCGAAACGTCGCCTATCTCCTTCGCTCCTTAGATGCTGCTGCACCCGCTGAGTTTCTCCAGCTTTTTGTGTAACCCTCGATTCTCCAGCATCTGCAGTTCCTTCTTTAACACTTTGTCTACTCCACTGCGATATCTCCTCAAGGTATGCCTACTTTGAAGAAGTTCTCCTCCTCCCTACGAAGACAGTTTCACAATCTCTAACTGCTCCCCCTCTGTGATACCCCCTTCCCTCCAACTCTACGACCACATCCTCACCCAGACTCGATACCACAGCCACATCTGCTTCCTCAGGGCCTGCCTGCGCCTCCACCTCATACCTCGTGGATTCCAGCTCCAATTCCCTGCCTCCCAGTTCGGACCCCAGCCAGACTATCGGTACCGACTGGCCATCCGCCGCCACACTGTACAATTCTCCAACCGGGCATTAAGATCCACCCTGGTTGCAATGCGCCGGCCCAGCAGGACCTCGCATTGGCTCTCCCGAATCTTCGGGCCTCACTTACCCAGACCTGCAACGGACCCCAACTACACTACATCCTCCGGACGATCCACCGCTTCAATCAACAATTCCTGTCCCACCTTACCTCCACCAAGGACCTGAAATTAGCCCGCCTCCAGGCCGTTCCAGCTACCGACAATCCCCGACTCGACCGCCCGCAGGCCCCGGGCCCCAACTCTGGCCCGAGCCGCCGGCCTGAGTCCCCCGACGCCATCTTGGCCACAAGGAGCGCCTCCAGGACTCACCAGGACGCCGCCTTCGCCGACCTTCACGCCGATGCTGCCGACAACCTCCACCTGCCTACCGATGACGCCCAGCCTTGCTGCCTGCCCGGTAACTCTGTTTATCTCACCCTCCCCGATTCCACCGCCCATCTCCAGCACAACGCGACCGCCGAACCTCGCCGCCCCCCGGGACCACCTACCCTCATCGCCGCACCGGGCCCATCCAGCATCGCCGTTGTACTGGGCCCGCCGAAGACCACAGCCGCACCCGCCTCACCTTGCATCGCCGCCAGACCGGGGCCCCCCGAACATGGCCGCCGCACCGCACCCCACTCTTCTCGCCGCCTCACCGGGCGGGCTGAACCTTGCCGCCACACCGACCACTCGCCCACCGGGACCACCCACGCATCGCCCGCCGACCCCGACTCCACTGCCTGCGGACTCCTACCTTCGGGCCCGCCGACCCACGACACTCCACCGCCCTCCAGCAGCCCGCAGCCGTCGCCTCACCTACAGACTGGACTCTGCAGCGGGCCTGAAGCCTCCACGTTGCTCACTCCTCCCACCACTCTGTTGTTAACGGAACTGGGTCCTAGTGCCCGTCTCCCCAGCCCCGGTGACCTCAGTGGCTATTCCACTGGGTCTTCCCCATCCCCCTCCTACCATGTAACCCCTGCTCTTTCCCACCCACACCACAGCCCCCATACCCCCCCACCCCCTGACCACCCTCCACCCCCCCACCACACAACACTCCGTCCTCAGTCCACTCACCTGCCTTCCTCCAGCCACAACCCCCATCCCTGCCGCGTGTTCACCATCCCCCCAGACCTCCCCCTCTCCGACACCGAAAGGTCGGTCCTCAGCAGAGGTCTTACCTTTGTCCCCCTCCGTCCCCACCTCAATGAGTTCCGCGCCTACCACGACTTGGAGCTCTTCTACCGTCGCCTCCGCCTCACAGCGTTTTTCCACGGGAACAAGTCCTCGCCCCCCACTGATGATCCCTTTTCCTGTCTCCCACCTACCCCCTCCTCGTGGACCCCCCCTCGTGGCCCTCCAGCTTTAGAACTCTTTATTCAGAACTGCCGTCGGGACATCAACCGCCTCGACTTCTCCACTCCCCTGTCTCACTCCAATCTCTCCCCCTCCGAACGTACTGCCATCGACTCACTCCGCAACAACCCAGACTGGGTTATCAAACCCGCCGACAGGGGAGGTGCCGTGGTAGTCTGGCGCGTCGATCTCTACAAAGCAGAGGCCACGCGCCAACTCTCGGACACCTCCTCCTACTTACCCCTGGACCATGACCCCACTGACGAGCACCAGGCCACCATCTCGAGCACCATAACCAACTTCATCAACTCCGGCTCCCTACCACCCCGAGCCTCCAACCTCATCGTTTCCCAGCCCCGCACAGCCCGATTTTACCTTCTCCCCAAAAGAGGAAGAAGGGTCTCGACCCGAAACGTCGCCTATCTCCTTCGCTCCTTAGATGCTGCTGCACCCGCTGAGTTTCTCCAGCTTTTTGTGTAACCCTCAATTCTCCAGCATCTGCAGTTCCTTCTTTAACACTCTGATGTGAGAAGATATTTCTGCACTCAGAGGGTAATGAATCTTTGGAATTCTCTAGCCCAACGATGAGTTCATTCAGAACAGAGATTGATAGACTCCTGGTTACTTCGGGAATCAATGGATTTGGGAATATGCTGGAAAATTGCATTGAGGTAGAAGATCAGCCATGATTGTGATGGATGTCGGTGGAAGCTCAAAGGTTCAGATGGCCGATAATGCTCTTAACTATTCATTTTATAAACTAGGGGCTTCTCAAAATAGATCTCATATTATTGCAGATAATGAGAACTTTTGGAAGTTCCCTGCAAATTCACCTTCACACCTTCACTCATTTGAAAAAAACTAATTATATTTGAGGACCTGTGACGGATAATCATGCAGCCAAAACAATGATTTTTTTTCCATTATTCTATCTCACCTACTTTCTAGCCAGATGACTGATGAAACAATCTTCATCAAACAAGCTACAAATGATCTTAGACTATAATTTGCGCGACGCATTCCCTTTGTTGCTCTGTAAGCCGCGTGATTTTCCAGTTTCATGACGCCTCACTGCATGGGTGTGGCCAGCATAGACAACCTACTACTCACTATAAGGCCTGGGCAGAACCCACATGTAGGCTGCAGCCCATGAGCTATATGCTGTGTGCTATGACGTTAATGCTTTCTCCTTCCATTGTGTGTTTCTCACTCTAATTCTCCGTCATTTCTTTTCCGTCTATGGCCACTAGTTACTATGCTTTTGACTATCTGTTCATCCTGCCTTGTCCTGTCATGACACATTACAGTTAAACAGTACCTTCGACAAATCATCGCTTCTTCTCCTTTGTTCTCAGAGTTGACTTGATGTGTTTAAATTTGCCTATCACCACATACATGTCAATAGCAGATGCTATCTCAAACCGGCTCTCCACTCTGCTCTGAACCATTTGAATAACAGGGACACGTACGTCAGACTGCACTTTAGACTTCAGAGATACAGTGTGGAAACAGTTCCTCAGCCCATGGGTCCGCGCCGACCAGCGATCACCCTGTTCACTAGGGCTATATTCCTTCCTCGGGCTTCAGATTTCCTGCCTATTCTATCTTTATCTCCTCATCTCACACTTTTTGTCTCTTCATCTCTGACCATTGTCCAATCTTCTGCCAGACATATCCCCCTTACCTGTATCGACCTATCGCTCGGCAGGCTTTGTCCTGCCCCTACCTCTCTTCCAGCTTTCTCCACCCTCCTACGTTAGTCTGAAGAGTCGCGGCTAAAAAAAAGATCCTTCTTCATACCCGAAAAATCACAAGAGATGCTGCCTGAACTGCTGAGTTACTCCAGCACTTGCTGTCTATTTTTTCCCCCAAGGAACTAATAGTTGACTTCAGAAAAGGGAAGTCATAGACCACATGCTAGTTTTTATTAGAGACCCAAGGAACTGCAGATGCTGAATCCTGAGTAAAAAACAAAGTGCTGGAGAAACTTAACAAGCAAGGCAGCATTTATGGAGGGAATGGACAGATGAGGTTTCGAGTCAGGGCCATTCTTCTGACAGCTCAGACTAACCTGAGAAGAGTGCTTACATGAAACATTGTCTGTCTATTCCCTCCACGGATGCTACCTAACCTGCGTTTTTTTAGAAATACAGCATGGAAACAGGATCTTCAGCCCACATGGCCCACGCAGACCGTCGATCTATGCTATCCCATCTGACACACTGATGGCAATTTACAGAAGCCAATTAACCTACAAACTTGCACGTCTTGGGAGTGTGTGAGGAAACCGGAGCACCCGGAGAAAACCCGCCCAGTCACAGGGAGAACGTACAAACTGCACACAGATGGCACCCGCAGTTAGGATCGATCCCGGGTCCCTGGCGCTGTGTGGCAGCAGCTCTACCGCTGTGCCACTGTGCCGCCCTGCTGAGTTCCTCCAGCACTTTTTTTCTTGGCGGATTCCATTGGTGGGTCAGAATCAGAGAGTGTCTGCAGCTTCCAATTCCTAGGAGATAACATCTCAGATGACCAATCCTGGGCCTAGCCCATAAATGCTACCATGAAGAAGGTTTCCGGCACCTCTATATCTTTAGGAGTTTAAAGAGATTCAGCATGCTTTCGAATGCTCCAACAGACTTCTACAGATGCCCTGTAGAAAGTATCTCGACAGGCTGTGTCATACCCTGATATGGCAATTCCAATACATGGGAATGCAAGAGGCTGCTGGGAGTGATAGGCTTGGTTCAGTCGAAATTCCCCACCATCAAAATCATCCACATGTGGCAATGACTCAAGAAGGTGGCATCTAATGTCATGGATCCCCACCATCTGGGACATCCCCTCGTCTCGCTGCTACCTCTGGGAGGGAGGTACAGAGGCCTGAAGTCTCACACCAATAGTTTTAGAAACAACATAATAAAAAGGAACAGGCTGATGCTGGTTTACCAAAGAAAGATACAAAGTGCTGGAGTAACTCAATGATCAGGCAGCATCTCTGGAGAACACAGATAGGTGATGTTTTGGTATATTCATATTAGACTTTAGACGTTACTTTAGAGTTTAGAGATAATATAATGATATTGTTCAAGTTCAGGAACAGCTACTTTCCTACAATATCAGGTTCTTCAACCGACCTGCATCATTCCAATCCTACCTCAGCAACAGAACACAACGGCCACCTCTTTCACTACCATGGACTTGTTTGTTGGTGTTCTTGCACTAATGTCGTGTTTATGCATGTACTTTTTCTTTATCATTGGCTTGTAGACTTAAAATACATTTATTGATTTCTCTGTTGTCTGAGTCTATGATGCAGCTACAAGCAAGATTTTCATTGTGCCTGTTCCTCACCATTTTGTGTACATAACAATAAACTTGAGTGTGTAGGAAGGAACCGCAGGTGCCGGTTTAAACCAAAGATAGACGCAAAAGCTGGAGTAACACAACGG
Source organism: Raja brachyura (assembly GCA_963514005.1). Next base: position 22,517,232 of record OY740795.1, read on the forward strand.
GATAGGCAGCATCTCTGGAGAGAAGGAATGGGTGACGTTTCGGGTCAAGACCCTTCTTGACTTGATTTAAAAAAAATAGAATTACAGTACTCCAGTACTTGCAATCTACTCAGTCTTCTCCGCACCTTGCCACATCCTTCCTGTCGTGTGGTTGGCAGATATTATACTCCCTAACTATACAGTTTTTATTACCTCCTTGCATTTATCACCATGGTCAATGAAAGCAGGTATCGGGATTCAGTCTAAACTAACGTTCCCATGAGTTGTCCATTTTGTAGAAGCACACTATGTTCCTCTACACTTCTTGTGATCTTGAAAAGATTTATGAGGATGTTGACAGGACCCGCGAGCCAGAGCTCTTGAGAGAGGTTGGGCAGGCTGGGAAAAAGACAGGAATCACATTCTATGACCAATCTTCTGATCATTAAACCACCTGCTGATTTATATCGCTGCAGCTATCTCGGAGGTGGTGGATGGCTGGAACATATTGCCAGAGCTGATGGTGGAGGCAGATACGATAACGCCGTTTAAGTGGCTTTTAGACTGGCACACGGATATGCGGGAAATGGATTGCTTGCAGGCAAAGGAGATTAGTTTAGCTTGGCGCCATGTTCGGTACAGACAATGTGGGCCGAAGGACCTGTTTCTATGCTGTATTATCAAGATTCAAGAGAGTTTATTGTCATGTGTCCCTGATAGGACAATGAAATTCTTGCTTTGCTTCAGCACAACAGAACATAGTAGGCATGACTACAGAACAGATCAGTGTGTCCATATACCATTATATAAATATATACACACATGAATAAATGAACTGATAAAGTGCAAATAACAGATAACGGGCTATTAATGTTCAGAGTTTTGTCCAGGCCAAGTTTAATAGCCTGATGGCTGTGGGGAAGTAGCTATTCCTGAACCTGGTTGTTGCAGTCTTCAGGCTCCTGTACCTTCTACCTGAAGGTAGTGGGGAGATGAGTGTATGGCCAGGATGGTGTGGGTCCTTGATGATACTGCCAGCCTTTTTGAGGCAGCAACTGCGATAGATCCCCTCGATGGTCAGAGCCGATGATGGGCTGGGCAGTGTTTACTACTTTTTGTAGTCTTTTCCTCTCCAGGATCGCTCAAGTTGCCGAACCAAGCCACGATGCATTCAGGTCAGATGCTCTCTACTGTGCACCTGTAGAAGTTAGAGAGTCCTCCTTTGCAGGCCGACTCTCTGTAATCTTTTCAGGAAGTAGAGGCGCTGATGAGCTTTCTTAATAATTGCATCAGTGTTCTCGGACCAGGAAAGATCTTCAGAGATGTGCATGCCCAGGAATTTGAAGCTCCTGACCCTTTCAACCATCGACCTGTTGATATAAACAGGACTGTGGGTCCCCATCCTACTCCTTCCAAAGACAACCATGGTTTATATTTACGCAGCATTATTTCTGTAATGTTATGCTCCAGCTTCGAGTTTGATTTTGATAGGATATGGTTAGCTGGCATTTTCAAGGACCTACACCACCCTGGCAATGCTCATTTTACTCCTGCCATCGAGAAGAAGGTACAGGAGTCTGATAACTGTGATCTCCAGGTTCAGGGACAGGTTCTTTCCAAGAACCATCAGGCTCCTGAAGACTACAAACACTAACTAAACTTCACGCTACAAACTGTCGTAGTTGCACTCGAGACTTTGGGCTTTCGTTTTGTTTTGCACTAATATTGTTTTTTTTTTAATTTATTGAACTTGTTTATTGTTTGTTCATTACTTATCTATCAAGTTATGTGTTTACAGTGTTTTTATGCTGCTGTGAGTAGGAATTTCATTGTTTCCTTTCGGTACATATGACAATTAAACACACTTAGTTCTTGGAAGGTTCATTGAATTCAAACATTTCAAATAATTAAATTCTAAGAATTCAATATGTGTCTATCACAGACAGAGACAAAGTGTCACACAGCCACAAAACTAATTATTCCACATTTATTTATTGTAAAGCCATTTGAAATTGTCAGGAAAGCAATGGAAAGGGTGGTGCGTGTGAGGTGAAGGGTTGGTGAATCTTTGAGCAGAAAAAATTGACCTTCAAGAAAAATGGAATTTAACTTAGTTTAGTTTATTATTCTCATGTGTCAGCCAAGTGAACTTGATCGTTTTTGTTGCATGCTATTAAGACAGCGAAAAGACTATACATGATTACAATCAAGCCGTCCGCAGTGTACAGGTACAGGATAAAGGGTTTAATGTTTAGTGCAAGATAAAGTCCGGTAAACGGGATTATCTTATTTGAAATTGTTCTGATTACAAAATGTCCAACAGTCATGAGTCACATCGTTCATATGAATACACTTCATATTTGGATGTCATAGGCATTTATACACAACAAAATCCTACAGTCATCACTGATAAAAAAAACCTCATAGTGATACTAAGAGTGAAGTCCATGTTCTTCTTTACATAGGGATCATATGACATTTTATGCCTAAATTAGAGAATAGGCAGGCTGTCAAATTCATCCAAAGATTAAATCTGCAATCTTCAGAGAACGGGGTTTCCCCTCCCCCACTATAGATGAGGCTCGCACCAGGGTCTCCTCCATACCCCGCAACACTGCCCTCTCTCCCCATTCCCCCACTCACAACAAGGGCTGAGTCCCCCTGGTCCTCACCTTTCACCCCACCAGCCAGCGCATACAACAGATAGTCCTCCACCAGTTTCGCCACCTCCATGGTGACCCCTCCACTCGCCACATCTTCCCATCTCCCCCAGCTGGCTGCCTTCCGCAAAGACCGCTCCCTCCGCAACTCCCTTGTCAATTCTTCCCTTCTCTCCCGCTCCACTCCTTCCCCGGGCACTTTCCCGTGCAACCGCAAGAGATGCTACACTTGTCCCTTCACCTCCCCCATCTACTCCTTTCAGGGACCCAAGCAGTCATTCCAAGTCCGACAGAGGTTCACCTGCACCTCCTCCAACCTCATCTACTGCATCGTTAGGGTCTGAAGAAGGGTCTCGACCCGAAACGTCGCCCATCTCCTTCGCTCCTTAGATGCTGCTGCACCCGCTGAGTTTCTCCAGATTTTTGTGTAACCCTCATCTACTGCATCCGTTGCTCCAGATGCCAGCTGATCTACATCGGTGAGACCAAGCGGAGGCTGGGCGATCGTTTCGCCGAACACCTCCGCTTGGTCCGCAATAACCAACCCGACCTCCCGGTGGCTCAGCACTTTAACTCCCTCTCCCACTGCGTATCCGACCTCTCGGTCCTGGGCCTCCTCCACGGCCAGAGAGAGCAACACCGCAAGTTGGAGGAACAGCACCTCATATTCTGCTTGGGGAGTCTGCATCGTCTGGGCTTAAACATTGAATTTTCTCAATTCTGTTAACCCAGACTGCCCCCTCCTCCTCCCCACCTCTCCCTCAGCCCTCGGGCCCTGACATTCCTTCTCCATCTCCCACCCACCCCAGTCGCACTAGCTTCTCAGTTTCACACCACAAACTGCTTACAATGGCCTGTTCCCTTTATCATCAATACTTTTTTGCATATCTTTCATTCTTTGTTCTTTATCTCTCCACATCACTGTCTATATCTCTCATTTCACTGATCCCTGACCAGTCTGAAGAAGGGTCTCGACCCAAAACGTCGCCTGTCTCCTTCGCTCCTTAGATGCTGCTGCACCCACTGAGTTTCTCCAGCTTTTTGTGTAAACCTTGATTCTCCAGCATCTGCAGTTCCTTCTTTAAAACATTAAATCTGCAATAGGATGGCATTCGCTTGGCACTATACAGGATGTCACCCTAGCTTTGTATGTTTATTGAGAAAGGAATTGCAACCTATTGACTCAGAGACATAGTACTTCCAACTCAGTCACCGCTGATACTGCAATCACTTTCCAAATTGATTACCTTCAATGCACTGAAGATCCAGACAGCCAACCCAGGTTGGTCTGGTTCCAAGTCATTGTTCATTTAGAGCAAGTTAGCGGCACCAGTAATATCACCTGAAACTTCACCCATTCCTTCTATCCAGAGATGCTATGTGTCCCACTGAGTTACTCCAGCATTTTGTGTCTATCTACAGTCAGCATGTACTTTGATATTGATCTGAGACAGTTGTTCCCATCAGGTAGAAACAAAGATCTGCAGATGCAATTTAATATACAAAAGGACACAAAGTGTTGGAGTAAGTGAAGAAGGGTCCCGCCTCAAAACATCACCTATCCATTTTCTCCATAGATGCTGCCTGATGTACCGAGTTACTTCAGAACTTTGTGACTTTCTTTCATAGAAACAAGCATCTGCAGTTCCTTTTTAATATGTGTATTTTGATCCCCTGGCCAGACAGTCTTTATGAATCTGGATTGTGGCCAGACTATTAAATTGTGGGATTACATGTGTTGAGTTCAATCCTTTCCGCATGTGATTTTTCATGTCTTGGAAAAGTAGACTGATGAAAACCACAAAAGGACACAAAGTGCTGGAGTAACCCAGCAGATCAGGCAGCATCAGACAAGAAGTTTGGGATACTTCTTCAGACTCTGAAGAAAGGTCCTGATTCAAAACGTCTCCCATCTGTGTTCTCCAGGGATGCTGCCTGACCCGCTGAGTTGCTCCAGCACTTCATGGCTTTCCAGGGGTAGATGTTGAATGGCAGATGGGTGGTGTAAATGACAAAGGCTAGAGGTGAAAAGGGGACTAAGTTCTTCAGTTTGCAGTGTTATGGTCTGTTTTCCATTTATTTATAAATGTTTTTTATCGTTATTTATTGTGTTGTGCTAATGTACCAGCAAAACTGCAACAAGTGACATTTTCTTATTTATGTATTTTTTTTATTAGAAGCAGTGTACAAAAGTATAAACCGCGGCATATGACATAATACATTTATTGTACAGCTTCCATTTTAATTTTAACAAGTGACATTTTCATTGTTCATTTTCCGGTACAAAGGACAATTAAAAGTCATCATCATCATCATCATCTCACATCCTGCCCACTACTGGATATATCCTCTCCTCCATTGAGGCAGAGACTGCAGATCTGACATTGGCTTCATCAGCCAATTTGGAAACGGAATGGAAGGCCATCCTCGACCCAGAGGGGGAAGAATAAAATGCAGACCTATTCCTGACACATTATTCCAGAGAAAGTGAGAGGCACGAGCAATAAAATAAAGTTATTGATACGATACAATAGAACTTTATTTATTCCAGGAGGGAAATTAATTTGCAAACAGTCATAAAAAACACAAAATACATGAAACATGTGACGAGTGGTAAGGCTTTGAGGATGTGGAAAGATTGAGGTGGGGGGGGGGGGGGGGGGGGGGGGTCAGTCTCAGTCTATCCCACGACAGAAGGGGGAGGAGTTGTAAAGTTTGATAGCCACGGGGAAGAAGAATCTCTTGTGGCGCTCTGTCCTTCATCTTGATGGAAACAGTCTGTTGCTGAAGGTGCTCCTCAGGTACAAATTGAGCGCAATATCGAACAGGCACGGGTTCAAAATGCCTTCAGAAATGGACGTGGAGTTGTCACTTGTCAGTTGTAACAGATAAAGTAGTGCAAAACAAAAGCATGCACTTAATAAGTAACTCGTACAAAACTAGTGACGAGCTATTTCCAATAGAGCGCAACAGGGTATTTGAAATAAAGCTGAAATGATAAGACATCACAATGCAAGAATGCAATGTATCGCTAGCCTTAATGCAACAACAACATTGCACTAATTGAGATTACAAAATCGATAGTCCGATTTAAATCTATGTTTTTTGCACTTTTACACAATGTCGTGGTCCGGGGCGAAGCTTTAAAAGGGGAACTAGGCGCCACGCGCTGCATTGCGGGGGTTGTAGTCCGCTACTCTGGGTTGGCGCGGCTGCGCAGTGGGCGCCGCGGCCGTGTTGGGACTACAGCTCCCAGCAGCCGCCGCGCCAGCCCGTTGCCTGCGCTGGAGCCGGGAGGAGGCCGGCGGTGCGGTTGGGTTGAAGGTCCGCTAACGGGAGGCGGGAACCGAGGGCGAAGGCAGGAAATAACACAAGGCGGGATTCAAAAACAAACTCCCGGCGGTTCGGCGAGGAGGGGGGAATGATGCGGCGCGGTTTGTGGACGAGGCGGGAGCCATGAAGCAACGCAAGCCGCTGGTTCCCGGCAAAGGGTGAGGATCACAGGCCCAGCCAGGCTGGGGACCCCGGCCTTTCACCACTTGTACACTGCGCGCTGGGATTCATCTCGGCCCTTCTGCCCTTCGTTTGTTCCCTCTCCTCCTCCCGCCCTCCCTCCCTCCCGTGAATGCCCACAAGCCGCGCCCTCCCGCCCACTCGCTTCCCTTCTGCCGCTCAAACTCTCGCTGCTCACCCACCTTCCGCAGTCTGTGTCCGTCACCACCAGGCGCTGCTCCCCCAAGTCTTTGACGATCATTATTGCTCCCTCCCCCTCCTTGACAACCAGCGGTGTCATTTGTGTTCCCCACACCTCCATATCTCCTTGACGACCAGGCACTGAGCACCCCTCCTCTGACGATCATCTGTGCTCCCTCGACAACCAACTGTTCCCCCCCCCCCCCATCTCCTTGACGACCATGAGCTGCCCCCCTCTCATGTCCTTGACGACTAGACAATGAGCCCACTCTCCTTGGCATTTCTGCCCCCCCCCCCCCCCACACATCGTCTTGACAATCAGATGTGTGCCCCCCCCCCACCCGCCATCTCCTTGACGACCAGGCACTGAGACCCCCCCCCCTTCCTTGATTTTGACTACTCTGATCCAATACCTTGATTTTGACAACCGTTGGTGTGTTCCCTCTCTTCTTGTCTCCTTGACAAATCAGGTGTGTGTTCCCCGAAACATGCTTTCACCCGCCTAACCCCCCCCCCCCTCCCCGTGTCACCCTCTGCTCCCCCTCCCATTTCTGACAACTAGATGTGCCCCCTTGTCTCCTTGATGAACATATGTCCCCCACCCCCCATCTCCTTGACGCCCAGGTAAATGACCCTATCTCCATCTCCTTGATGACCAATTGTGTGCTCATCTCCATGACAATCAGGCACTGAGTTCCCCTGAGACCGGACATGCCACCCTCCCCCGCATCCATGCCTTTCCTGACAACCGGGTATGTGCCGTGACCTACCCCATCTTCCTGATGACCAGTTGTGTGCCCATCCCAACCATCCCCTTGACGACCTGGCATGCGTTCCCCTGCCCCCTTCCTGATGACCTAATGTGCTACCCAAGCCATCTCCTGGAGTCATATGAAGGTCTTTCTGAGTTCTGCCTTATTACACTAATCCTACTCTGATCCAATTTCATTCTGTTTAACAATTCACGTGAGCATCGTCCTGTCTGCTACCCAGGCACCAATTAAAGTTTGTTGCACGCTCCTTGCTTCTCTTATCATTCCAATTCTGACTTTAGCTGCTTTTTCATCACTTCTTTGTCTCCCGAACACATGTTTTTATCCATTCTCTCACCTTCTCTACTATTTTGTCCAGTCTTCCTTCCCTGATAATTTTCTACCACCCTTTTCATGCTCTCTGCCCATGATGCTCACTTATTTCCCACCACCTGCTCCCCTTGCAGCCCCCCAGATATCGTTATCTGTTTTCTATTAATTCATTCGGACTTCATCTTGTCACGTTGAGCCTCTGCCTGATGCAAACTGAAAGAGCACAAGTAAATGTGCTTTTGCCACACCACTTCTTGTGATTGGCTGACTGTCGTACAAGCACGGAGCCCTAGGGGTTGAGCTGATCACTAAAACTTGTGACTCGGGCAATTGGAACAGCATTACTGAATGGCAACTGTCAGGAAGTAACATTGAAGGATTTAAGGTCTAATGTTGCACCATTTCATATTTGCAGCAATCGTACAGAACGCTCTTAATTTTTCTTTTGTGGTTACTATGTTAAAAAAATTAATGGGTAATGTATTGCATGAATTGTTTTTTAATGTACTTGATGGCATGCTGTTAGACAGGGCAGTAATCGTGCAGAACCTTGTAGAGCTGATTTTGTTTATAAAGCTTAACTCACTTTGGGCTTGTTTGTGTATTTTATCAAATTAGCAAGGCAGTGGAGCAATGTATGTCTGCTAAAGATATTGCGAAAGCTGGTAATGCTTTAGAGATCTGCACTTTGTGACATTTGCTACTGCCTTTGTAACCAAGGAGCGTGAGAATGTGTGTATTTAATCAGGAATCTTGTGTTACCCGATTTGAGTTTGCCAAAATGCTGTCTGTTGTTTTAATGCCATGCTTGTACACACTGTTGGATACCATTTACCTATGATGTCTGGACAATTGAGTGCTTCATAGTCTGATACTTTTGTTTTACATTTTGGGAAGGAATTAATATTTATAGGAAGAATTCAGTAACATTGTTTGAATCATAATGTTCTTTTAAGACACTATCATGTCAGAGCTGAGCAGCTGTGAAATTCATGAAGCAATTGGTGGTTTCTCACCTTTCCAAATTGATTTGTAAATTTCCTTTCACATGGCAAAATATGCCGATGCTTATCTGAAGTAGTTGAGGGTGTAGTTTAGCGGCCCAAAGTCTAAATAAAGGTAAAATTAAGAAAAGTGGACAAAGCAAGTACTTTAATTAGCACAATGGCATTTCATAGTGTCGTGCTGTGTATATACTTTGTTTAAAGAACATAAGGGGGCAGAAGTAGGGCATCTGACTCTTTGAGCCTGTTCTGCCTTTCATTAAGATCATGGCTGAGCTTCTGCCTCAGTGCCATTTTTCAATACTATCCCATGATTCCCTTAATATCCACACATCTTTTGATCTGTGTTTTGAATGACCAGTGAGGGAAAATATTATCCATGCATCAAGCCGCTCACGCCCTTGAATTTTATATTTTGAGCGGTCTATTAATAGTCTGTACCAGAATTTGTTCTTTATAGAGTTTTTCTTTTTCATTTTACGAACGTGCAAAGCATTTGATAGCGGAAAGCAGAACGTTAAAAATTTCAAGGAACAAAAACAGGAAATGTTTGTGACACTCAGTAGGGGAGGCAGCTTTGCTAAAGAGAAAAGGTTTTCGGATCATTGATCCATCGTCAGAAATGTTTGGTCATTCAGTACTGCGATGAGGAGAAATTTCTTCAACCAGATGAATTTTTTGCATTTTCTAGCATAAAGTGCGGTGGTTTTGTCATTGAGTATATGAAGGTAAATAGGCTTTTGAACATTGCGTTAAATTGTGAATGTGGTATTTGTGTAGTAAGTGGAGCTGAGCTAAAAGATCAATCAAGATTCTGAACGACAGAACAAATCTAAGGAGCCATCTAGTGTATATTCTTTTATTTCCTTTATTCTTAATAGACCTATAAATTGACATTTCATTTTAAGGTCAATTATTATCTTAATAAATTGTGTATCAGTTTTGCATGGACAATTGGCCTTGTCCTACTAATTAATATGCAATGTGTCCCTTTCATATTGAAACACCTTTTCAGTGCCGTTGGGTGCTTTTACTTCCTGATGTCTAGTTCCTGTTGTTGGCGAGGGTGTTGCAGATATTTGAGCTGAAACATTTCTGGTGTTTTGAACATTTGTTTTGATTGTTGCTTTGAGTACTTGGCTTGGCTTTTGCATACCTAAATGTGGTTTGAGGGGCTGTGCTGTTTAATTGGAGTTATCAATTTTATAATCATTTAATTATAATTTGGAATGATGACATTTCCTTTTGGTGTTAACTTCACTAGTTAGGGGATTGCATGTAATTTATCAATATTTTGGTTTTGTCTTTGTATACTTTATCGCTGTTGGGAGGATCCGCCATTAAATTTACTGTTTACTGTCAATTGTATCTTTTCTTACTTGTCTCCTAAATTAAATATCCCTTCTCTGTCTGTCCCCAAAATCCTTCTTAAAATATCTTGAGGTCCTTGCTTTAACTTTGTTTGTGGTAAGTTGATTAGAAGTTGCTAAGTCACTTGTTTAGTGAAAACATTTCTTTTAGCCTTTTATTTTTATAATAACTAACTTTCCCTCACTGATACACAGTAATTTGGTATTGTAGTATTATGATGTAGATACTGGCCATCTGTGTAAATTCCATTAGAGCTTGAATTTAAAAGCTTAAATTCTATTGGAACATCCTCCTCTCTTCTGTCCTTTTGAAAGTATCCTTATGGATGTTTAAATGGGGGAACACTGATAATAGCAGAATGGACTGAGGAAACTATTTTGTACTAGTGTATCCAACATATTTCTATTTAATCTATTTTTCTTTTTAAAACACATTTTAAAAAGTTTTAACACAGTTGCTCCTGTAGCTGTGATTGTGAGAAATCTATTTTAACAATCTTGGGTAAGGGTTTGTTCTGATTCTCGTTGGATTTATGAATGACTCTCTTTACATCATAGTTCTGGTTCATCTGCAAGTGAAGCCATCACCCCTATGGCATACGCTTGATCACCTGACCGTGTGTAATTTCCCTTTTATATGAAAGAGCTCCAACCTATCGAGTTTATCCTGATCCTTCAATATGATATTCTGGACTGAAAGATTTGGTTCAAAACACGTTTTTGAACCATCTCCAAAAACATTAATTCGGCCTATCAAGATTTGATGCGTGCTTTGTTGTCTGTTTGAATAACCTTCGGTGCTATTTTGAGTAATCTGTGTCTAGTTGCGTAAAGGAAATTTAATAACGCTCTTCTCTCGTTGGTTACAAAATATCTAATATAAAACTAAATATCAAACCTTGTCTTCATGTGAATTCAAGCCAAACGACGAATTTCATTTAAATTCTCAAAGGCTTACTATATTTTAATTTTTTTTTAAGGCAGCTGTTTATTCATGCCATACTTTGATATATTCGGTGTTTAAAACCACTTAAAATAAGTGAAATGTTTAATTTGTAGTTTTTGTTTGTGCAGAAACAAATTATTGTATTCAGATCTCGATTTTCAAACTATTGCAAATTCTGCTGTCGACAGAGGTAATGAGAGGTTCTAGTTCTAGATGAATTGCCAATTAATTAAATGTTGCTGTTTTACGATTAAAACATTACCAAACTGTAGGTTCTCTTTTCCCGTTGTAGCATTGAAATTAAAAATACTTGAGTTTTAGGTGTTAATTTCTTCATTTCTAATTTTACTTTTTTAAGTTAAAGAATTTATCTGGAAAAGGGAGAAGATGGGAACTTGGTTTAATGTAGCAATATAAGCTAGAAAGGGTGCAGAACAACTTTACGAGGATGTTGCCAGGACTTGAGGGCCTGAGCTATAGGGAGAGGTTGGGCAGGCCTGGAATTTCCTCCTTGGAGGACAGGAGAATGGAGGGTGATCTTATAGAGTTGTATAAGATCATGTCGGACAGATAGGTTGTATGCACAGAGTCTCTTATCCACAATAGAGGACTCGAGAACCAGAGGTGATAGGGGCAAGCTTTAATAGGTACCTGAGTGGCACCCTTTTCGCACACAAGATGGTGGTTATATGGAAAGAGCTATCAGGGAGATTGTTGAGGCAGGTACTAGAACAACATCTAAAATACATTGGGGCAGGTTCATGAATGGGGAAGATCTAAAGGGATATGGGCCACATGCGGGTTGTGTAGATGGGAAATCTTGGTCGGCATAGGGAAAGTTGGGTTGACGGGCCTGTTTCCATGCTATATGACTTTCTGTACACCTTTTTATAGTGATGTGTTCCCACAGTGCTGTCAGCATGGGCTTGCCTCACTTAATTGCTCAAAGTTCCTGAAGTGAAACTTCAACCCACAACTTTTTGACACACACACGTGCTGTCATTGAATCGCTGCTGCAATTTGTGTTTTAATTACATGGCTGTGATTTGTACATTTATTTGTACAATGCTTACTTGGCAGCCAATACTACCAGCCAGCAGTGTAGTTAGACTGACGTCTAGTACCCTTTGACTAGCCATTCATCACACATAAGCCAAGTGACAAAGGTCAATATGCTTTACAATTGAACATCTAGCTGTGCCCAATTTATTGTTATATTTCATCAGTTTAATTTTTTTCATCAGTTTTAATTGATTTATAGAGTTATAGAGACATAGTCATACAGCGTGGAAAAGCCCTTTGGCCCAACTTGCCCACACTGACCAACATGTCCCATCTGCTCGTCCCACCTGCCTCCGCTTGGCCCATATCCCTCTAAACCTACTCTATCTATGTACTTGTCTAACTGTTTCTTAAACGTTGCAATAGTTCTTGCCTCAACCAACTCCGGCAATATTTTTGATATTTGGCAATAAAACACTCTTGGCTTCTGACTCTTGACTTGACTTGATGTCCACTATTACCTAGGGGGTGGAGGGGGAGTAATCCTTCAAATCTACAGCAGGGCTCGAAATTAGCAGTTACCCGGGTGCCAATGGCGACCTAAAGTGCCGCTGGGCAACCTAATGCCATGCCATTTTACCTGGCTCGGCAAGCAACCGGGACGCCTATCGTTCAACTCTCAGCGTCCCCCCGTCCCCCCCCCCCCCCCCCCCCCCGCTGCAGTAACTCTTGCTTCTTGGTTTCCTGGTCCTCCACAAATATTCCAAATAGAATTTAAACAGGAGTGGACCCACCACTACCAAACTCCAAACTCTGAAAAATAACAGTCTATTGCATCTGTTTATTTATTGTGTGTATATATATGGTCTATAGACACACTGAACTTTTATCTCCTGTTCTATATTATGTTTGCATATTCTGTTGTGCTTCAGCAAGCAAGAATTTCATTGTCCTATCTGGGACACATGACAACAAAACTCTCTTGACTCTTGACTTGGACTTAAGCAAAAAAGGGTTCTTGGGAAATAAGAGCTACCTTAAATTTAGTTGCGCCTGGTTGGGTAACTATGGTAGGGTGAAGACTATTCCATGCTTTAATTGTGCTGGGGAACTCCATGAAGCAGCCAGCAACTCTGGCTAGAAGAAATTGGGTGACATTTTGGGTAGACACCCTTAGTAGATTTCCTCTGGTTTTAGTGTTTTAGTTTAATTTAACGATACAGCGTGGAAACAGGCCCTTTGGCCCAGCGAGTCCACGCCGACCACCGATCACCCATACACTAGTTCTACCCACACATTAGCAACGTAAGTCAAGAGTGTTTTTATTCTCTCGCGTCCCAGTTAGAATAATGAAATCTTTACTTGCAGCAGCACAACAGAAAATGTAAACATAGTACTCTGTAAACAATGTTATAAACGAGAAAACAAAACTGTGTATATTTATATATATATACACACACACACACACACACACACACACACGTGTACATATAGGGTCTGAAAAAGGATCCTGCACACCTTTGTGGAAGGAAACAAGAGCACCTGGAGAAAACCCATGCGATCAAAGGGAAAAGGAGCAAACTCCACACAGACAGCACCCATATTCAGGTTCAATTCGGGGTCTCTGGCAATTTTAGGCAGCAACATTATGGCCAATGTACTGCCCCATAGTCTTGAACTGAATTAAAACATACAGTAGTGGTAAAGGGGGACATAGCGTGACTTAGAGATTTAAGACTGAAAATGCAGAGTTTCTTTTTTTTTTAGTAACCAATGTTATCAACGTATAATTTTTTGTGTTGGAAAATAAAATATAATGGCACAGCTAGTAGACTTGCTGCCTCACACGCCAGAGATCTGTGTTCGATCCTGTCCTCGGACACTGTCTGTGTTGAATTTGCACATTCCCCCTGCCAGCTTGTGGGTTTCCTCACACATCCCAAAGACTTTGTAGTTTAACTTGTCTCTGTAAAATTGCCCGTAATGTGTAGGGAGTGGGTGAGGAAAGTGGGATAACAGAACTTGTGTGAATGGGTAGACAAAAATGCTGGAGAAACTCAGCGGGTGAGGCACCATCTATGGAGCGAAGGAAAAGGGACGGGAAGAAGAAAGGAATAGGCGGAGACAATGGGCTGAGGGAGAGCTGGGAAGCGGAGGAGAAAGCAGGGTCTACCAGCAGGTGCTGAGCCACTGGGAGATCAGGTTGGTTATTGCAAACCGAGTGGGAGTGTTGGGGGAAGCGATCTCCAAGCTTACGCTTGGTCTCACCGATGTACAGCAGCGGATGCAATAGGTGAGGTTTGAGGAGGTGCAGGTGAACCTCTGCCGCACCTGGAAAGACTGCTGGGGCCCTTGAATGGAGTCGAGGGGGGACGTAAAGCGACAAGCGTAGCATTTCCTGCAGTTGCAAGGGAAAGTGCCAGGAGAGGGGGCAGTTTGGGTGGGAAGGGACGAATTGACCAGCGAGTTACGGATGGAGCTGTCTCTGGAAAGCTAACGGGGAGGAGATGGGAATACGTGGCCAGTGGTTGGATCCCGTTGGGAGACAAAGCTGCAGAAAATCAGCGGGTGAGGCAGCATCTATGGAGTGAAGGAATAGGCAACGTTTCGGGTCGAGACCCTTCTTCAGACTGAGGTCGGCGGGGGGTGCGGGAAAAATAAAGGAAGAGGCGGAGACAGTAGGCTATGGGAGAGCTGGGAATGGGAGGGGAAGGAGAGCGAAAGCAAGGACTACCTGAAATTGGAGAAGCCAATGTTCATACCACTGTGGTGTAAACTACCGAAGCGAAATATGAGGTGCTGTTCCTTCAATTTGAGGTGGGCCTCACTCTGGCCATGGAGGAGGCCCAGGACAGAAAGGTCGGATTTGGAATGGGAGGGGGGATTGAAGTGCTGAGCCACCGGGAGATCAGGTTGGTTATTGCAAGTGGTTGGTTGTGCGAAGCGATCGTCAAGCCGGCACTTGGTCTCACAGAGTTTGATCATACGCTGAATAATCCAACCAGATTATTGTTTGGCAGTGGAAAGAAATAATAGAAATTGCATTCATTGCAACGTGTAAAAAGAGATGAGATACTGTATTGTAATTTTGCTGCATGTCATTGTGGTATATATCATGTCTTGATTGGTGAATATGTTTAGTTTGTGACATTATTTGAAGCAGAAATAATATGTGAATGCTTCGTTGACCATAAATCCGACTGGTAACTACGCACTTCGTCCGAACACATTATCGCATGTGTCATGCAAGCCGTCTTAAACGACCACCTAAACTGTCATTTGGCAACCTAAAAGCTCTTCCTTTTTCCTTTCTTCTCCTCATTTCCCACCCCCCAACCAACATCAGTCTGAAAAGAGGGGTTTCAGCCCGAAACGTTGCCTATTTCCTTCGCTCCTTAGATGCTGCTGCACCCACTGAGTTTCTCCAGCACCTTTGTCTACCTTCGATTTTCCAGCATCTGCAGCTCCTTCTTAAAAACCTAAAAAGCTGCCTAGGTTGCCCGGCTGGCAACAGAGAAACAAAGTTAAGTGAGAGCCCTGTGTAATATTTGTTTCCTCTCATCTTAAACCAATGCTGTCTTATTTTAAACACCACAGCGACGTGGGGGAAATAATTTGGCTGAATACTCGATCTATGCCTCTCAATCTTGTGTCAGGCCACCCCTCAGCTTCCTTCAATGATGGCAGTCACGGAAAACAAACACAACCTATCCGGTTTCTCCCCATCACAAAAATCCTCCAATTCTGGTTTCTAAAGTGCTGTTATAAAAATGACGTCTCTGCCCAAGCAGAGAGTGACTGGAATGGATTGGCAGAGAGTAATCTGATCTTGAAATCTCTGAAAGTACACGTCAATAATGGCGTTCTCTGCATCTTAATAGCCGTCTTACGAAACATTGCCTTTTAGATGCCCAGCCGCTCCAAAGTCCACTTGCTTGCAGATCGGTTATTTCTTTAGTGAGGAGATATGGCTAAAGCTCCTTGATTCCACTCATTGAAGTCGGGAGGTGATGGAGGCTGGGGTAGCACACATATGGTCGAATTGCCGCCTCACAGCACCAGAGTTCCGGGTTCAAGATACAAGATACAAGGTACATTTATTTGTCACATGTGCCAGATGGCACAGTGAAATGAGATTACCATACAGCCATACAATAAAAATAAAGAACACAACGCACGATAGAATTAAACATAAAACATCTACACACAGCAGAATCAAAAGTTTCTGAGGGAAGGCACCAAAGTCAGTCTCTTCCACTAATGTTCCCCACTGTTCACCCGTGGTCGGGGCCTGGCCTCATGTACTGTCTGTGTGGAGTTTGTACATTCTCCCTCTGACTGCATGAGTTTCCTCCAGATGCTCTAGTATGCTCCCACATCCCAAAGATGTACACATTGTAGGTTAATTGGAAGTGGCGGCGCTGCTTGGCAGCTGCGGCTCACATGCAGCCCGTCTGTCTTTTATTTTATTTTTGTCTTCGTCCCTGTTTTTGGCGATTATTTTTGGTTTGTTGGGTTGTGTATGTGTGTGTGGGGGGGGGGGGGGGAGGGGGGGAGAAACACGGTTTTAGTCTCTCCCTTCGGGGGGATGCGACTTTTCTTGTCGTGTCCCCCGACACCGTCTCCGTCTGTGCTAGGGCCTTGGTGGCGGAGCTGGCGGCCTTCCAGCTTCCAGTGGCGGCAGCACGGCTTTCGGAGCTTCAGCGGCGACCTGGCTTCGGGGATGTGGTGCTCCAGTGGCGTTCCGGCGGCGACCTGGTTTTCGGGAGCTGCGGTGCTCCAGCGGCGGCCTGGTTTTCGGGAGCTGCGGTGCTCCAGCGGTGGCCTGGCTTTCGGGAGCTGCGGTGCTCCAGCGGCAGCCTGCCTTTCGGGCTGCGGTGCTCCAGCAACGTTCCGGTGGCGGCGGCCCGGTTTCGGAGGCTCGGCCGCGGGCCTGGTGGACGGCAGCATCGGAGGCCTGGATCTCCTCAGCGCAGAGGGAGAATAAGGAGGGAAGAAGACAGAGACTCTAAGACTTTTGCCTTCCACCACAGTGAGGAGGTGTTAAAGTGTCTGGTGAACTCACTGTGGTGGATGTTAATTTTGTGTTTATTATTTTTGTTATTTTTGTTATTTTTATATATGTATGACTGCAGGCACGAAATTTCGTTCAGACCGAAAGGTCTGAATGACAATAAAGGCTATTCATTCATTCATTCATAATTGACCGCTCTAAAATTTGTCCCTAGTGTGTCGGAAGGAGTCAATGGGATAACATAGAACTAGTGAACGTCGGTGAACTAGTAGTGGCTGAAGGGCCTGTTTCCATGTTGTATCTCTGAACTAAACTAAAAACGCACACAATCCCCTCCCCTATCCCCTTGTCCCCCTTTCGCCACTCTAGTTGTTTTAACCAGTTTCACCACATTGTATCCCTCTTGAGATCATAACTTCCCCAGACATCCATGGCACCAGGGCACCTCCCTGCCTGAGGTCATTTGTTGCTGGCCCTGATTGGTCTTTTCTCACCTTCAGCTCTTCACCCCCTACTTTTCACATAGGATTTAAGAGACATGTATATGCAGGGAATTGAGGGATATGGATTAAGTACAGGTAGATAAGAGATGGTCTTGACATCATGTTTGGCACAGATGTTGTGGGCCGAATTGTTTGTTTTGGTGCAATGCTGGTGCAGTGCAATCTTAGATGCAGAGAAAAGGTCAAAGAGGAAAGTGAAAGTCTGAGAAAAGCTGGAAGGTAGGAGAGAGCACTTATATGAGTGGTATATATAGGTGATGATAATGAAATTACATGTTGTTAAATATTTTTACCTGGCCCCCCCAGAGTGATGCATTCAAACTGATATTTCTAGAATTATATTTCTATGCTGCTTATTAAAAGTATTCAGTTTGATTGGCCAGGGGATACATGGTGATTGAGTTGGAGTAGTTCAATTTGCTGCAGATGAAATACTATTCTGATCACTGAAATTTTGGGTAAGTGCATTATTGCTGACTGGGTCCTTTAACAGCTTTGAACATTGTTGTTGGTAGATCGGTAAAGACCAAACCAAGTATGTTAATGCAGTTTTATGTGTATCATGGAACTTTAGATCCAATAATGATATTTGTTTAAGTGAAAGATGATATGCATTAGCTAATGTTATGCAGCAAAATTTAAGTATAAGCTTGTGGATGTAGTTTAATATGGATAGGAATAAATAATGTCATTTAAATCCCTTTGAGTTTCAATTGAGAAATAAAGGATTGAAGTTTGGCTTTGAGTTGACTAACTCTGAATTAAAAAGGTTGGTTTTAATTACAATTTCTACCAGATTTTTTTTTCTTTTGTAAACATATTCTGGTTTGTAAATGTTTGAATCAAGCTAAGCAATCAAATCTCAATACCAGCGGAATCCTAATTGTCCGTATCCGCACATTGCACAGCACATCTATTTGGATCAGCAGAACTTAATTGACTGCAACCAATTTGATGAACGGATTATAAGATTTCCGAGATTACCTTCTTTTGTTTTATGAACAGACATTATTTCAGAAATGCCGGAGCACATTTATTTAATATGAGCTTGTTCTGTTTTTTTTTGGTCTTGGTATAAATGGAAAGGATTGCTTGTCTTTAACCTGTTATGTCTGTGGATATCATACAGTGCCTTCCATAACAATAAAAAAACTTAAACCTGCATATCTAATTCAGATAGCCGTGCGGTAAATTACATTCATCAGTTTGTCATAACATACAGTGCCCTCCATAATGTTTAGATCAAAGACCCATCAGTTATTTATTTGCCTCTGTACTCCAGAATTAAGATTTATAATAGGAAAAAAAATCACATGTGGTTAAAGTGCACATTGTCAGATTTTAAAAAGGTCATTTTTATACATTTTGGTTTTACCATGTAGAAATTACAGCCATGTTTATACATAGTCCCCCCATTTCAGGACACCATAATGTTTGGAACACAGCAATGTCATGTAAATGAAAGTAGTCATGTTTATTATTTTGTTGCATAATCTTTACATGCAATGACTGCTTGCAGTCTGAGATTCATGGACATCACCAGTTGCTGGGTGTCTTCTCTGGTAATGCTCGTTTTAGGGGTTAGTCCCCTTCAGTTTTCTCTTCAGCAGATAAAAGGCATGCTCAATTGGGTTCAGATCGGGTGATTGACTTGGCCACTGACGAATTTACCATTTTTTAGCTTTGAAAAGCTCCTTTGTTGCTTTACCAGTATGTTTGGGATCATTGTCTTGCTGTTGAATGAATCTCTGGTCAATGAGTTTTGAGGCATTTATTAGAACTTAAGCAGAGAGGATGTGTCTACACACTTCAGAATTCATTATTCTACTACCATCAGCAGTTGTATCTTCAATGAAGATAAGTGAGCCAGTACCTTCAGCAGCCATACATGCCCAGGCCATAACACACCCACCACTGTGTTTCAAACAGGCACGTGCCATGAGTAATTACTCAGGGTAGGCACTCGGTAGGCATCAGTCGGCTTAAAAAAAAATGTAAACCGCGCATGCGCAGATTGTTCTCTCTGCTAAATAAATAAATAAATAAATAAATAAATAAAAACAGTGACAATTCAATTTGCCCAAGGCTTCCTAGTCTTCTTTATTCTGAATTACTGAATGGGTGCGGGGGTGTGAAGGGTGATGGCAGATGGAGAGATGGTGGGAAAAACGGGAGTACAGCGATTAGTTGAATCAGTTGTCATCTTATTGAATGACAACACTTGTTCAAGGGACCAATTGGGGGAACAGTTCCTTTTACAGCGTGTGGAGAGTTTGTGCCAGCGGTAAAGTTGTGGGGAGGGCATGAGTGTTGAGAAGGAGGGTGTCGGGGATACTGCCAGTAACTCACTCACCGCTAACGCAGCTCTCCGGGTGCGAAGCCACGCACTGTAGCTGGGATAGAAGCAGCTCGGGGAGCTGCGAGCGGCCACAGGGACCCGACAGCAGAACTGGCCGCCACTTCAGCGCCTTCTGCCGGCCCGCTCACCTTTGGCAGTGCTCTCCGTCGGAACACCTGTCACCTGCCGACTTCGCTCATGTCAGCGGCTTCCTGCAAATCCTTAAATTCCCACAGCCGAGTAACCTCAATCGCGCTGTCGGAATTTAAGGACACGAGTGAGGCCAGCGAGCGGCTGGAGAGGTTTTTAGACGGAGAGCTGCCAGAGGTGAGCGGGGACTGGCAGAAGGAGCTAAGGTGGCGGCTGGTTCAGCTGTCCAGCCCGGCGGCCGCTCAGCCACCCGAGCTACTTCTCTCTCCCCATCCCCCCCCTCCCGGCCTCAATGCGGTGGCATTCCACGCCTCCGTGCAAGGAGCGTCGCAAGTGGCATTATCCCAATCCCCTCCTTCATAACATTCGTGCCCTCCCCACAACTTTACCCTGGGCCAGACTCCCCAACCGCTTGGAAAGGAGCTATTGAAATTGAAAGGAGCGATTGAAATTGACGGCTTCAGGCAGCGGTGACGGCACTTGGGCTGCACAGACCTTCCCGTGTTACAAGCGCTGCGGATGAAAGGCACGGAGAATTATGCCTACCTAAGACATCGGTCTCTTACATAGGCATAATTCTCCCATGTCTTTACTATTTATATTTAGTAATTACTATGTTATAATTTTAGTCAGGGTAGGCAGTGCCTACCCTGACAGCACGTGCCTGGTTTCAAAGATGAGCTGGTATGTTTTGGATCGGGGGCTGTCCCTTCTCTCCATACTTTATTGCTCTTGCCATCACTCTGATATAAGTTAATCTTCATCTAATGTGTCCACGAGTCCTTTTTCCAGAACTGTGGTTGCTCTTTTAAGTACTTCTTGGCAAACTGTAACCTGCCGAACCTATTTTCGCAGCTAACCAGTGGTTTGCATCTTGCAGTGTAGCCTCTGTATTTTTGTTCATGAAGTCTTCAGCGAACATTGGTCATTGACAAATCCAAACCTGAACCCTGAAGAGTGTTTCTGATCTGTCGGACAGGTGTTTGGGGATTTTTCTTTATTATAGAGAGAATTCTTCAGTCATCAGCTGTGGAGGTCTTCCTTGGCCTGCCAGTCCATTTACGATTAGTAAGCTCACCAGTGCTCTCTTTTTTCTTAATGATGTTCCATACGGTTGATTTTGGTAAGCCTAAGGTTTGGTTGATGTCTCTAACAGTTTTATTCTTGTTTCTCCGTCTCATAATCTCTTCTTTGACTTTCATTGGCACAATTTTGGTCCTCATGTTGATAACCAGCAATATAGGTTTCCAAAGGTGATGGAAAGACTAGATGCTGAGAGCTCCCTTATACCTGCATTAAGGAGGCAATTAATCACTGTGTAATTACAAACATCTGTGAAGCCATCTGTCCCAAACATTATGGCGCCCTGAAATGAGGGGGACTATGTATAAACACAGCTGTGATTTCTACATGGTGAAACCAATATGGGAGAAAAAAAACCTTTAATAAAATCTGACAATGGGCACTGTAACCACATGGGATTTTTTCTATTACAAATCTCAAATTGCAGGTACAGAAGCAAATAGATAATTGATGCGTCTTTGTCCCAAACATTATGGAGTGCACTGTATATACTTACTCCCTGCTATGTATTGATCCCTGATTTGTATTGCAGTATGCCCACAATCACTGCTTTATTGATGTACCCCTCTAGTTATTTGGAGCTTGAAGTGAATTCTGGCTGTTGTTTAGACATAATCAATGTCGCAGTAAGAAGCTATTTGTGGTTTTGCAGTATGTATGCTTTTTAGTCACTAGATAAAAATCCAAAGCAGAAGCTCTGCCGATTGCTTTCTTCCTCACCAGCATCTCCTCCCAATCACCTCCTTCCCCAGCTTAGAGATTTGTCTGCCAAGCTGTTTCTGGCCTGGACCCTTCCCAGACTGAGGAAGGGTTAACGTCTGAGAAAGGGTCCTGACCTGAAACATAACCTATCCATGTTCTCCAGTGATGCTGCCTGACCCACTGAGTTACTCCAGTCTTTCTGGGGTTTTTTGGTAAACCAACATCTGCAGTTCCTCATTTCCAAATATTTGTCTGTTACTAAAAAAAAATATTTAACTACGTATGTTTGACACCAACTAAATATTATCTTATTTTAATCATGCAGTTAAATGACATAACACCTCAGATAATGAATGCTAAAATCATTAAAGCTCTGTTTTATGCTCATTTGCTGCCCACCCCTTTGAACGCACTTATCCCTTGAGTGTATTCTAAACCCATCTGTCTTTCTCTTCAACCAGATTATCTTGTGTGAATGATGCAACCGTTTGCCATGCCTGATTCACGTTCAGTTGTAGCTTATGTGAATGATGCAACCACTTGTCATGCTTAACTCCTGTTCAGTTGTAGCTTGTATGAATGATGCAACAGTTATGTTATATTTGTTCAGTGGATCACCTGCAAAATTGGTAAATTACAGAGACGGGCACGTTAGTGATGCACTGCCAAAATGTCAGGGTGGTGGCAATATTGCAGGTGACTTTTTATAAACGGCCAAATTATATATTTTTTAAAATTAATTGATATTGTACCTTTTACTATTGCCTCAATTCTGGCTCATACTTGCAAGGATATGTCTTTCTTGCCAAATGATTAATGCATTCTCAGAACAATTGGATGATTATTCCAAGACAACAGAAGGTTCAGAGACTGTTGAAGCCTGTGATCATTTATTTATTTTTGAATCTGTTGGAATAAACAAGAAAGCGACTTGCTTTCCGAGTTCAAGATTATTTCTAAGTGGTTGTTTTCTGCCAATGCTGCCTTCGCTATAGCAGCTGTAAACAAATAATTCCCAGAAGAACATTGTGGTAGAAAGTGATTGCAACACTGAAGATATTTTAGAGTATTAAAATAATATCTAGTTTCTTTCATTTCAGTGGATTTGTGCTGCGGAGAATGCATGCTAACTTTATTAATACCTGGTACCTGTTATCTCATGACTTCTATACCAGCTCTCCCCAAGTTGTGAACAATACATTGCAACAGAATTGGTGTAATTTATAAGGGTGTTGTGCCTTGGATGCGCAGAGTAATGGAGCATGAAGTATTTGTTGACATTCTAATGGTGGATTTTACATGCAAGGATAAATATTATTGGAAATTCAATTTACTCGCATTTTTGTCAACCATGCTTCAAAAAAGTGGAAGTGATGCTATTGTTTGGGTAAGGCTGCATGGGGTGGTATTTTAAATGTATGGAAAAGTCCAGGTACTGGATTTGAGGTATTTTTGAGATGTTATGTATGTTTTGTACCCTCATGTCGCAATATTAAGCATATCAGGACCCTGTAATATACCCCAGTGCTGTTTTATTTGCCATTCGGATATTCAATTTTCCATTCTTGGTGTTTGGACAGATCTTCTTGGGTCATCTTGGGTCATCCAGTATCAGTTAGTAAAAAGATGTCAGTATTAAGGGATGTAGAGCTATGATGGACGAGATGAGGAGAAGTGGTAAGCAGAAAGCTCCTCAAGTCTGTTCTGCCAGTCAGTGATATTGTGGCCGATCCAATGGTATAATTTAGAGATAGTGTGGAAACAGGCCCTTCGGCTCACCAAGTCCACGCTGACCATCAGTCACATACACTAGGTCTATGTTATCCCACTTTCGCAACCTACACACTAAGGGCAATTTACAGAAGTCATATTAGAAACATAGAAACATAGAAATTAGGTGCAGGAGTAGGCCATTCGGCCCTTCGAGCCTGCACCGCCATTCAATATGATCATGGCTGATCATCCAACTCAGTATCCCGTACCTGCCTTCTCTCCATACCCTCTGATCCCCTTAGCCACAAGGGCCACATCTAACTCCCTCTTAAATATAGCCAATGAACTGGCCTCAACTACCCTCTGTGGCAGAGTGTTCCAGAGACCCACCACTCTCTGTGTGAAAAAATTCCTTCTCATCTCGGTCCTAAAGGATTTCCCCCTTATCCTTAAGCTGTGACCCCTTGTCCTGGACCTTCCCAACATCGGGAACAATCTTCCTGCATCTAGCCTGTCCAACCCCTTAAGAATTTTGTAAGTTTCTATAAGATCCCCTCTCAATCTCCTAAATTCTAGAGAGTATAAACCGAGTCTATCCAGTCTTTCTTCATAAGACAGTCCTGACAACCAGGAATCAGTCTGGTGAACCTTCTCTGCACTCCCTCTATGGCAATAATGTCCTTCCTCAGATTTGGAGACCAGAACTGTACGCAATACTCCAGGTGTGGCCTGACCAAGACCCTATACAACTGAAGTAGAACCTCCCTGCTCCTATACTCAAATCCTTTTGCTATGAAAACCTGAATATTACCTGAAAACCTGCATGTCTTTGGAACATGGGAGGAAACTGGAGCACCCGGAGGAAACCTATGTGTTCATGGGGGAAACAAACTAACTCAGCAGAGACAGCGCTGGTGGTCAGGATTGAACTCGGGTCCCTGGCGCTGTGAGGCAGCTGTTCTACTGCTGCACCACTGTGCCGTGGATCCCCAAACTACTGTCCCAATTATTTCCAAAATCCCTGATCCCATTGTCGTTCAAATATCTGTGCGCAGAAACTCATTCCAATTTATCCTTCTAAAATGGATAACCTCGGGTTATGCAGCATTATATTCTATCAGCATACTTTCTTGCCTGTCCTATACCTATTTGAAAATCTCAAAGAGCCATGACTGTCCCACAAATCCATCTTAATTGAGTGATTCTTTATTCCAAAGACTCACACACTCTGATCATGCTCTCACTGTTCCCATTGGGAAAGAGGTACAGGAGCTAGAGAACCGTGACCTCCGCGTTCATGAACAGCTTCTCCCCATCAACCATCATGCTCTTGGACAATCCTCACCACAACTCTACCTCAGCACTGAACTACTATGAACTCAGCACTGCCAAGATTACACTGTGTGCTATGGCTTGCACAATCATGGTTTACCAAGAATAACTGAATTTATTGGATCTGTTTGTTGTGTTGTTTCATTTAATGTGCCTGTAAAACTGCAGTAAGTAAGAATTGGTCCTGTCTCAGTACATAAAGACTTTTGACATCCTTTGTGTCCCCTTGTTCTATGTATTAGAAACATTTAACATCTACTCTGCTAATCCCACTCTGGTGTCTGAATGGCTCAAGAAAATTACCCCTCTGCTTAAATCAAATGATTATAAGTTCAATCTCATTTCAGTAGTCAACTGCTTCATCCCAGGACTAATAGGCCTGTCCCACTTAGGTCAATTTTTTAGGCGACTGCAGGAGACTCTGCGGTCGCCACATGTTCGCGGGTGGTTGCCGGGCAGTTGCCTTCATGGTCGTGAGGAGTTCCCACATTCTGGGAACTAGTTGCGGCCTCATTACGGTCAGCGTGAATTTTTCAACATGTTGAAAAATTAGCGGTGACCACAATGAAGCCACCATGGAGAGTAGCGGGGATTCTCGTGCCGTAGATGCAGTGGTAGTGGGTTGCCAGGAGGTCGAAGGTTGGCCTAGGTTCTCGTAGGTTATAGCCGGTGCTGACCGGTGAATTTCATTAGCTCATTCTGGAAAAAAAATGTAAGCAGTAGTTTTCAGAACCAAGGATAACTGACCGGTAATGTTAATGTCCGCCGAGCTTCACAGCCGTGCATCTCTGGCTTCTTAAAAGTTGTCTCCACTCCTTCTTCCCTCCCCACCTTCTCCTTCCCCTTTATTGAAAATAAAGGATTTGTTCCACTACAATCTGCTGAACAAATTCAGCAGCTCAGGCAGTATCTGTGGCAGCAAAGGCAAAATGGAGAGCTGTTCTGACCTCTCACCTACCTTGTTGAAGACATTTGATCTAACTATCTTTAATTGGACTTCAATGTTATAACTTGCATTGAATGTAGTATCCTTTATCTGTGCACTGTGGATGGCTTGATTATATTCCTGTATAGTCTTTTTTTGTGTTGAAAGGAACTATAGATGTTGTTATTTACTGAATATACAAACAATGCAGGAATATCTCAGTAGGTCAGGCAACATCTCTGGAGAAAAAGGATGCGTTACATTTCTGGATGCTGCCTGTACTGCTGAGTTATTCCAGCATTTTGTGTCTATAGTTTTTTTCTTTTACTGGATAGCACACAAACTAAAGTTTGTTTTTTATCACTGTACCTCGGTATATGTGACAATAAACTAAACATTGGGACAGTTGCCATTTCATGTCACAAGCATGCAGATTTTTCCAGCGGTTTGTTTATGGCCAGGTTGGAGAATGAGTGTGTGAATCTCTGTAGGATTTATTACAACCCTTCTGAAGTCATGAATTAAGGTGGTGAGAACTACCATCTGCTCTCACTGTTTTCACATGGTGACTAAGCCATTCCTCATCCTTGGTATTTGGTTAAAAGCATTGCACAATGTCAAGGTGAGATAGTACGTAGAAACTCCAGGGTTATCATTCCAATGTCATGCGACCTGTTTCATTGAGTTGCAGAGTTTTACAAGGAAATGTCAAGTGAAACGTCTGCTGTCAAGAGGGGACTTGAGAATATTGTTGTCTGTGAACATGATGCCCCATTTGAAAATAAAGGATTTGTTTCAATTTGAGCTATTTACCAAAGGAAATAATTTATAATTAAAACTTTAATAGTAAGAAAGTAACTACACTGATGTCTTGATAAAACAATCTTGGATAGGAACTGTCAGGTGTACGTTACAATACTAGCTTTCTCTAGATGCTGGATGTCAAAGGATATCCAGCGGTGTTTTCTATTTGTTCAGACTGATAAGTGCTTCGTTTATTCAAGGGCACTTATGCAGGTAAAGGGCCTGTCCAACTTTCACGAGTTAAGGGCCTGCCTCACTTGCGTGTCCTTGGTATGCAAATTACGCGACCTCGTGGTCGCGTTAAGCCGCGACGGTCGCGGGACAGTCGCGACTGCACAGCCATCTGGAGCGCGTGACGTCATTTGAAGACTGCCACAAAATGCCGGAGTAACTCAGCGGGACCGGCAGGATATCTGGAGAGAAGAAATGGGTGACGTTTCGTGTTGAGACTCTTCTTCAGTTTGAAAGAAGGGTCTCGACCCGAATCGTCATCCATTGCTTCTCTCCAGAGATGCTGCCGGTCGTGCTGAGTTACTCCGGCATTTTGTGTCCATCTTCAATTTTCTTGGCCCTGCTCTGGGAGTAGAAACATAGAAATTAGGTGCAGGAGTAGGCCATTCGGCCCTTCGAGCCTGCACCGCCATTCAATATGATCATGGCTGATCATCCAACTCAGTATCCCGTACCTGCCTTCTCTCCATACCCTCTGATCCCCTTAGCCACAAGGGCCACATCTAACTCCCTCTTAAATATAGCCAATGAACTGGCCTCAACTACCCTCTGTGGCAGAGATTTCCAGAGACCCACCACTCTCTGTGTGAAAAAAGTCCTTCTCATCTCGGTCCTAAAGGATTTCCCCTTTATCCTCAAGCTGTGACCTCTTGTCCTGGACCTCCCCAACATCGGGAACAATCTTCCTGCATCTAGCCTGTCCAACCCCTTAAGAAGTGGGGGCGGATCCGGACCGCAACGGCCGCGAGCCCCAGGCCCAGTTCGGCGATCGTTTGCCTGCTGTGGGAGGTGAGACGTTGCGTCGCGCCAGGGTCTTGGGCCTGTCCCACTTTGGCCGTCAGTTACGCGACAGGCCGTTGGCACGCGAAGATTTAATTCGCTACAAAAATTTCGGAGCCCCGCGCGATGTCGCGCACAACTACATACCCCTCCTCGCTTCTCAGTGGGACCGGCCCCGCACGGCCATACGATGCCCGTGCGCCTCAACGCGACCACGTGGTCGCGATATTTGCGTGCCAAGGACACGTAAGTGGGACAGCCCTTTATTCATAAATTCTCCCGTGTTTTCCCCTTGATTTAAACTTGCAAAAATGTTCATAACGAGGTCGTAGGAGTTCGTAGATATATCGTAGCGGCCCATTATGCTAGCCGTAGGTACTCGTGGCATCAGGTAAGTCGGGCC
Organism: Raja brachyura; assembly: GCA_963514005.1. Next base: position 22,544,949 of record OY740795.1, read on the forward strand.
GTTTTTTCCAGCCCGATAAAAATGTTCACGAGTGAAAAAAATGGTCGGTATAAATGAAATTGCAACTTTTTACTCGTAAGGAGGGCATCAAAATAGTCGTGCGAATTTGTAGACATACTCGTAGGTGTTCGTAGGTGTTTGTGAACATAGTCGTGGAAGGCCGCAGGAGTTCGTAGATTACCACGATTTCTTTTTAGGTCCTTTAAACTCGGCAGAGGTTTTGAATGAAGTATGAAAGTGGGACAGGCCCTTAAGTACTTTGAATGGGCTTGACATTGGCTGGACGTTTGTCAGATAAGCTTATTTTGTCAGCTAAATTCTGTTCATCATGTTTGTTATTTAACAAACATTTTATCCTCGTGAAGTGGGTGAAGAAAAGCACGCTAACGCCCACTGGATGTTGTAGAAACAAAGAACTGCAGGTTCTAGTTAATACACAAAATGGCACAAAGTGCTGGAGTAACTAAACAGGTCAGGCAGCAGCTAGGTGTAGTTTCGGGTCGGGATCCTTCAGATCACGTCTGAGTGTGAAGAACAGCCCCAACCCGAAACGTCCCTTATTCATGATCTCCAGAGGTGCTGCTTGACCTGCTGAGATACTCCAGCATTTTGTGTCCAGCTGTTGGATATTTTTAACTAGGTTTAGGATAAATATGTTTTACATGTTGTTTTGCTGATGTAATAGTGATGCATGCCAATTGACAAATTGTGATCTCAAATGTTTGACTTGTGATGTTTCACTTGTCATCAATAATGGATTCTAATTATTGTATATTCTTTTTGTATTCGCAGCAGCCAGGTCATTACAAAATTTTTCGCACCAGATCCAGGCGCAGGTTGGTACTCTGAGTTTGTTTTAAAGATTTCACCTAATATTTGGTCAAACAGCTATCAAACCAAAGTATATTGGAGAAATGTATAGGAAGGAACTGCACATGCTGGTTTGTACCAAAGATAGACATACGATGCTGGAGTATCTCAGCGGGTCAGGCAGCATCTCGAGGGAAAAGGAATAGGTGACTTTTCGGGTCAAGACCCTTCTTCAGACTGAGAGTTAGGGGAGAGGGAATGGAGAAGTGATGTTTTTAATAGCAGAGATGGCAGGAAGTCTTAAATTGTGGAATACACTGTTCAAAACAAAAGTATTGCAAAACTTCCTTTTTGTTTATAAAGAATTCATTAGCTTTCTAAGTCTCATTACCAATTTTATTTTGGTAGGAAAAACATTCAATTAAGTACATTTAGGTTAAACATGGGAACCTATTCCCAGAAAAATTTCACCCCCATTCTTCCTCGCCGCCCTCATCCCAGACACTGAATCTGACATCGGCAATTGTAATTTTAACTGTAAACAAGATCTGAGTGAATGTAGGAGACATTAAGAGTTGAACAACTCTTTTGAGCTAATGGACATCTTTTAATCACAGATTTAGTATCAAAATATTTTGCTTTAAATGACATTTTTGAACATTAATTAGAATCATAATGTCACACAGCATGGAAACGGGTCTTTCAACATACCGACCAATTTGACTTATCTAAGCTAGTCCCATTTGGCCCATTTCTCTCTAAACCTTTCCTTTGCATGTCCCAGTCCAAAATCTTTCACTGTTTTTCTACCTATGACTCATAATTTGACATAATTATTTGAGCACTAAAAAAAAAACTTTGCCTTGTTTGTGTCCTTGGATCATACCAACGCATGAGTCATCGTTGAATTTTTTTCAAAGTTGCAGGCTTCTCCATCAGCACTCGAAAATGTTATTTAACTTGATTTAAAAACTACCTGTCCCCGCTCTATTCACAATCTTTGTCTCCACTTTGTTCTCTCCTAATCCACTTTATTTGCCTCATTTTGACAAAGTTGCATAATGCACATGACATCAGTGGTCTTTGTAATGTCACAATGGGGTTTATTTAAATTTTCCATTATCTTGCCCATTGATGTTCTCAACGATGATGATGATGATTATCTTGCCCCTGCAATGAAATACGATTTGATTTCTTGTCTCAAGAAAACAGCGATTGAAAATGCGAAACATCGCTTGCCCTTGAGTGTGTAGGTAGGAACTGCAGATGCTGGTTTAAACCAAAGGTAGACACAAAAGTTGGAATAACTGAAGAAGGGTCTCGACCCGAAACGTCGCCTATCTCTAGCAATGTTACAAAATGTTGAGATTTTAAAAATCAAGTCTGCAATTTATCCCATCAGATAAAGCATAAAAAGAAGTTTAATTTGACACCTAATTCACTTTCATATCTTCAGTATTAAGAAAGTTATGACCATTTTCATACTCGGAAATTAGCATCGTGTTCCCCATTGCCTTTCAATTGACAACTCAAAAGCTGTGATCTAGTTAAAAGCCCATAACTTTCTTAAAAATTAAGAGAACTCAATGAAATTTTCAGTTATTATAGATTGAAGCATTCTGGAACAAATATGAAACAATCTTACTTGGATGACCTGAAATTAAAGCATATAATTAGTTAGTTATCTAATTGTAGCTAATTACAAAATTCAATGAGTAGATCTAAACATCTATCCATTTCTTAAGAAAAGATAAACTTTTTTAAAATTGCCTAAGTGTCCAAATAACATTCACACAATAATCCACAATATAACATAATTTTTAAATCTCATTTTCATGAATTTCTGGGCCAAATGGAAGGAATTTAGTGTTTAATGCCTGTAAATTAATGGCCATTTAAATCAACTAGCTAGTGGAATGCGGTGGATTGGAAAGTTGCGGTTTGCTGTGAAGTCGGGAGGAAAAATACTGTTTGCTCATACATTTTTTTTGGACCCCATTTCGCAACATGAAAATATTATTAAAGCCTCCCTAAAAAACCAACTTTTAATATAAAAATAAACTGTATGCCTTTTTTTCTCCCCTACGCAAAATCCTTCCCGTTGTCGGCTCCCACGGCTTTTGAAGGTGATTTTTAAATTACTCTAGATAATAAATAATCTAGTGTAATTTAAAAATACCTTCATTCATGAAATGTAGGAGCGATTTTTCTTCCTCAATGAAATCGCCCGACATGGATCGATTTGCAGAGTCTGTAGAAAAACGGCACTTTAAGCCCGCCCCCCTCTGAAAGGCGCCAAAGTCACGCACACGGGGAGCGGCAGAACTGCAGCGCTGCTCAAGGTAAGTTTTGTAACATACCTAATATCTTTAGATGCTGCTGCACCCGCTGAGTTTCTCCAGCTTTTTATGTAACCCTGGAATAACTAGTCTCATTGTCTGTAACTCTTTCCACCTAGACCACAGCTAACAATGGCCTGTCTGCTAAATCATCGTTACCTTTTTGCATATCTTTAATTCATTATTTATTCTTGTTTCCCTTTCCCCTCACTCTGTCTGAAGAAGGGTCTTGACCTAAAATGTCACCTATTCCTTTTCTCCAGAGATGCTGTCTGACCTGCTGAGTTACACCAGCTTTTTGTGTCTATCTTGCCCTCGAAAGTCAACTATGATTTAGTGGTAGTACTTTGGCCTCAACATTTACTGCATCTTCAGACTTAAACTCTAACAATTTGCCCTTACATTAGTCCATTGGCAATTGTAGCCGACTGGACCCTCGCCCCATGATTTTCCTTTACCATTATTTTTGCCTTGTCTCTTTATATTTTATTTGAAATGTAGTTGTTTAATACAAAGTGATCAAACACTTGGTTGATGAGCCAGCTTTTTGTCAGGTCATCCCCTTGTAAAAAGCCATGTTGTGATTTTATATTAAGCTGGAAAGAGTGCAGAAAGGTTTTACGAGGATTTTGCAAGGAATTGAGAGCCTGAGCTCATGAGAAGAGGCTGAGCAGGCTAGGACATTATTCCTTGGAACACAGGAGGATGAGGGGTAATCTTATAGGGGTATAAACGATCACGAGGGAAATATACAATCTTATCCCCAAAGCAGGGGAAAAATGAACAAGGGGACATAGATTGATGGTGAGAGCGGAAAGATTTAGAAGCCTGAGGGACACCATTTTCCCCATAGTGGGTGGTGGATATGTGGAACGAGCTGCCAGGGCAGGTAGTTGAGGCAGGTACTTTAAAAACATTTAAAAGACATTTGGACAGGTACTGGTGAGGAAAGGTTTAGCGAGATATGGGCCAAATGAGGGCAGGTAGTACTAGTGTAGATGGGCTATCGTGGTTGGGATGGGCTGATAGGCCCGTTACCGTGCTCTATGACTACGACCATACAAATTGATATTTTTGTCAGCAATTGTTTCTCCTTGCTGTTGTGACCACTTTTCATTTTTGTTGGTTCCTTATCCTCCTTATTCTTTCTGTGCCACTAGGAAAGGACAGAATAATTTTGGGCTCACCACGAAAGGGTGGCACAGATGACAGTTCCATACTACAACATGCTGAATCACTTCAGAAACATGGGAGCAAGACTCCTTCATTTAAATCCAAAAGATCCATACATTTGCCCTCTCCTCGGACAAGCCCAGTACTAGAGGCTTTTATGAAAGGTGTCTTAAAGTCGGAGAAAAGAACAAATATGGGTGGTGTAGTTAAATGCCAGGTCACTCATCACCCTGATTCTCCACGGGTGATAGTGCGAAGACTGTTTTTGCCTTCAAGTCAATATCCTTCAGGGGGTGATATACTTAAGGACAAAGGAGAAAATGTAAAAAAATCTTCAAATACCGAAGAATCCTTGGCAAAGCAGAACAATTTGCATTCCAAATGCAGTACAGATGAGTATAGAAGAACAACTTTGTGGCACCAGTCTCTGCCCAGTCGGTTTTCAGCACCAGCTTCACTGGATGTTTTGAAGTATTCTGATGACACAAGAAATTCAGAACATACCCCTTGGTACATGAGACCTCGATTATCTCCAAGAAGGCTTAAACATCAGCATGGATTATTCAATGATAATTTTCAGAATACGCTTCAAGCTTATAAGAGGGCACGAGAGTTGAGGAAAATCAGGTTGCAAAATGGAAAACATTCTTATTCGTCACCGAATCAGGCAAGTACCCAGCATCTTTGTGCTGTCCTTTTCTGCGTGTTGTTGTGCATGTAATCTTTGTGCCTGTCATGATTGTATCAGATTATATTGTGGACAATTCTCTGAAAGCTTTTTCAAGGTTGTTACATCTATTATGTAGATATTATGGGCCAATTTCCAAGAGACCCTCACATGATCTTCCCCCTAAACCTTGAGTGCCCAAAGCTCTCTGTTGTAGTACAGGTCCACTACTGATTTCCCGGCAACTGGTGGTCCAACACCTCCTTTAATCAGGACAAATGTACGAGAGCGTACTTGAAATATCGTACAGGCGTTCACTCAAAAATGTGATGCCTTGACCGGGTGAGGCGACCGATCTCCCCCGCCCCCAAGGCTGTGTCATCTGTTGGCCTGGCAAAACGGATAATACAACAAGGCTCTGCAATGAAGGGTGCCAGAAAATCGGCGGTGGACCTGTTTCACAATGATGTCCCAGTCTCATCCATTACCACCTTCTTCCTTTCATTGATTCTTTTCTATCCCGATTTAGCTTCTTGTTGCTTTTTTTTTGGACCCATTCTTTAAATTAGAGCATAGAGATTAATTTTAAAGTTACTTACTGAATGAAATCAGCAATCCAACGCTGTAATAATCTGGAGCAAATTCTCATTATAAATTCATGGTGCTCTGCGAAGAGCTGCTTGATTTTATTTCTGAGTCAATTTGTAGATTATTTCAAAATCTATGCTGCACGAGTTAAATAATTGTTAATGGATATTAGTTATCTGGCAATAATGAGTTTTTTGTTATCCATCTACAAAGCCATTGCTTTGTCTTTCCCATGACAAAACATATTGGATAGGTATATGGACGGGAAGGGAAAGGAGGGGTATGGTCTGAGTGCAGGTAGATGGGACCAGGGGAAAATAAATGGTCGGCACGGACTGGAAGGGCAGGGAAGGTCTGTTTCCGTGCTGTAATTGTTATATGGTTATATTATTTATACATGGTATTTTATCTAGCTGCATGGGAAAGCTACAGTGCCCTCCATAATGTTTGGGACAAGGACCCATCATTTATATATTTGCCTCTGTACTCCACAATTTGGGATTTGTGATAGAAAAAAAAATCACATGTGGTTAACGTGCATATTGTCAGATTTTATTTAAGGCCATTTTTATGCACTTTGGTTTCAGCATGTAGAAATCACAGCTGAGTTTATACATAGTCCCTCCCATTTCAGGGCACCATAATGTTTTGGACACATGGTTTCACAGGTGTTTAATTGCTCAGGTGTGTTTAATTGCTTCCTTAATGCAAGTATAAGAGAGCTCTCAGCATCTAATCTTTCCTCATACCACCTCATCTGTGAAACACGGTGGTGGGGGTGTTATGGCCTGGGCATGTATGGCTGCTGAATGCACTGGTTCACTTATCTTCATTGATGATACAACTACTGATGGGAGTAGCATAATGAATTCTGAAGTGTATAGACACAACCTATCTGCTCAGGTTCAAATAAATGCCTCAAAAAGCATTGGCCTGCGGTTCATTTTACAGCAAGACAATGATCCCAAACATTATGCTAAAGCAACAAACATAGAAACATAGAAAATAGGTGCAGGAGTAGGCCATTCGGCCCTTCGAGCCTGCACCGCCATTCAATGTGATCATGGCTGATCATCCAACTCAGTATCCCGTACCTGCCTTCTCTCCATACCCCCTGATCCCTTTAGCCACAAGTGCCACATCTAACGCCCTCTTAAATATAGCCAATGAACTGGCCTCAACTACCTTCTGTGGCAGAGAATTCCAGAGACTCACCACTCTCTGTGTAAAGAATGTTTTCCTCATTTCGGTCCTAAAGGAATTCCCCCTTATCCTTAGACTGTGACCCCTTGTTCTGGACTCCCCCAACATCGGGAACAATCTTCCAGCATCTAGCTTGTCCAACCCCTTATGAATTTTGTAAGTTTCTATAAGATCCCCCCTCAATCTTCTAAATTCCAGCGAGTTCAAGCCGAGTCTACCCAATCTTTCCTCATATGAAAGTCCTGACATCCCAGGAATCAGTCTGGTGAATCTTCTCTGTACCCCCTCTATGGCAAGGATGTCTTTCCTCAGATTTGGAGACCAAAACTGTACGCAATACTCCAGGTGTGGCCTCACCAAAACCCTGTACAACTGCAGTAGAACCTCCCTGCTCCTATACTCAAATCCTTTCGCTATGAATGCTAACATACCATTTGCTTTCTTCACTGCCTGCTGCACCTGCATGCCTACTTTCAATGACTGGTGTACCATGACACCCAGGTCTCGTTGCATCTCCCCCTTTCCTAATCTGCCACCATTCAGATAATAGTCTACCCTCATGTTTTTGCCACCAAAGTGGATAACCTCACATTTATCCACATTACACTGCATCTGCCATGCATCTGCCCATTCACTCAGCCTATCCAAATCACCCTGCAGCCTCCAAGCATCCTCCTCACACCTAACTATAACAAAGGAGTTTTTCAAAGCTAAAATATGGTCAATTCTTGAGTGACCAAGTGAATCACCCGACCTGAACCCAATTGAGCATGTCTTTTGTATGCTGAAGAGAAAACTGAAGTGGACTAGCCCCCAAAACAAGCATAAGCTAAAGATGGCTGCAATACAGGCCTGGCAGAGCATCACCAGAGAAGACACCCAGCAACTGGCGATGTCCATGAATCACAGACATCAAGCAGTCATTGCATGTGAAGGATATGCAACAAAATACTAAACATGACTACTTTCATTTACATGACATTGCTGTGTCCCAAACATTATGGTGCCCTGAAATAGGGGGATTATGTATAAACACTGCTGTAATTTCTACGTGGTGAAAATAAAATGGCCTTTATTGAAATCTGACAATGTGCACCGTAACCACATGTGATTTTTTTCTATTATAAATCTCAAATTGTGGAGTACAAAGGCAAATAAATAACTGATGGGTCTTTGGCCTAAACATTATGGAGGGCACTGTATGTTATGACAAACTGATGAATGTAATTTGCCGCACGGATATCTGAATTAGATATGCAGGCTTAGGTTTATTATTGTTGCATATACCAAGATATTGTGATTTTTTTTTTGTCTTGAATGCTATCCAAACAGATCAGATATGCTATACACAATTAGCAACAAGTCATGACTGGTAATATTAATGCCAAGGATCCCAAAGCTCTCAATCATTTCCATCTCCACACCATTGATGCCTATTGGAGCGTGTCCTCCACTGTGCTTCCTGAGATCTTGATCCTTTGTCTTATTGAGGAAATTGTCATGACCATATTACTAAATTCTCAATCTACTTCCTGTATTCTGCCTAGTCATTGTTTGTGATTTGGCTCACCACAGTGGTGTCCTATGCTCCGCTTTGGGCCATAAGTGCTATGAGTAGTGATGTTTTCATGGTCTTGGCGTAAACATTTCCACAAAATTCACAAGATAATTTGTAGCTTTTATTTCAGTGCACCCAAGTGGAGCATGGTGACGCGGCGGTAGAGTTGCTGACTTGCAGCGCCAGAGACCCGGGCAAAGGACAAGGGTTATTACTGATGTGTCGCTCTCCTCTATTGAGATGGAAAAACTATATTCCTCATTATCTACATAGTTTCAACAGCGTTTTGCGTGCTAGGATCAGTCCTTTGTTAAATTATTGAATTGGCGTACACGCATACAGATATATTTTAACGGTGATGCCACCATTTTGTCTCCTTTGGAAGGTTAGAAGAAGGGTCTTGATCCAATATGTCCCCCATTCCTTCTCTCCAGAGATGTGGCCTGTCCTGCTGAGTTACTCCAGCATTTTGTTTTCTATCTTAGAAGATAGAAAGTTGTTTTTGTAACGTTGTTAGACCAAATCACTTTTAATGGTCAGACTTTGATGGTATTCGCAGCTGTATTTTATCTCTATTTTGTGTTACTGACGGCCATTTTTTGGTTTCTTGCAGAGCACCTTGAAACGATCATATTCTTTGCCGTCAACATCACTAACAGGTATCTGAAGCAATCACAGCCTAACCTTTGCGTCTGTCTGTTTCATTTTAATAACTATTATAGAGACGGTAATGTAGGCTTAATCGATAATGAAATTGCATATCAATGCAGGAGAATTTTATGTGGGGAATCTTATAGACAATGGACAATAGGTGCAGGAGTAGGTCATTCGGCCCTTCGAACCAGCACCGCCATTGAATGTGATCATGGCTGATCATCCACAACCAGTACCCCGTTCCTGCCTTCTCCCCTTATCCCCTGACTCCGCTATCATTCAGAGCCCTATCAAGCTCGCTCTTGAAAGTATCAAGGGAACCGGCCTCCACCGCCCTCTGAGGCAGAGAATTCCACAGACTCCCAACTCTCTGTGTGAAAAAGTGTTCCGTTCTAAATGGCTTACCCCTTATTCTTAAACTGTGGCCCCTGGTTCTGGACTCCCCCAACATCGGGAACATGGTTCCTGCATCTAGCGTGTCCAAACCCTTAATAATCTTACGTTTCAATAATATTCCCTCTCATCCTAAATTCCAGAGTATACAACCCCACCCGCTCCATTCTCTCAGCATATCACAGTCCTGCCATCCCGGGAATTAACCTTGTGAACTCCCTCAATAGCAAGAATGTTCTTCCTCAAATTAGGGGACCAAATCTCAGAACATCCTGCAGTTTCTCATTATGCAAACTGTGCTGTGAGCTATGGGACTGCCCTTACTGGTTCACTGTGATTTGGGTTCTATATACCTGCAGGAATCATTGCTGATCGATAAAGGACGGTGGTTTTTAATAATGTCGTTTTGACTGTGTATGTGTATTCAGATATCACTCACTCAATTGAGTTGATGCAGATCTTCCTACAGTCTAATTGGGATTTGGAGGAGCAGGGTGAAACTACATAAGCAATGCTACATTACACATGAATAATACTTCATTGTCACATACCTAGGTGCATTGAAATTCATTTTTTCAGTAAAAATCTTACTATACATAAGCACAATCATGCTTACGTATAAGTGCAAGAATAGTAGATGAAACTGTTGATGAATCTTCTGGCTTGTTCTCTAAAAACATGACAGAAGATGAGAAGTTTAGAAGATAGACCTGCTGATAGCATACTATGGACGATTTGGGTTGCATTACTGGTGTACTGGGCGAGTGAGATCAAGTTTTGCATAGATTGAACTTTGCCATATATACAGTTCTGGTTCAGTGCTGTTGCCTGCCCATTGGTTTCCTGTGGTGCGAGGATGGGGTTGATGATGGAAAGGAAGTGTCAAGCATTTGGAGTGCATTCTCAGAGAATGTTGTGGTTGACAAATACTTGTTTGGGCATAGTGTTTGAAACAATTAGGGTGATTGATGGAATTAGGTAGTTGTAATGCAGTAATTGAGTTTATATATTTGATAAAACTGTGAGGGAGCTTAAAGTAAAAAGCAGACAGGAACCACGACGGCAGCCGCACAAAACCACCGACAGTCTACGCCAACCGTCGATCACCCGTTAACACTAGCTCTATGTTATCCACTTCCTCGTCCATTCCCGACACGCAAGGGCAATTTTACAGAGGCCAATTAACCACTAAACCCGCACGTTTTTGACATGTAGGAGCACCCGGAGGAAACCCACGTTGTCACAGGGAGAACGTGCAAACTCCACACAGGTGGCCATTGTGTTGCCCAGACCTTGGAGGAATACATTGCATCCACACTGATTTTTAATTTTGTATTAAATCTTTGTTAACTTGCATTCCTGAAATGTTTCACAAATGATTTAACAGTTTTGGCTTCAGTCCAAATTGACACTCGTTGAGACAATGTTCTGAAATGTCAGCATTGCTTCTATTTAGCATAATCAACACTTCAGAGACCTGAACACCATTTTCAACCGATGCATTGGTAATGGTATGTTGCACTGCTTGAAATCCCATCTTTAAATGAGATGTTAAATAAGTAGAGATGGTTGAAACCTTAATTCTTAGGAGTAAACTAGACTAAGTGGGACCCGTTGGGTCCCAGCATCACACGGGCTGGCTGGTCTCCCAACGCAATATTCCACCTCTCTGCCAATTCCAATATTGGTGGCTTTCTGGAGCGCTAGTATGGGTGTTGATGGGACTGGTTTCCAGAGGGCTAGTATGGACATTGTGGGCCGAATGGATTCTTAGGCTGGAGGCTTAGTCACTCAAGCCTGTTGTGCTGGCAGCTCACTCACGGCTGGTGGGCTGGCAGTTGACTCACGACTATTTCTTGAAATTCCATTTCAAGCAGGATGCAAGGCCACTAAAGACAGCGAGTCATGACCTCTCCCTCCTCCATCTTGCAGAGACTGAGCCACGCCCACATTTCGGGGTTTAATAGTCCCTATCCCCCTCCCACCTGAAGGGGCGTGGCCTTCATGGCGTGATTGACAGGAGAGAGAATCTCAACATTTTTAAAACACTAATAACTCTTTTATTTTTCATCGATGGACAAAATCCTCTGCACCTGATGAGCGGAGGGGGATTTTGAGTAAGATGGCCAAAAATCACAGCCGTACGTGGTAGCGTTTTTTTCTAAAATCAATATAAAGCGCAAACAGGGAGTGGTCAAGATTAGACTTTTAATTATATAAAGGCAAGGCAGCTTTAATTAGGCAAGGCAGCTTTAATTAGGCAAGGCAACTTTAATTAGGCAAGGCAACTTTAATTAGGCTACACAGCTTTAGCATTTCCAAACCAAAGGCAACACAGCTTTAGCATTTCCAAACCAAAGGCAACACAGCTTTAGCATTTCCAAACCAAAGGCAACACAGCTTTAGCATTTCCAAACTATATTTTCAAACCACATTAAGGGCACTGACATGCCAGTAAAACCACTCACAGTTTAGTAGACATGTGTTCAGTGTTATTCACAGCTCAGACTGAGAGATGTGACCCTCTCGCTCCCTCATCTTGCAGTGACACTCAATACTTCCGGGTTTTATAGTCCCTCCGGAAGGGGCGTGATCTTCAGGAGAGACAATCTCAACATTTTTAAAACACTAATAACTCTTTTATTTTTAATCGATGGGAAAAATCCTCTTGTCCTGCGCAGCGGAGGGGTACTCTGAGTAAGATGGCCAAAAATCCCAGCCGCAAGTGGCAGCGTTTTTTCTAAAATCAATATACAGAACAGCAGGAAGTGGTCAAAATCAGACTTTTAGTAATATAGATATCACCACAACTTGTCCTGCTCCAGCCATATTGAATGTCCAAGAAAGCACATCAATGTCTCTACCTCCTTAAAGCACTTCGGAAATTTAGCATGTCCCCAACAACTTCTACAAAAGCGCTGTTGAAAGCATTTTATCGGGATGCATCATAGCACGGTTTGGGAGCAACTCTATCCAAGACCGCAAGAAATTGCAGAGGATTGTGGATGCAACCCAGACCATCACATAAACCATTGAATCCACTTGCATCTTGCACTACTTTGGCAAGGCTACCATCATAATCAAGGATGTGTCGAACACCAGCCACTCCACTCTCTCATCAGGCAAGAGATATAAAAGTGTGATAATGTTCACCTCCAGATTCAGGGTAAATTTCTTCCCAGCCGTTACCAGGCAACTGAACCGTCCTACCAACAACTAGAAAGCAGAACTGAGCTACTATCTACCTCATCGGAGACCCTTGGATTATCTTTGATTTTAGTAGACAAACATTACTCATGTTTTCCCTTTATCGTGTATCTGTACACTGGATAGCACGATTGCAATGATGTATTGTCTTTCCGCTGAATGGTTAACACGCAACAAAAACTTTTCACTACCCTGTAAACCAAACTAAACAAAAATGATAAACCATCCTTGTCTGGCATCGGGTGATTTTATTTTTGAGTTGGAGCAGTTAGATTTGGCCAATGTTTGTCCTTCAGCCAACGTAATTAAAACACATTATCTGTTTGTTGCCTGATTTCTGAAGTTATAGCAGTGCCAATTGCTTGCTGTCGTTAAATCTTCAAATAGGCAGCAATTTCCAAACTGGACACGATATTAACCATTTAAATCCAGAAATTCCCTACTTTCCAACTTCACAGTTCCAACTTAATCTTCAGAAATAAATGACCTATAAGAATGTAAGTACTTGTATTGTAAAATCCTATAAGAATGCTAGGCTTTGTTGCATGTTAATAATGATGCACTAAATAGCTTGGGAATTTTCAGAAAAAGACTGTACGATTAACATTCCTTCATATATACCCGTTGGGTCCCATGTTCACATGGGAGGGCGGTCCCCCAATGCAATATTCCACCTCTCCACCAATTCCAATATTGGTGGCCAGCGGGGGGGGGGGGGGGAAGGAAGGGGGGGCTTTCTGGAGCGTTAGTATGGGTGTTGTGGGCCGAAGGGACTGGTTTCTAGAGGGCTTGTATGGACATTGTGGCCCAAATGGATTCTTGGGCTGGCAGCTCAGTCACTCGGGCCTGGTGGGCTGGCAAGTCCGTCACTCGGGCCTGGTGGGCTGGCAGCTCAGTCACTCGGGCTGGGTGGGCTGGCTGCTCAATCACTGTGGGCTGGCAGCTCTGGCCCAGTGGGCTGGCAGCTCAGTCACTTAGGCTTGGTGGGCTGGCAGCTCAGTCACTCACAGCTCATGGGCTGGCAGTTGATTCACTCACGGCTGGTGGGCTGGCAGTTGACTCACGGCTGGTGGATTGGCAGTTGACTCGCTCACGGCGGGTGCACACGCACACACCCTCCACCACGCACATGCACACACCCTCCACCACGCACACGCACACACCCTCCACCGCACACGCACACACACACACACACACACACACACACACACACACACACACACACACACACACACACACACATCACATACACACCCTCCCTCTCACACACACGCCCACCATCTCACACACACGCCCACCATCTCACACACACCATCTCTCACACACACTCACACCATCCATTACATATTCTCACGCAACATATACTCAAGCGGTTGAACGCGGCCTCTCCCCTGAGCGGGACATCCGGAATGAAGCGCAACCTTCAGTTCAAACAGCACAGTGCAGACCAACCCTTCGATTCAGTTCAAGCAGCACAGTGCAGACCAACCCTTCAATTCAGTTCAAGCAGCACAGTGCAGACCAACCCTTCAATTCAGTTCAAGCAGCACAATGCAGACTCACAGTTCAGTTCACTCACGGCATAGACTCACAGTTCTGGACTCAACTCTCACTCACGATCTTCCGGGGTGACTGACTCGCGTCTGCCATCTGCCGCTTTATTATCCTGGCCCCCCTGAAGGGGCATTACCTTCCTCATGGTGACTGACAAAATAGAAGACCAATCTGCTGATCTCACGATTTTTAAAACATTTATAACTTTTTTATTATTTCACCGATCGGAAAAAACCTTGGGACGGTGATTAAGATGGCAAGAAAATCATAGCGATATAGGGTAGCGTTTTTTCTAAAATATATTTACAACGTAGACAGGAAGTGGTCAAGAGACTTTTAATAATAGTATAGATTTCTATTACTTTGTGTGATGTATGTTCATATTTCACTTCGCAGTCATTTAAAGGCAGCAGATGTTTAAAATGCATTTTATTCCTTGCATATTGGTTTAGTTTAGCTTGATTTGGAGACACAACATGGATACAGGCCCTTCTGCCCACCGTGTCCGCACTGACCATTGATCACCTATTCAGACAAGTTCGATATTATCCAATTTTCGCATCCACTCCCAACACACTATATGGAGGCCCATCACCCAATTAACCCATATGTCTTTGAGATGTGGAAGTAAAATTCACGGGGTCACAGGGAGAATGTGTGAACTCCTCAGCCGGCACCTAAGGTCAGGATCAAAGCCAGGACTCTGGTGCTGTGAGGCAACAGCTCCAACATCTGTGCCACTATGCTGCCCTCTCCAAGATACCAGTGCTGGTAGTGCTGGTGACTTCTTGTTCTACATGGTGTAATTTCAGTGGCTGAATGTTGGAGACTGAAGAGCCAATGTCTGTTTGTCAGCTAACATCCGGAAGGGTGAATCATCCTACAGATAACATTAGATCCTGCTGTCAGTGCTCTCAGTTGGCAAAGAGCAGTTATCATTTATTGCTGATTGTAAAATCTAAAAGCATAATAATTAATAAAGGATCGGCCATTGCGTTTGTGCCACAATTCAGTAAGATCACGAGTGATCTTTTACCTCTGCTAATATTATATTCATCACTTGCAAATATCTCTCAATCTGTTTTGAACATATTCAGCAACTGGGCCTCTTCAAGCACTCTTGGATAGAGATTTACAAAGGTTCACTGCCATTTAAGTTTCTCATTTCTTAACCATAACAAAATAAGAGTTCAATTTCTGACCAACTGACCCTGTATTTTGAGACCCTAATCCCTTTTTTCTACACCACTCGGGGAACCATCGCCACAGCATATAGCTTGTAAAACCCTCTAATAACAAAAATGTAGGTTTCTGTGAGAACATTTTGCGTTCGGATACGATGTTTGAATAAGATAACCTTATCTTTCTTAAGGCTTAGAATATAGGTCTTGTCTACTTCCTCAAAAGACAATTGTCACTGAAAAAATACACTTTCTTCTCTGTTCAATAGACAGTCTGAAGGAGGGTCCTGACCCATAATGTCACCTATCCACAAATAGACACAAAGTGCTAGAGTGGGTCAGAAAAAAAATGGGTGATGCTTTGGCAGTCCAGTGTAGGATGGATGGGGGGGGTGGCAGGAGAATCGATGCGAGTTGGGTAGGGTGATGAATAGATTGGGGGGGGGGGGGGTATCGATGGGGATGGGAGCACAGGGGATGTCAGTGAGGACTGAATAGAGGAGGGAATGGGGATCAATGCGGGATGGAGAGGAGGGGTCCCAGGATAAGAGGGGTGGAGGGGGGCATACAAGAGAGAGAGGGAAGGGGGGGGGGGGGGGGGGGGGGGTAGGGGCAGAGGAGGTGGGGAGGGAGGAAGGTCAGTGCTCCTCGGACAACATCGCCTCGCTGCCTTGGCCGTCCCTGTCCAAAACCAAAGTGTCGCCGCCAAAGGGGGAGGTGGTTGGGAACTCGTCGCCACCGCCTCCTCTCCTCCGCCAGCCGACAGGTAGGTGTGGGGCCGAGCGGTGCAGATCAAAGATCCTATAGTGTAGGATCTTTGGTGCAACTGCTTCAGATGGCAGAAGGAGGCCTCCGCCTCCGCCTTCCTCTCTCTCCCCCCTCTCTCTCCCCCCCCCCCCCTCCTCCCGGCCTCGGCGTGCGTGAGGGGTTGTAATGAAAGCGCCGTTAACGGGTTTGCAGGCAGCGGCCGTTATCACGACGATAGCGGCCGCTGCCTGCAAATCAAACCAACTGAGCTTTCAAAACAACCTCTCTCGCACGCCGAGGCCGGGAAGAGAGCGGGAGCGAGGGAGAGGGAGGTCTCCTTCCGCTGGGCGGGGTGCAGGAGGAGGAGACAGTAGAGCCACTGTTGGGGGCCCGTCATTCGCTCCGACCCTTCGTCACCACGCACCTAGTATCTTTGCCCCGCAATCAAAGATACTAGAGGAATACAGCCACCGCCGTCGTCATAGAAACGTCACGCTCCTATTCTCTAGAGATGCTGCCTGACCCGCGGAGTTACTCCAGTTTTTTGTGTCTATCGGTATAAACCAGTATTTGCTTGCCAAGCCGGGCAAAATGAGTCGGTGTTTAGGTTGCCCGGTGGCAGGGCCGGCCTTAGGAGGTGCGGGGCCCAATTGGGAATTCCCCCCCCCCCCCCCCCCCCGTAGAAATATAAATAAATAATTATAAATGAGTCGCGTGTCGAGAGTAACATGACAATTCGGGGGAGAGTTCCTTTCACAGCCTGTGGGGAGTTTAGCCAGGGGTAAAGTTGCGGGAGCGTTGAAAAGGGGACGGTCGTGTTCATGCCAGTAACACTCACTCACCGCTGCTGCGGCGCTCCGGGCGCGGAGACACCACATTGTGGCCGGGGAGAGTAGCAGCTCGTGTGGCTATGAGTGGCCTCCATCACCGGACAGCGGAACCGACTGCCATCTCAGCACCTTCTGCCAGCCCGCTCACCCTGGCAGTGCTCTCCGTCTGAACAGTGAGGGGACCAGCTCAAGAGCAAAGATCATAGAGCGGAGTGGGTCAGAGGGTGATGGATAACATCACAGCGGGCGGTGGAGCTTACTCCTGCGTCAGCGCGAACAAGGGATCAATTGAGGTTACTCGCACTGACATATGGAGTTAGCTCCACCGCCCGCTGTCCTGTTATCCATCGCCCGCTGACCCTCTCTTGAGCTGGGATGATCCCCGGCCGACCCCCTCCTTCTCAACCCTCCTGCCCTCCCCGCAACTTTACCCCTGGACAGACTACCCACATGCTGTAAAAGCCGCTTCCCACTTTACAGCCGCTTCCCATCAGCTGCTAGCAATGAGGGATAGACTTGGCTATATCTCAGTACAGCAACAATGGAGTTGCTCAGCAGGACAGGCTGCGCAGCGACTCTGGAGAGAAGACCCTTCTTCAGACTGAACTGAACTCTCGTCGGTGAGAGTACTTGCGATTGTCTGAAGAAGGGACTCGACCAGAACCGCAAACCTCTCCCCAGAGCCCCTGCCTGTCCCGCTGAGCCAACACAGACAGGGAGTTGAAGGTAGACACAGGGGGGTCCACGTTCAACTTCAGAGCCAAACAAAAAACACAGAGTGCTGGAGGAACTCAGCGAGCAAGGCGGCACCCGCGGAGGGAACGGACCAGGAGCTGCCACGGGCGAGGACCCTTCCCTTACTTCCCCCCCCCCCCCCCCCCAACAGAAAGGAACCGCAGATGCAGCCATCACCGCAAAACGTCTAAGAATGAACTGTAGATGTTGGAAAATCGAAGGTAGACAAAAATGCTGGAGAAACTCAGTGGGTGTGAAGCCCTGTCCCACTGTGCGAGCTCTCCCGAGTTTAAAAAAAAATCAAAACTCGCGGTAAACACGTAGGATGAACGTAGCGGGTACGTTGGAGCTCGGGACGTTTCAATAGACGATAAACAATGGGTTCAGGAGCAGGCCATTTGGCCCTTCAAGCCAGCACCGCCATTCAATGTGATCATGGCTGATCATCCACAATCAGTACCCCGTTCCTGCCTTCTCCCCATATCCCCTGACTCAGCTATTTTTAAGAGCCCTGTCTAGCTCTCGCTTGAAAGCATCCATGGAACCGGCCTCCCCCGCCCTCTGAGGCAGAGAATTCCACAGATTCACAACTCTCTGTGACAAAAAGTGTTTCCTCGTCTCCGTTCTAAATGGCTTACTCCTTATTCTTAAACTGTTGTCCTTGGTTCTGGACTCCCCCAACATCGGGAACATGTTTCCTGCCTCTAGCGTGTCCGAGCCCTTAACAATCTTATATGTTTCAATGAGATCCCCTCTCATCCTAAACTCCAGAGTGTACAAGCCCAGCTGCTCCATTCTCTCAGCATATGACAATCCAGCCATCCCGGGAATGAACCTTGTAAACCTTGTAAACTCCCTCAATAGCAGGAATGTCCTTCCTCAAATTAGGGGACCAAAACTGCACACAACACTCCAGGTGTGGTCTCACTAGAACTCTGTACAACTGCAGAAGGACCTCTTTGCTCCTATATTCGATTCCTCTTGTTATAAAGGCCAACATGCCATTTCTTAGCGCTAACGGCAGGTACTGGGGAAACGTGGTAACTCGTGAAGATTTTTCAACATGTTGAAAAATGTCCACATGTAAATGTAAATGTCCACACTCAGGATGTAAAAAATTGATACTTTTTAACACGTAGTCATACCTTAGTAGCTCGTGAGTTTACCGTAGTAGGACCTGGTGTCCTATATCACTATTGCATGTTCATGATGGAAATAAGAATACTCTGTATATTCATTACCTTTGAATTGTAGTTTTATGTAATCCTCCCATAATTTCTGAGTTCCATTTCACAATATCTATCAGACATACAGAATGTTGCAAGGTAATATCTTGCCCAAACTCAGTTGTATCTTTCTATCTCAATAAATATCACAAAATATGCCATTGTTTCAGCCACATTATGACAAAATATGGAATGTGGGTTATTTGTTATCATAAATCTCATCCCAGAAACAACTGTACTTAAAGAACATTTGTTTTACTAATTTACGAGCATGTACCATAGGTTTATCCATATCCAACAAAAATGTTGTGATAATTGCATAAAATGTATTATTGTCTAAGAAATTTGGTGTGGAATGATAATCCATCTCAGTACTCATTTAGGCAAGTCCCAAGCCATAGATTCTTTTCCCCCATCCCCAATCCCCCCTCGCCCGATCTTCATTGAACCTACCATTTGACCGATCTTTTACTCAGCTGCTGTAACGTTTCCTTCCTATCAAAATCTCTGTGTAGCATCTCTGTCCCTATCTTCCAATTCCCACTTTGAAATAAAATACAATGTTCGACAAAAATTTCGCAACAGAATCGCTATATAAATGCAAATATATGGTATTTTATTCCCCCCCCCTCTTACCACCACACAAGAAGCGTAACTTGAAGCGTTTGCATTTATTACTATTCATCACTATTTATTGTAATGTACTGTATTTAAAAAAAAAACTACATCAACCATGTTTGAAAATTCCACAGAATTGAACGATGATTGAAAATGCGTGGGAATCGACTAATCGCGATCCTGCTGCGAAATTTTTAAGTTGAAAACTGTATTTTATTTCAAAGTGGGAATTTGAAGATAGGGACAGAGATGCTACACAGAGATTTTAAGCTCTTGGGTGAACTCGCACAGTGGGACAGGGCTTGAGGCAGCATCTATGAAGCGAAGGAAATAGCCGGGTCTGAAGAAGGGTTTCGACCCAAAACGTTGCATATTTCCTTCGCTCCATAGATGCTGTCTCACCCGCTAGGTTTCTCCAGCATTTTTGTATACCGCAAAACATCAATGATTCCGGGAATGCCGAGAGAGGAACGGGAGAGAGAGAGCGCGAGAGAGAGAGGGAGGGAGAGAGCGAAAGACGGGGAGACACAACGTGGGTCGGTAGGTAAATTGAATGATTAACCTGCTGACCACGAATGTCACCAAGAGGAAGTTCTCACTCATGATGGTGAGTTTTAAGAAATTCTCAATGTGTCATCAATACATCAATCTACATTCCTCAATAAAATTTAATTATGTTTTGAAGAAGTGTTAATGACACGGCGTGAATTGTATTCAAAGGAACACAGTGTCATTAATACTTAGTCTAAAACACAATTACACATTTACTGAGAAATGTGGATGAATGCATTGATGACGCATTGGATAACTACTTGTTAACTACTATCTGTTAACACACTTACACATATCATTTGCGTCTGATGACCGTACAGTGCTTGTATTCCATGTACAAAACCATGTAAGTTTTGTAAAATGTTTTTTTTAAAATCTTTATTTAACAAAGCAAATTTGTATTTCCATATGAAATATGGAAAATTAACGCGGGGCCCCCCTTAGGCGCTGGGCCCAATTTGGAAAAATCGGTCCAATTGGCCTAGGGCCGGCCTTGCCCGGCGGCACTTTGGGTGGTCATTGGCACCCGGGCAACCGCTAATTTTGAGCCCTGGAGAGGGGTTATGGATGGAGGGAGTCACTGAGGGTAGGTGAGGGAGGGAGTGGGAGAGGGGAAGAGGAGAGAGGAAAGAAGATGGAGGGGGAGGGAATGCTGGGGATGAGGGGAAATGAGCCATGCCTGCGCAGTTGGGGCTATGGGTGAGTGGTGGAATATTGCATTGGGGGAATGGGACCCAACGGGCCCCACTTGGTCTAGTCTATATCATACATCTATTAAAACCGTGTGTGTGGACAATGTTAACAAAGACAGGACTCAAAATCTGAGAGAGATTTGTAACATTGTTGTAAGAGGGAGGGAGTGGGGTTGAGGACGAGGAGAGTGTTTAATGATATTTAAACAGTTGGAGAGGAGGAGGGGGTAGGGAGGGGAGAGGAGTTATGGAGGGAGAGAGTGGCTGAGGGTAGGGGAAAGCAGAGTTGGAGGGGTGGAAGAGGGAAAGGAAGAGGGAGGGTGAAGAGGAGGGGGAGGGAGTGCTGGGGGATGAGGGGAAATGAGCAGTGCCTGCGCAGTTTGGCGTTATGGGTGAGTGGTGGAATATTGTGTTGGGAGAAAGGGTTGCGTTGGGGGAACGGGTGAGTGATGGAAACGGGTCCCATTTGGTCTAGTATATATATTACTAAAACTCTCATCTTGTTTGTTTCTACGCCTGTCTGTGAGGAGTGTGATCCTGACGTTACGCCAATACGGTACACGATAGTGCTAGAAAGTTTGACCTACCTTATTCACCATTGTCCTGTGGTATACTGTTGAAATTTTTGTTCAGATTGATTTTACAAGTTATTCACATTTTAAACTTTACAAAACGACTTTGACACATCTCTTCCATCTGCACTGGCAATTAACAGCGTATGACGTCACAATGGAATCTCATTTACATAAACTGCCCATAGGCAGTTTTCCACCCCACAGTGACATCACAATGGGATCTAATTTACATTTTAAAAAACTCCCCTTTAAAAAACACAGCAGCGTTCCACCATTACATCACAATGGGATCTTATTTACAGTTTAAAAAAAACCCTCAGTTTTAAATAACACTAGCTTCCACCTCACAATGACGTCAAGGGGTTTAGGGAGGAGGGAGGGAGTGATTAAGGGTAGGGGAAATGAGAGGGAGGGGATGGGGGAAGAGAAGAGGGAGCGTGAAGATGAGGGGAGGAAGTATTGGGAATGAGGGGGAATGGAGGAGGATAGGGGTAGGAAAAGGGATGGAGAGGCAGACTTGGGGAGGGTTAACGTGGCTCATGTCACAACGGGGATCTCTGGCATCACAACGGGAACCCATCAGCCATGCCCGTGCAGTTGTTGGGTTTGGGGTCAGTGGTGGGATATTATGTTCGGGGACCAGCTCTCCCATGTGACAGGAACCTAATGAGTCCCACTTGGTCTAGTGTCATCATATCTATATAATTAAAAGTCTTATCTTGACCACTTCCTGTCTGCGCTGTATATTGATCTTTGAAAAAACGCTACCATAAATCGCTATGATTTTTGGGCTTCTTACTCACAGTCCTCGTCTGCTGAGCAGGCCCTGAGGAATTTTCCCATCGATGGAAAAAAAAGGTTATGAGTGTTTTTAAAAAAAACCTTGAGATCCTCTCGCCTTTCAATCGTGTGTGTGTGTTGCCAGCCCAAGAATCCATTCGGCCCACGATGAACATACGAGCCCTCTGGAAACCAGTCCCCTAGGCCCACCATGCTAGCGCTCCAGAAAGCGCCCCCTCCCCCCCCCCCCCCCCCCCAAAATGGTCAGCAATATTGGAATTGGTGGAGAGGTGGAATATCACGTAGGGGGACCAGCCTTCCCGTGTGAAGCTAGGACCCAACGGGTCCCACTTAGTCAAGTACTTATTAAAGGGTCTGATCTTGTGTGTGTGTGTGGTGTGTGTGCATATGTGGTTGTCGTTACATCTTCGCAAAAACACTACGCGATAACGGTACCATTTTTACATATTCCGATTGACATTTATCCTGTCGAGGCCGGGAGCACCTTATCTGAACATTTTATGCTTTATTTCTCGACTCATTATTGATTAAAAGTCTAATAAAAATCAAAGGAGTTTAAAATTAAAACCACCAGTTTCAATGGCTCAGCTAGCAGAGATGAGCCTCAATGAAGATTTCAATCCTATATTTGACACGTTATTTACAATTAAAACTTTAAAAATGCCAACTTTCATAAGAGGTTTACATATTCTGATTCACATTTTTCGCCCACGAGGCCGAGAGCACCCTCAGTGAACATTTAATTATTTATTTCTCGACATATTACTGATTAAAGTAAAAATTTTAAAAACCTTGAATTTCAAACCGACCAGCTTCAACTGATGACGTCACAATGGCAGCTTCAACTGATGACGTCACAAAGGCTGGACTAGCAGGGGGAGGGCGAATTGCTATTGCAACACGCAGGGTAAGTGGAATTGGAATTGTTTTTAATGAGCACTGCTGAGGGGAAGCAGGGGAGTGCTGAATCTTACGTTCAGGAACGGCTTGAGTTGGAGGACCATGCCTCCCGTGGGGGGGGGTTATGGGAAGGGAACGGGTGCATTGGGTAAGCAGACCGAACAGGCCTGCACTTGGTCTAGAACTTGCACTAAAACTCATCTTGTTTGTTATTATGTCTGTGTGTGTGTGTCTATGATGAGTGTGATCCTGGAATTACGCTGAAACGGTACAGGAGAGCACTACGTTTGGCCCATTTACTCACCATTGTTCTGTGGTGTGGTGTATCAAATTTTGTTCAGATTGATGATATATTTTTACAAGTTATTCACATTTTAAACTTTACAGAATCTGTTTGACAAAAATCACTTCAACTTGCACTGACAGTTATCAGCATATGACGTCACAATGGGATCCCAAAATCTCATTTACATAAAATACTTGCCCTGCCTGTTACAATGTTAACAAATGACAGGGTTCCCAGTGCAATGAGAGATTTGTTACATTGTTGTAAGGAGAGGGAGGGAGTTGGTGGGGGGGGGGTGGGAGTGGGGGTGCAGGGAGATAGAGGGAAAGGAAGGGGGGTATGGAGGGGAGGGAGTGACTGAGGGCAGGGGAAAGGAGAGGAGGGAGGGGGAGAGGGGAAAAGAAGAGGGAGGGTGAAGAGGAGAGAGAGGGAGTGCTGGGGATGAGAGGAAACGACTTGAAGTTGCAGTGGCAGTTACATCTATGACGATCACAATGGAATCTCATTTACATAAACTGCCCATTAGCAGTGTTCCAGCCCTCAATGACATCACAATGGATCAGCAGATTCTACCTCAAGGGGGGGTTGGGAGGGGAGAAGGGTAATGGAGGGAGTGAGATTTAAAACAAAATCTGTTTTAATCAAA